>JBBBDQ010000376.1:910000-1070000 GCA_037127315.1 Ascarosepion bandense | reverse complement strand
CTTCTGAGTGAAATTAGATAGACTAAACTGTTTGAAAGCGGTTGGTAGTTGTGCTTTGTTAATACAAAGTCACAAAGAGAATTAGTATCAAGTAAATTGTCTTCTTTCTTTTTCACCTACAGTTACAGAGAAACAATAATTCCTGACTGATCGGTAGTATTGTACTTGTGTTATTTAATATCTAGCTTGGGCTGCGTATTGGAAATCAAATGCAGATCAAATATGGATTCGAATAAAAAAAGATAAAATAAAGAAAAAAGTTAGAAACATTTATCAATTTTCCATATATCAATTTTATTCTCTGATGAAGCTTTAATAAACGTGAAACATGTTAGATTGGCAAAAGATTTCTATTTGTTTTTTAACTTGTCATTCAACAGCATTTACGTCCGCGACGTTTTGATGCCAAGAATGGAAAAATCTAGAGTCTTTGAATCTTTATTTCCAAATAAACATCAGTGTTTGTGCATCTGGGTGTGCTATATAAGTTGTAACACCGCTACTAGTCTGATTATTAATGTTAAGCAGCGTCGAGCCTGGTCAGTATCTAGATGGATGACCCATTGGAAATACTAGGTCTTGTAAGCTTGGATATCCATTTCATAAGAATTTGTTGGTTCATACATTGGCTTTTGATTGCCATCTTTTCTCCTTACTGCCACACTGTTTGTTGTTGGTGATTTGAAATCTATAACAAGGAAAGAAAGGGTGACATGTAAACTGCAAGAAAACTGGATTCATGTTAATCAGTAAAAAGAAGAACCCAAAATGTCAAATCCAAGTAGAAGAGACTAAGATCAAGCAAGTATAGAAATTTAAATAACTGGGAAGTGTCGTAACAGAGGACGGAAAATGTGGAACTGAAATCCGAAGGTGTATCGGTATGTCCAACGATGCGTCCGAAAAGCTGAATAGAATATTGAGATACAAAGATTTTAAAATATTTCTATTGTTGCAAGATTACGGGGGAAAATATTCACATTTTTTTTTTTTTTTGTTAAAACGTATTTTTAAAACGTCGGAATAAAAATTAAATATAAAAGCTCATTTTTTTTTTTAATAAAAATATATTTTAGTCGCGTTTGGCACGTGTGATTTGATTTCTGTGACGTAATCTAGCAACCATCTTAGATCTAAGATGTTTTATGGACCAAATGTAAACAATCGGCTCTATTGGCTAAAAAGTGCGATGCGTCCGAAAAGCTGAATAGAATATTGTGATGCAGGAATATTTCGCTGGAAACAAAGAGACTGCTGGCTTGTTATTTGATGTCAGTCCTTTAATATGCCAACAAATGCTGAACAATCTCATAAAAGATGAAAGAAAAATTGAAAGAAACCGAAGTGTAATTCTACAGAAGGATGCTGAGGATACTAGCAACGACGAGGTTTTGGAGAGGATGGGCTGGAAACGAAAACTGATACTTAATATCAGGATATATAAATATATATATATATGTGTGTGTGTGTGTGTGTGTGTGAGAGAGAGAGAGAGAGAGAGAGAGAGAGAGTATTGGGTTTTTTAGACATATTAATGATAAAATCATGTTATTTATAGAAGGAAAAGATAACGACGCCAATTCTTGGCCTACCTGATAGATAAATATTAGATTTTATAAAGTAATATCTTGGTGAGGCCGAGAACTTTCCATTACTCGGTCGTATAGATCAAACCGTAAGTATGTCCAGAGATGGGAAAATATTGACCCTGAAGTGAATATGTTTCTTTCCGTTTGTAGAAAATAAAAAAGTTATGAAAAGGAAACTGATATTTAATATCAGGTAAAGACAGCTGAAGTTTTTGGAACATGTAGTGAGGAAAGGACGGCTTGGAGAATCTGATGCACCCGAGTCGGATAAAGGGAAGGAGAGACAAGAGAAAGCAACTTGATATACTTGATGGACTTCAGTAGATGGATGGCGGAGCTGAATTTGAACGGTATAACTGAAGAAGGGCTCTTAAGAACCACAATGGATAGGGAGATGTGGAGGGCCAAAATCGCCTACGTTCTGAAACGACATGGCAATAGAAGAAGAAAATAACAACGCCAATTCTTGGCTTTCATAATATTTTACCTAATAGACAAATATTGGATTTTAAAAACTAATATCTTGGTGGGGCCGAGAACTTTCCATTGCTCGGTCGTATAGATCAAACCGTAAGTATGTCCAGAGATGGGAAAATATTGACCCTGAAGTGAATGACTGTAGACAATAAGACGAAAAAGAAAAAAAAGAATTAGTCTTGATCGGTGTTCGAAAGTTTTGAATCACAGCATTGTAGCCTAACACTCTTGGAATATTTGAAGGTTTTAGCTAAGGTTGACAAATGTAATCTGCATTTTCATTCAGAAACGCACACATTTCTCCCGACAGATGTCAGCACAAACAATCCACGCCTCCCAGTGATTCACAGAGCGGCCATAATTTAATTTGCTCTATTTGGAAATATCCTAACGAATCGCATACAGATCACGTTCCGAAACCCTCTTCTTGTACATCGAGTTACTTCCCTTCATATTTTTTGTTTAATTTTAGAATTTACGTTTCTCTTTCTTTTTTTCTTTTTTTCTTTTTTTACCCACACTCACTGTGTATTTACAAATGAATATATTCAATTTTCTTGCCTTTTATCACGTTCTGATGGCATCATTTTATATAATTTCATTTACCGTTTTATTTTGCTAATATTTCCTTGGGATTTTTATACATAACCTTAACGCACTCAAACATACATTATTTATCTGTACAGCCAAAAGCAAGTACTTGGTTACACACACACACACACACACACACACACACACACACACACACACACACACACACACACACACACACACACACACATACACACACACATACACACACACACACACATACACACACACACACACACACACACAAACACACACACACACACACACACACACACACACACACACACACACACACACACACACACACACACACACACACACACACACACACACACACACACACAACACACACACACACACACACACATACACACACACACACATATATATATATATATATATATATATACATATAGACAGCATTTTTTCATTAATGCATGTTTCATTAAATAATATTATAATATAGACAAAACTTGTCTATTTTATGTAAAATTTTTCATATTCTCTGATAAGCTTAACAGCATTATCATTAAACGACAAAAGAAAATTACAATATGGATACATATTTTTAAATAATCCAGTCTAAGCGTTCGGCTTACATAACCCATTTTCAAAGATGTCAACTTACAGTATATATTATAACCACGGAAAAACGATAATGACAAACTGTCTTTGTTTACATAATATATATATATATATATATATATATATATATATATTACGCATCGCTCATTCAGTAAAATAAATTAGACCACTCTGGCTATTGGGCGCGTATAATGATAATATCCGCGCTAAAAGGTCTGACTTCTTCCAGCGAACGCCCATATCCCAGAGTTAGAATCGCCGACTGACACCAATTCGGTCGGGTTTCAATCCTGGGTTAAAAAGCAATCGGAGTCTAACCGTACTGATGAGCTGTGATACAGCGAAACAGATCTGTCTGCGGATATATATATAAATTTCAGTAAGGTTGTAGTCTTCTTCATTACACCATGACGTTCGTTAGAAAAGTTCATAAAAAAATAAATAAATAAAAAACTTTAAAAAAATACAAAAATACTCTGGAGATCTTCTTCTTCTTCCGTGTGCCCTGTCTCTTCAGGACGTAGGCGATCATGGTTCTCCATGTCTCCCTATCCCTTGTGGCTCTTAGTATGTTTGCTCCTGTTGCTCCTGGCAACCCTCGTTCCGTCATTCACGTAATCAGGCCCTGCAAATATGTTATCCGCTGCCTTCCTCTGTCTCTCTTTCCCTCTATCTGGCCAGTCAGTATCAGGTTCTCCAGGCTCTCCTTCCTCATTGCGTGTCCCAGGACAATCAGTTGTCTCTTCCTGATGCTCAGTATCAATTTCTTTTTTGTTGCCATTCTTTCCAACACCTCATCGTTGCTTGCATGCTCAGTCCACGATATCCGTAGCATCCTTCTGTAGAACCACATTTAGGCCGCTTCCAGTTTTGTCCTCATTTTCGATGATATTGTCCAGCATTCACTGCCGTATTGAAGAACTGACATCACGTAGCAGTCCAGCACAATTTTCTTTGTTTCTATTGAGATTGTCCTGTGTGTTGGTATCTTGCTCATCTTCTGGAACACGTCCTTTGCCATGCTAATTCGCCTTCGGATGTCCGTGTCGCACTTTCCATCTCCTGTTAGAACATTTCCTAGGTACTTAAATTTTTGTACTTGCTTGATTCTGATATTTCCCACCTATATTTGGCATTTTGGGTTGTATCTTTTGCTGATGACCATGCACTCAGTTTTCTTAAAGTTTATTTGTAGTCCCTTTTTGTCACTCTCCACTGCTACTTTCTGTATGAGGTCTTGTAGTTTCCTTTCCGTGTCCGCAATCAGCACTGTATTGTCCGCATACCTTATGTTGTTCAGACTGTGGTCTCCAATAACAAATCCTGGCGTGTCATCTAGGGTCCTCAAAATATTCTCACTGTATAGGTTGAACAGATCTTCTATCTTTGTGTATGTACTGAGATCGTTACCTGTCCGTATGCAGGCCGTTTGCTGCCAGTAGAGATTCTTGATTATTCTTATGTCTTTCCTGAAGATGTCGAGGCTGCCGATCACCTCCATCAGTTATTTGTGTCGTATCTTGTCGAATGCTTTCGCGTAGTCAATGAAGCATATGTATAAGTCTTTCTTCATTTGTAATGCCCTTTCAGAGAGCATCCTAATCATGAATATGGCGTTCCCTGTTCCAGTGTCTTTGACGAACCCGCACTTTTCCTGTCCTATCTCTGGCCTGAGTCTGCTTCTCGCTCTATTCATCAGGATTCTGACAATCAGTTTTGTAATGTGACTCATTAAGCTGATAGTTCTGATAGTTCGCACTCGTTTGCACCAGGTTTATTCGGCAATGCTATAAATATCGACTTGCATAGGTCGTCTGGTATTATTCCGCTGCTATAAATTTCGTTTATTATGTCGGTAATTTTTTCTATGCCATATTCTTCTAAGGCTGTCAGCAGCTCTATCACTATGCCGTCTGGGCCAGGTGCTTTGTTTCTGTTCACTTTGGCCATTGCAGCTTCCACTTCGGATTTTAGTATTTCCGGTCCATCCATCTTTTTTTTTTTTTTTTAATCATTTCACCCCAAGCAAGGCATTCCACAGCCACTATTGCGCATGGGGCTACATAGGGGAAGGTAAAGAGAAAGGAGTGGTTAGACATAGGGAATGTCAGGAGGAAGGTGACAGATGAGGGTTGGGCAGATGGGAAGAGTGTTTGATAGAATGGGAGCAGGTTAGTGTGTTAGGAGGTGCCTTACATTTAAACTCCTGGAGATTGTAGCCGTCGGGGAAGCAATCGTTTGGAAGGGAATTCCACAGTCGGGAAATGCAAGGAAAGAAACTATTGGAGTAGAAATTGCGGTTGCATTTTATCGGTTTCACTGTAAAAGGGTGGGATCTAGTTGCTAATCTAGTATCTCGTGCAAATTCGTATATAGGGGACACCAGTGATCTAAGTTCATCGGAGCAGAAGCTGTGAAAGTATTTATCTCCTTGTGTATTCTCGGTTGTTCTCTCTTGTCGCAAAAAAGATCCTTTATATACACTTCCCATCGCTGGAGTATTTCCTCTTTCTCTAATATGATTGTTCCTTCCTTTGATTTTATGCATCCTGTTGAGGAGCAGGTTTTTTGTCCTGTCAGTTCTCTTATCTCTTTATGCATCTCTGCTTTGTTGGTCCTGCTCAGTCTCTCTACTTCTGCGCATTTGTTGTTGAGCCATTCCTCCTTAGCTTGTCTGCATTTGTTCCTTATCTCCCTGTGAAGTTTCTTGTACTCTGCTCCGTGTCTTGGCGTTATTTTTTTTATCTCCTTTGCATCATATGAAGGATCTCTTCGGTCCTCCACTCGTTTTTTCTTCTGCGTCTGATTTCCTTTGGGGCTATGTTGTTCGCTGAGGTCACCATCGCTTCTTTCAGTGAATCCCATTTTGAGTGCCCTTTTCCAATTTGTTCTTCATATTTCTTTCTCACGCTGTTATTGTACTCTTTCTGCAGGGTGAGGTCGTCCTCTAGCGTGTCGTATTGCAGCCTTGGTGATGTGCTGGGCTTCTTCAGTCTTCGGAGTTTCAATTTTAGTTTGCAGATGACTGGGACGTGGTCACTTCCGCAGTAGGCACCTGGGTATGTTTTGCATTGGACCACTGAGTTCCTGAATTTCTTGTTTATAGTTATGTAGTCTATTTGGTTTTTCGTATCGCCTCCTAAGCTTCTCCATGTCCATAAACATCGTGGGTGTTCTTGGAACCAGGTGTTAGTAATAACCTGGTCATTGGCTGAGTACCATTGGATCCATTTTTCTCCTCTTTCGTTGCGCTCTCCTAGTCCGAAGTTGCCGTTCGTGTCTCCTTCTCTATCTTTCTTTACCTACTCCCCCATTATAATCCTAATTTCTTGGCTTTTGCACTGAGCCTTGGCACTGTCCAGTATTGAATAGAGAGATTCTATTTCGTCCTCCGAACTTTGAGTTGTCGGCGCATAAACTACTATAATCGCTATATTGAAGGGCCTTCCCAGCAGTTTAACCAAGAGGACTCTCTGATAGTTGCCAGTATCAAAGTACACATCTCTTCATTTGTTTGTTTAGTATTAAACCGACCCCTTTTTCGTTTTTTTTAAACTCCTGCATATATTATCCTGTGGGTGTCGCTACTGAAATCTCCGTTATTAGGTCATTTTGTTTCACATATGCCTAAGATGACCACAAACACACAATGAAACACACACAGATACTATACGCACAGAAACACGCGCACACACACATACACACACACACACACACAGATACTATACGCACAGAAACACGCGCACACACACATACACACACACACACACACTTTAGCAGGGGTCAAACTCACGGTCAGGTCAACACATATGAAAGTAGACTGATACCATCAGACCATAGAAATCCAAATTATCAATGGCATATATACACACCATTAACACACACACACATACATATATGCTCTAGCACACACACACACACACACACACACACACACACACACTACAATTAACAACAGCAGCAGCCAGGATAGACCATTTGCTGAAAGGGATGTACTCATGCACAAACCCTCTAACATTCTGAAGATGAGATTTTAATCTCGAAATATTAATGTATAATAAATAGGTGATATCCAACAACTTATTTACCTTCCTTTATTTTACTAAACACAAGCCCTCTAACATTCTGAAGATGTGATTTTAATCTCGAAATATTAATGTATAATAAATAGGTGATATCCAACAACTTATTTACCTTCCTTTATTTTACTAAACACAAGCCCTCTAACATTCTGAAGATGAGATTTTAATCTCGAAATATTAATGTATAATAAATAGGTGATATCCAACAACTTATTTACCTTTCTTTATTTTACTAAACACAAGCCCTCTAACATTCTGAAGATGAGATTTTAATCTCGAAATATTAATGTATAATAAATAGGTGATATCCAACAACTTATTTACCTTCCTTTATTTTACTAAACACAAGCCCTCTCACATTCTGAAGATGAGATTTTAATCTCGAAATATTAATATATAATAAATAGGTGATATCCAACAACTTATTTACCTTCCTTTATTTTACTAAACACAAGCCCTCTAACATTCTGAAGATGAGATTTTAATCTCGAAATATTAATATATAATAAATAGGTGATATCCAACAACTTATTTACCTTTCTTTATTTTACTGAACACAAGCCCTCTAACATTCTGAAGATGTGATTTTAATCTCGAAATATTAATATATAATAAATAGGTGATATCCAACAACTTATTTACCTTCCTTTATTTTACTAAACACAAGCCCTCTAACATTCTGAAGATGAGATTTTAATCTCGAAGCCGATTCGAAGTCTATAGGTAATGGACACACACACACACACACACACACACATACACACACACACACACACACACAGAGACAAAGTTCCATTTATAAATAAGTTTAGATAATAGTATAACATAAAATGGTTTCGATAAAAATGCTCGTAAGAATTTTTTGAACAATTTTTTACACTTACAAATTGCAGACGAGAAAACTCTTGTATCTATGCAAGACAAATATAAACTTAAGTCACAATATTCAATACTTATCGAAAGTCAACGTGATTCGTATTATTTGAATCCCTCATCGGACCGTCGACAATTAGTCAGTGATTAAAAAATTAGGAATCATTGACTTCATATTCGGTAAGTACTGAAGTATAATATTTTAATAATAATTATCGCTTTAGTCTAATAATGAACACTTTATTGACAGAGAATCGTTGAACTGTATAATTCGGCATATTTGCTAATATTAAGAGTTAGCATTTTTAATTATTTATCAGATGGTATTGCTATTTAAAACACCTACATACTCACAATATAGAAACATTCTTAAGAAAAATTCTGATCATAAACAATAAAATTCAGTAGAACCTCTATTGCCGCAAATATCTCGCTATAAGAGAGACACTGCATATTAAACATCTTTCTCCCACTTTCAACCTCACCTTATTTAACAGTGGGAATGGGGTTTTAAGGTAGCATTCGAAACAAAGCAAAAATAAAATTCGTTTTAAAAATTAAGAGAATTTAACAACACCTACCCCTCCCACCGAAAATGGTTAAAGAATTGCCTGAAAGCGCTTGGGACAATTATCACTATGGTCAATTTTACACTCTTTTAGACCAAGAAACGGAAATCAGTAAGAACAATAGAAAAACTAAATAAGAAACTAATTAGGCTTTCCTTGTCTCTCACATTTACTGAAACAAAAAGGGTTACTGGCATTAACACACACACACACACACACACACATATATAATAGTTACCAAAAATAATAAACGCAGTTCTTAAATTTGCGATGCGGTTTTATGACGTCACACCGCGGGATAGCGCGAAATGACAACAAAACCATGTAGTCAAATGCAATGTAATATGTTATTTCCTGTTTTAAAGTTGATTTTATTGAGTGTTGGTTGTTTTGATTTGATGTACATGGCCTCCAATATCTGCAGGTTCCTCTTACTGTGTGTATGAGTAAGGATCACCGTATTGTTGACCAAAATCTGTCTGATATTACCTACATGTGTATGTTTTTCAGAGAAATGTTGTTTAATAGTACTCTGATCAGAAAGATGACATGTAAGTCTACGGGAGAGCGTGGTTGTAGTAAAACCAATATATGTACTAGGTTTTTGATTAGTATCAGAGATGCAATCTCTGAATGGGCATGTAAATTGGTACACTACATTGTTTTTTTATAGAGAATTTAGTTTAGTGCTTGTTGGGTTATTATAGACTATGAGGTCAATTGTTTTAAACTTTTTATAATATATAATGAGTTTAATTTGATTATTACTTTCGAGTGGTTTAACATTTCTATGTATTATGTTTTTGAGAGTTTTTTCATCTTGTTTATAATTATTATGTATTTGGTTGCAATAGTATAAGTTAATAGTGTTATGTTTATTTTGATGTAAACCATTATTATTAATATTATCATTATTGTTAGAGCTATTGTTAATTTTGTTGAGATACATTTTAATTTGTTGATCAATAACGGAGTTAGGAAATCCATTATTGACTAGTGTTTGTTTAATGTTGTGTAATTCTTTATAAAATATAGATTTGGAAGAAGATATCATTTGTGTGCGTTGAAGTAAGTTTTTTATAACAGCTAACTTATATCGTTGGGGGCATTCACTATTATAATTAAGAAGACACGAATTTATGCTAGTTGGTTTCCTATATAGAGAAGTAGTAAATTTATGTGTGCTAGAATCAATGAATACATCAAGGAATGGGAGTTTGTTATTAATATTAAGTTCTAATGTAAATTTGAAGAGCGGAGTGACTTTCAAATTTGTTTTTAAGATATTTAATTTGATCGATATTCTTAGCTAAAACAAATATGTCATCTATGTATCTTACATATATAGAGGGTTTATTGTTGTCATTAATTATTTTATTTTCTAGATTTGCCATATAATAATTAGAAAAGAGGGGACCTAAAGGAGATCCCATCGCAATATCATCTATTTGTGTATAAATATTGCCTAAAGGATCGTGAAAGGGTATTTGTGTGGTGCATGCTAATAATAATTTTTTTTAATATAGTGGGTTTAATATTGATTGATGGGAGAGTAGCATGGTTGTATACATCACGGATAATGATGTCAATTGTTTCCTGGACGGGAACATTTGTGAATAAGTTTTGGACATCCAAAGATGCAATTATTTGATTCTTAGGTTTTACGGAATGGAGAATCTGTAAAAATTTGTCCGTGGAATTAATACTATATTTACCAGGAAGATAGGGAGTAATTAGTTTGCTAAGTGTTTTGGAAAGGTTATATATACGGTTATATATATATATATATATAAGCAATCGGAGTCTAACCGTACTGATGAGCTGTGATACGGCGAAACAGATCTGTCTGCGGATGACAATATTTACGCTTTCACACCCTGATTGTGCACTCTGGAAAAATAGTAGACTTTGATAAACAGTAGCTACTCTGGCATGTACGCATCGCTCATTCAGTGAAATGAATTAGAGCGCTCTAGCTATTGGGCGCGTATAATGATATGTGCTAAAAAGTCTGCCTACTTCCACCGAACGCCCATAGCCCAGGGGTAGAGTCGTCGACTGACACCATTTCGGTCGGGTTTCAATCCTGGGTAAAAAAGCAATCGGAGTCTAACCGTACTGATGATCTACGATACGGCGAAACAGATCTGTCTGCGGATGACAATATATATATATATATATATATTATGCTCTCATTACGATTGAGCTCTTTAGAGAAGAAAATTTTAAAAACAGTTTCTACTTCTGCGATATATGCATTACTCTACAGGAATGAATTGAGTTCTTTCGGTGACTGGCGTGTGTATATACAAGGCGTTAATATTTCCCTTGTCTGATTGCATGCATCTATGGCTTACTAGCGACTCCGACTGACACCAAATCGGTCGAGTTTCGATCTCGGCCAGAAGCAAGTGGATGTGTCTAGCCACACTGATGAGCCGTGATACAGCGAAACAGGCTTGTATGTGGATGACTAATATATATATATATATTTGTGTGTGTGCGTGTACATTTAAGCAGTAATCCCTATCTTATGGAAGTCTCACGGAAACACTGCAACATCCCCCCTGCCTCCTGGGAAGAAGCTGCACAAGACCACGATACCTGGCACGCCTCAATCAAAAAAGGCGTAGTTAACTTCGAAGCGCAACCAGTCCAAGATCTGAAGTAAATGCAACAACGCCGGAATGTCAGGTCAAATTGCCCTTTCCAGGCAGACATTCCATGACCACACTGTAGCCGAAAATTCAGTGAACATTAGCCATCTCTGCGCCTATATAATTTTTTCTAGTAGTAATGTGCAAAGCAAAATGTTCATCTTTGAAGAAAAACATCAATCAATTAATACAAATTTCATTAATAATGACAGACACGGTGCTGTGATTTAGTTTTTAATAAAAAATTTTATGTGATTTTTATGTATTTTTTTCATTTCAGTAGGTAAATATGTAATTTTCATATAATTCATTTCATTAGCGAAACAAAAATTTAAAGGGTCACATGAAAAATTATATAAAAACTTAACCACAATAACTTGTCTGTCATTTTTAATGAAACTTATATATATATATATATATATATATATATATATATATATATATATATATATTCTAAACATATACTGTTAAATATGAGACAATGGATGTCTACTATGTTTAATCATGAGCCGTTCTAAACATCGTATTTTGGCTTTAATTTCAAGTGAAAATAAAGACAAAATTTCTCCATCATTTGGATAAGTTTTATTAAGTTTGTTCTAAGCTTTCGGCTTACATGAGCCATTTTCAGAGAAGTTACAGAGACGTTAGAACCAATTTAATAAAAAACAGTATTTACATTATTCGGACTATTGTCCTCATCTTGGTTGCCATTTGTACCACGTTTAATAATACATCATTATATTTGTCTATATTTTTGAGATGATGTAGTATTTACAGTATTTACCTTATTCGGACTATTGTCCTCATCTTTGTTGCCAATTGTACGACGTTTAATAATAGACCATTCTATTTGTCTATATTTCCGAGATAAGGTAGTATTTACAGTATTTACATTATTCGGACAATTGTCGTCATCTTTGTTGCCATTTGTACGACGTTTCGGCCGTTGTACGCTCTGGCCTTCTTCAGGTGCTTCAGTGATTGTAATAAAGGGTTCGGTTCGAAATTTCTAGCATCTGAAGGAATACAAAAAGCAACAAAAATGAAAATAGTTCAAATAATGTAAATACTGATCTCTTTATTTCATTTACCGGGGTAGATTTTTCTAATTCGATGAGTCATGCCGCTACCAGATAACTCAGTATCAGTCATCTCATTTTAACCCAAATCTGTAAGCGTTTTGCAAAACGCAAAACGCTTACAGATTTGGGTTAAAATATATATTGCTCTAACCAGGTATTGAACTCACAACTCTTTTGATCAAGGCAGTGGATCTGACTAACGTTTTTATCCACTGGACCATGTGCACTTTCTTTTATTCGTATAAGTATTTTCTAAATCAAAATTATAGTCAAACTCTTTACGATGAGAAATTACTGGATTTAATGTGTTGTTTTGTAAAATATCCCTTTTATGTTCATGTAATTGTTTTAGTAAATTCATTGGTGTTTCTTCAAGTTTTAGATTATTATTATTTAGTTTTGTATTAATTCAGTCTTTTCTTGTTTTAGAAGTAAATGTAAATCTAACAGATTTTTCTCACACACATATATATATATATATATATATATATACATATATATATATATATATGTGTGTGTGTGTGTGTGTGTGTGTTTTCCGTGCGTGTCAGTGGAAGGTAAGAGTACGTCGATATTGTGACTAAAACACGATTTCTTTTCCTTCAATCCTTTGTGATCTGAAACTTTTCGTCGCGCGGGAAATTTCGTACGATGGCCGGAACTTGAGCATGCGCAGTTGGACACAGAGTTCTTAATGCCGATACTTCGCCAAATCTCTTTCAAGATGGATGAAAGATATAGACTTTAATTTTACCCGCTCGTGGATGCAGGGGAGGCGTACAACCCGTCGATATTATTTCAGAACTTGCCAGAATGCAGGACATGATAGCTTTGCCAAAAAGGTGCGTACACTATTACAGAAATTAGAAACTTTTGTTAAGTCTGCGTGTAACACGGTCCTTCTGACATGAAGAATATATATATATATATATATATATATATATATATATATATATGAATATTTTTGTATATATGTATAACGCATTTTTATATCAATGTACATTAACAGAAAAAACTAAAAAACATAAAAATCAAATAATAAATATGAGAATATTATACCTGACAGACTTTTTTGTATCTCTTTCTGTTTCTAGATTAATATTTAATACCAGAGTTAATAATATTTGAACAATTATATATATATATTAACCTAAATTAATAAAAATACATCTGAGGGGGTGTACATATGTATAGTATTATTATTCAGTTGTTAATAAAACAGTCCTCAATGTATGAAGAGAGCTGTATTATATATATATATATATGTATTAATAAATATACATATTATCCTAAATCTATGGAATAACTCGGAGTTTCATGCATTTTGCAACCATAAGGTGCATATTTCAAAACTGAGAGTTTAATAGATTTGAATTTAAGTTCACTCGATATTCATGGGAATTAAATTTAAAAAAGTTAAGTTACTGCTTTTTTTAATAACAAATTAAACATTTAAATATTCTACAGTTACATGTGGATAAAAAGTAAAATTTGAATTTAAAATTTAAAACCTAAATAAAAATAAAGAATAAAAAAGAAAATCTAGGGAGAAAAAAATCAAAGGGGCGTAAATCATGAGTCTTAAAAAATTAAACAATCAAATATTACATGTACATAAAAAATATAGAGAAAATTAAAATTTTAAAATTTTAAATAAAAATAAAAATAAGTCAAAATAAAACAAAAATGAAAAAATATTTAGAATTAAAAAATTAAAAATTAAACAATGTAAGCGGCAAATATAAAAGGGGTTTTGATTTTGAATGAAGGCATCCGTATTGAGTTTGGGGACCTGTGTAAAGATGAATGAACGCTGAATGTCGCCATTACTGGTGATAACACAAAACGCTATGATGTTGACTGGATATATAATCGAGTCTGAATTGTCCGTAATAGAGTTTCCGGTGCAAATGCCAAACGGTACAGCATGCCGTTTCCCAATTTCTGGCAGAAGGAATTGCGTCAGGGTGCTCTTTTGTCAAATGGCCCTACCATGGTTTGCAGTCAAGAAAATCAAAAACAAACAACGAGAATACGCGAAATTAAAAAATATAAAATGGAGAACATTCACACCTAGCACACACACACACACACTATATATATATATATATATATATATATATATATATATATATATACTAGCAGCATAACACGGTGTTGCTCGGGTGTAATGAAAACTTTAAAACTAATCCATGGTCCTGGAGCTCAGACTCTTTGGACGTTGGCACGAAAAACGTAGGTTGTTAAGACTAAGAACTACAATTATACCTACTTAGAGCAAAACCCTAAGCAAAAACCAAAATAAAATAGCTAAAAACCTGATTTTGATCAGACCCGATAGGATATCGGGCATCGATTTCCAATATCAGAGTTAAATAAGTCATCCAAAGATAAACTAACCTAAGTAAGTCCATGAAAACTTATCGTACCCATCGGGAGTAAAATTGGAGAAAATGAGCCATATAGATAGCTGAATATCGATTTTTGATCAGATTCAACATAATATCGGCGGTATAGATTTCCGATATTGGAGAAAATGAGTCGTCTGAGAAGATCTATTTATATTTGAGACTAAAAACTATAATTTTACCAAATTATGCAGCAAGAACCACGATAAAAGGGCTGAAATGCTGATCTAGATCAGAGCTGATCGGATATTGGGCTATCAATGTCCGATATCGGGGGTAAATAGAAAAAGTAAGTAGCCCATGACCTGACCGGAAGCTTGAAGAATATTTGTGTGAAGATTGATGAGAATCGAATAAAAATTGTGGATTTGTATAAAGGACATACAGACAGACACACACACAAACATCTGGCCTTTAATATATATATATATATATATATATATATATATATATATATATATATATATATATATATATTCTACATTTTTAAAGTGGTCTTTACGCTACCTAGATTTCTATCATGTGGTGTCTTCGGGTGATTTTCAGTAACTGATTTTACCGTTTTTTTCATTCCCAAAACTAATTAGTTAAATAATATCTATCTATCTATCTCTCTATCTAGCTAGCTAGCTAGCTAGCTAGCTATCTATCTGTCTGTGTGTGTGTGTGTGTGTGTGTGTGTATGTGGAATTGCTGAAAATTAATTTGACAAGCCCTCTTCCCAATGTCTGAACAAGATTTCCCATTTGAACATATCTTAAAAAACAAGCATAGATATTAACTGTCTATAGTGTCTGCTTACATAATTAACAAGCTTTGGTTAGTACATCACATTGAATTATTTAAATCTACTAATCTGTTAAACTGAAAACCGTACTTGAATATTTATCTTATGACTAGACTCAAACACTGAATTTTTTCTATGTTTAGAAAGGTTTAACTATTCCGTCCACAAAACAGGCTTCAGATTTTAATGAAGTTGAGCTTCTACACTACTTTAAATAAACGGTTAGGAAGGAAACCCCCTTCAATACTGGAAAGGGCGATAGCAGCTACTGGACTTGGGAAACCTGTTTTCCTGAAAAATTGTTTTAAAAGAAAGATTTTATAAGTGGAAGAGAAAATAATGACATATCAAGATGTTGACATTCCATACTACTTTAAACGAAAGGTTAGTAAGGAAAGTCCCATTAATACTGGAAAGAGCAATAACAGCTTCTGGACTTTAGAGACATATTTTCTTGTAAAATTGTTTTAAGAAAAATATTTTATAACTGGTAGAGAAAATAATGACATAATCAAGATGTTGGCATTCCACACTATTTTAAATAAACGGTTAGTAAGGAAAGCTCATTAATATAAGAAATAGCAATAACAGCTACTGGACTTGAGAAACTTATTTTCCTGTAAAATTGTTTTAAGAGATAAGAGTGATACATTTAAACCGAGAGTAGCTATGGCTGATAGGCTAATGGCTATCAAATATTTCCTTATAACGACGAAATATTTACGACGTTTCAGCCATTGTACACTCCAGTCTTCTTCAAGTGCTACGAATTTCAAACCGAACACTTTATTTCAATCACTGGGGCATATCATTCTCATTCCACGTGCGATGCCACTTCTGGTAGCGATAAGAGAGTAAAGTTAAAGGAAGATAACTACATGGCTACTAGAAGTGGCAACACATGTAGAATGAGAATGATATCCTCCAGTGATCGAAGTAAAGGGTTCGATTCAAAACTCGTAGCACCTGAAGAAGGCTGGAGTGCACAACGACCGAAAAGTTGTAAACATGGCAATAAAGATGAAGACAGTACTCCGAACATTATAAATAATGTAAATTTTACCTCATCTCAGAAATATAAACAAACTAGCAGTATAGCCCGGCGTTGCTCGGATGTAATGAAAGTTTTAAAACTAATCCATGGTCCTGGAGCTCAGACTCTTTGGACGTTGGCACGAAAGACTAAAAAGCAATAGTTGTTTCTAGTTAAAACGAAACTGTAGACTGAAAAAAGAATGAATGGATGTAAGTCAAAATTTGTTTTCCAGGTATCGATATCAAATTTTCTGTACTATTGTAAGAACTGCAACCTTGAAACTTCTGAATATCGTTTCTTATGTCTTTGTCTATGAGTGTATCAAATTTGATTAAAATCGGACCACTCCTTCTATAACCGATTTTTTCGATCATCAATTTTCGATATTTATCGGGGGGTACCTCGACACAAAACCTAGCTAAGAACACCCGCAGACGCTTATAGTACAACTGTGTAAATTTTCAAGAAAATCGGTTCAGCCGTTTCGGAGTCTATAGGTAACGAACACACACACACACACACACACACACAAACAAAGTTTCATTTATAAATAAGTTTAGATACCAAAGAGGACAATTTTTACACTGCTTATTGTAATAAAATTTCAGATGTCACAAAAAAAAAAAAAAGATTGTATCAAAATAGTTTTTTGGATTACAGTTTTCCATCATACATAAGCACTGAGTCTGATCCTCCTTCTATAGTCAGAAAACACCTATATAAGTCCATATCATCTGGGACCTTCTATTTCTTCTGTATGCTTTGTCCTTTCAGGACGTAGGCGATCATGGCTTTCCACGTCTTTCTATCTATGGTGGCTCTTAGCACTCTTTCTCCTATTATACCACGCAATCCTCATTCCGCCACTCACCCGCACAGTCCCTTCAAATATGTTATCACATAGGAATCCACTACTGTCTTCTTTGTTTCTAGTGAAAGTTTGCTGTCTTTTAATTCTTTACTCAGCTTCTGGGGGTTTTGTGGTTTCCTTTCCGTGTCTGCAATCAGCGCTGTATCATCTGCGTCCCTTTTGTTGTTAAAATAAATACAAGTATTAAGCCTAAAAAACAAAACAACATAAATAAAAATTTTACCAGAATTAGGAACAAACAAACTACATATATTTCCTTACAAAAAAAAAAAAAAGAAAAAAAGATGACTCAAGAAACATTATTTGAAAATAATCTTATCAAAACTCTATAGTATAGAAAACAAGAACTCTTTGATAGTCCATTATGGAAGGTTAATATACACTAGAATGATCTGTTTCAACTGTTAAACAACCTTGATATATTTGGGAAGAATACCTCCTACAGAAGATAGCTGGAGAGAGTGACAAGAAAGGACTAGAAATAAACTGCACACAAACCGAATGCATGGTCATCAGCAAAAAGAGCAAAAAGAGAATACCAGGTGCTGTAAGCGTTTATTGACGGAATTACTTCAAGACGGAAAGTGTGAAACCGCAATCCGAAGACGTACTGGGATAGCCAAGTTGAGACTGGTCAGTACTTAAATGGATGGCTGCTTGGGAATACCAGGTGCTGTAAGCGTTTATTGACGGAATTACTTCAAGAGATGACGGAAAGTGTGAAACCGCAATCCGAAGACGTACTGGGATAGCCAAGTTGAGACTGGTCAGTACTTAAATGGATGACTGCTTGGCAATACCAGGTGCTGTAAGCGTTTATTGACGGATGTGCGTTGTGGTGTAGTGGATATCGACTCGGAAAGAGAAATTGGTGAGCCGAGTTCGAATTCCAGTTGAATTCTCTGCATTCACTTATGAGTTGGTACCTTTGGGAAAGGTATTAATCCGCCCCTTCCCCCCAGTTATGGCTTAAATAACAGGGTAGGATTTGGGACCCTGCCCTTAAACAAATTCCAATCAGACTTTCTCCGTGGAAGAAGCATTGCTCAACCCAAATAGGGTGAATGCGACTTGCATACATTAATAATGAACTGGAAGAGGAAAGATTAATCAGGTGGACAGTAGATTGACATTGGATTTACATGTTTGCTCAAGGGAGTTCCACAAGTGATAAATGCTAGAAAAGTAGCTGTTAGCATAGAATTTAAGGGTTATATATGTCCAGCTCAACTGTAAATTGATGCGATCTCATAGCCAGTCTGTAATGTGATCGATACCGACTTGACAGACCGGCTGGAATCACTCTCTCACCGGCGTGACTTGGCTTCCCTGTGCCTCTTCTATAAATACTTTCACGGCTTCTGTTCCGATGAACTTAGATCACTGGTGCGAATTTGCACGAGATACTAGATTAGCAACTAGGTCCCACCCTTGTACAGTGAAACCGATAAAATGTAACCGCAATTTCTACTCCAACAGCTTCTTTTCTCGCACTTCCCGCCTGTGGAATTCCCTTCCACATACTTGCTTCTCCGACAGCTACAATCTCCAGGAGTTTTAATGTAAGGTCAATAGACACCTCCTAACACACTAACTAGCATCCATTCTCTCAAACACTCTTCCCATCTACATCCTTACTCGTCTATCACCCTCCTCTCGACATTTCCTATAACTAACCACTCTTTCTCGGCACTTTCCCCTATGTAACCCCCTGCGCAATAGTGGCAGTGGAATGCCTTGCTCGGGGTGAAATGATTAAAATATATAGTATTGCGCTTATATTAAAAAAAATTTGGGGCTACAGCGAACGAGCCAACCGAACAGTTGCTATAAAACTATTTATAAAACAAAAAGCAGGCTACCTTACGGTGCTGGGCAAGTGACTGAGGCAGAAACGCCAAATCAAGACCAATAATATTATTGATTCTTCTTTGGATTTTATCAAGTAGCTCAAGGTTAACAGCAGGGGCACCGAACCATATGTGTCAGCAATATTCTAAGCATGGGTGAATAGTAGACGTATAGATATTTAAAATAAATTCTGGATATAAAAATTGTTTCGTACATAATATTCTTAGCAGCTGATCGACAATAGATTCCGAATAGTTCTATGTCAACTGAGAACGGTAGTCCGAGAAGGTGCATAGAGTCACAGTCCAGGTGGTTAGCATCAGCCATGCCGAGGAAAGGCAGAGGACGGTCTTTAGACGATTAATGGAGATAATTTCTTTTTAGTGGGTTTATTATCTTGCTTGTGTGAAATTGCTAAAAAAGTATATTCATTAGAAGAAATATTTAGATAAGCTTATTAAGTTTTTTTTTCTCCGTCTTTTCAGCTTCTTCTCATCGTGACTATTTCTATTCGATTTTTGTATATGGCCCCACATCTTTACAAAATCAACTCGCATTTGAAAACGTTAAATTTTTTTAGTTAGTTTTAATATATTTGTACTATCACACACACATCCACACCCTCAAATATATATTGCGGATGACTATATATATATATATATATATATGTGTGTAAGAAAGTAGCTAACTTGGAGAGCCAACGAACCTACCAAGGTTTCACCAAATTGGATCTTCAGGGCCAACTTGCCCTGAAGATCCAATTTGGTGAAACTCAGCTTCTGGAACGCGTCCTTCGCAATACCAATTCGATTTTGGATCTCTGTGTCGCACTTTCCGTCTTCTGTTAGAACACTTCCCAGGTATTTAAATTTTTGTACCTGCTTGATTTTAGTATCCCCCACCTGTATTTGGTATTTTGGGCCGCCCTTTTTTCTGATGACCATGTATTTGGTTTTCTGGCAGTTTATTTGTAATTTGTAATTTGAAAGTTGGTGGGTTTTTCGAGACGTGTTCAAAGACAAATTTACAGTTATATATATATATATATATATATATATATATATATATATATATATATATATATGTTTATCAACTTTTGCATCAGAACACTTACTCACATGTTCTAATATAAAAGTTGATAGATAAATATTTATTGCTCTATTTTTAAATATTGAGACCAGATTTAAATTAAGGTTTTGAACTTTGTAATTTTATTGTTCGTTTTTTTACATTTCTGTATATATGCAATCGAATGTCTAACCGTACTGATGAGCTGTGATACAACGAAACAGATCTATCTGTGGATGACTATATATATATATATATATATATATATCAGACAGTTAAGTACCATACGTGATACACGCTTGACTGAGAGGCAGAAGATTATCTCGCAGTAGGTTGCCAATATTTTCTGCGGTAGACTGGTTCAGAGTCAAGGCTACAGAACCCAGTCTCTCCTATTATTTAACCCATGACTGGAAAGAAGTGACAGATTAATACCTTAATATATATATATATATATATATATATATATATATATATATATATATATATACGTACCAACAATAAAGTAGCACTAATAAAGACTAATGTCAGAAAAACTAACGCTAACAAACCAGTAACGTAAATCGTCAACAACCCAACGAGGACTACCACGTGGGTTAAAGAGGAAGAGAAAAAAGAAACAAACAAAGCCAAATAACAATGAATCAAGAGCTTGTTTGAAAAAAAAAACTCAAGAGTGCTCAATACGAAAGTACGAAAGTAGAGCCAAAATACAATAAACTAAATCTAAAAGTGAGCCAAACGCCGACTGCGGTTTTACTCAAAGGATCGTCACGCCATATCATGACGATCCGTTGAGTGAAACTGCGGTCGGCGTTTGGCTCACTTTTAGATTTAGTTTATTATATATCGCTAAAAAATACTTTCCTCCCGAAAGCAGCGTAGTATTAATAAAAAAGGCCCCAAACTTAATAAAAAAAGAAAGAAAAACAATAGAAAACGATCTTTTCCCATCAAAATATTTATTAAGATGAAAAATCAAATCCTTCGAAAATTTGGTGAAAATTCTTGTTTCGATTTTACTTAGGAGGTAAACCAGTTGTTGCTATTGTTTACAATCGAATACGTAATATTACATAACTTATTTTTTTTCGGTGACAAACTCATTAAATCGGAAATTCCCCCAAAAAGATTTTAAGAAAACTCTCAGGGCTTACAAATAAATGATTTTACTTTTGAAATCATTAATTTTTAACTATCTTGGTAAAATATTTGTTTTTACATCTGTTACCCCACCTCAAGGTAATTTCATGAAATTTTAAGAAACTGAATTTTATTGGGAAAATTGGTTTTATTAGTTAAACGCTGGTCTCATTGGAAAATGTAAATCATTTAATGATTTTTTAAAAATATTGCCTTTATTTCTTAAAATTTTTATCTAATACTAAAATAAAGAATGCAATATAACAATGACAGTGTTTAATTTGATAAGCTTTTAATTACTTGAATAAATAATATTTTATTGTTTTCATTTTTTTTATTATAATAATTTATAAAATTTCAAAAATATTTGTTGGAGTTAGTTTAAAAGCCTATTAAGCAAAGATTATACTTACTAACCGAAAATTGTCGTGTCTTCCGATTTTAAAAATAATTTTAATTTTTTCAGTGTATTTGAAATTTTTTTTTTTTTGTATGTCAATTTCTATGTGTAAATGAAAAGATTATGTGTTCCAGAGTTTCTTCCCCTTACAGGGAAAAATTGTACAATTATGTTACTTGTGATCGCCATACGGATGTGAGTTGTGGTCCAGTGGATATCGGCTTGGAACGAGAAATCGGGGAGCTGAGTTCGAATTCCAGTTGAATTCATTGCATTCACTTACGCGCAAATATCCTTGGGAAAGGTATTACTCCGTCTTTTCCTTCCAGTTATGGGTTAAATAACAGGACAGATTGGGTTCTATTGCCTTGGCTGGCAACCAGTCTACCGGAGAAAGCAATGGCAACCTATTGCGGGATAATCTTCTGCCCAGTCAGTAATGTCTCTTTCAAGACATGATCGCACAAGTGTGTTTCACGTATGACACTTAACTGACTGATCGCCATACATATATCTTATCTCGCATCTGTGAACCTGTCAACACACTTGAAACACGTTGGACAGGTCAAAGTTCAGCTCTGATTAAGAAATATTTTTATTCTAAATTTCATTCTATATGTCATACTTGTGTAAATCAGATTAATTTAACATTAAGTTTGCTAATGCTACAAATAGATACCTTATATTTGCAGATATACCGAGAATTAACTTTTGTTAACAAATATGTCGATCGCTTAAAAATTGGCCGAAAAATTGAAAGAATAAAAAACAATTGAAAAATTTTAGATTCTAATCAATATAATTTCTGTTTGAAACACACCAGAGTATTTAATCATTTTGCTTTTCATTAAAACTAAAATAAAATTTTCAAGAAATTTTTTTCATTTAAAAAAAATTAATTTAAAATTTAGATAATGAAAATGAGTGGAGATTGCTAAACTGTCCTCAGTCGATGGCATGACTCGGAGTTTCATGCATTATGCAATCATCAGGTGCATATTACGAACTGACCGTTTAATAGGGTTGATATCATACTATTATGGTGCGAAACATATTTATCTATGTTCTTAAAGCAAATGTAACTGATTTTAATTGTTTTGGCTGAATCCACATGTGTATATTTATTAATTTATTTAATTTATATATATATATATATATATTTAAGATAAACTTGTTTGTATTTACGTGTACGTGTTGGTCATGATGTGAAGTGCTTCTGAGAAATGGATTCTGTTTATTTATGCCCAAGTCATTAAACGATCGGAAAACCAGGAAGAAAGTATTCGTGTGAATTTCATTTTTGTTAATGTGTTGACAAGTGACATGTTGTCAAGTTAGTTTTGCTTTTTGTCTCACGCTTTACCGTTACATGAACCGTTGACATGCACCCGTCCCAATCATCAAATCGCGACCAAACATTGTTTTATTTTCGACTTTCTTAATCAAAACATTTCTAGACGTTTTTTACTCGTTTCCATCTTTCATCTCCTCATCTCTTCTCTTTCCCTTTCTTTCACCCTCATCTCTCTTGTTTCCCTTTCTTTCATCTACATTTCTCCTTTTCCCCTTTCTTTCACCCACATCGTTCCTCTTTCTCTTTCTATCACCCTCATCTCTTCTCTTTCTCTTTCTCTCACCCTCATCTCTCCTCTTTCCTTTTCTTTCACCCTCAACTCTTTTGTTTCCCTTTCTTTCATCTACATTTCTCCTGTTCCTCTTTCTTGAACTCTCATCTCTCCTCTTTAACTTTCTTTCACACTCATCTCTCTTGCTTCCATTTCTTTCACCCTTTTCTCTTGTCTTTCCCTTTCTTTCACCCTCATCTCTCCTCTTTCCTTTTCATTCACCCTTTTCTCTACTGTTCTCCATTCTTGATTCTCATCTCTCCTCTTTCCCTTTCTTTCACCCTCATCTCACCTCTTTCCTTTTCTTTCACCCTCATCTCTCCTCATTCCTTTTCATTCACCTTTTTCTCTACTGCTCCGCATTCTTTAACCTCATCTCTCCTCTTTTCCTTTCTTTCACATTTATCTATCCTCTTTCCCGTTCTTACACCATCATCTCTCCTCTTACAGTTTCTTTCACCCTCACCTCTCCTCTTTCCTTTTCTTTCACCCTCATCTCTCCTCTTTTCTTTTCATTCACCCTTTTCTCTACTGCTCCCCATTCTTCACCCTCATCTCTCCTCTTTTCCTTTCTTTCATCCTCATCTCTCTTCTTACCCTTTCTTTCACCCTCATCTCTCCTCTTTCCCTTTCTTTCATCCTCATCTCTCTTCTTACCCTTTCTTTCACCCTCATCTCTCCTCTTTCCCTTTCTTTCACCCTCATCTCACCTCTTTAACTTCCTTTCATCCTCTTCTCTCCTTTTTCCATTTCTTTCACCCTCATCTCTCCTCTTTCTCTTTCTTTCACCCTTATCTCTCTTGCTTCCATTTCTTTCACACTCATCTTTCATCTTTCCCTTTCTTTCACTCTCATCCCTCCTCTTTCCCTTTCTTTCATCCTCATCTCTCCTCTTTCCCTTTCTTTTACCCTCATCTCTCCTGTTCCCCTTTTTCTCCCTCATCTCTCCTGTTCCTCTTTCTTTCACCCCCCACACTCTCTCTCTCTCTCTCTCTCTCTCTCTCTCTCTCTTAGTTTATTTTTTTCCCTCTTTGTTTTTTACCTCATTTTTTGTGGGATGAATTTTCATTTTTTTCTCATATTCTTTTTTTTCCCCCGGTCCTTTGCCTTTTTTTATTTCTTTTTTCTTTCTTCTTACTCGCCTTATTTTTATGTTTGTTTATTTTGTTGTGTTTTATTTTTGCTCTTTCCCGAAGTGAGGTAAGAAAAATAACAAGTACATTTGAATTTGCTTTTCCAAACCTACATAAAGTACGAAAGTCATTCAATAAATAACGTGAATTTTTCGGTACAGGGACTTCTACGAGGGTCATTCAATAAATAAGGTGAATCTTTCGGTATAAGGACTTCTACGAGAGTCATTCAATAAATAAGGTGAATTTTTCGGTATAAGGACTTCTACGAGGGTCATTCAATAAATAAGATGAATTTTTTGGTATAATGACCTCTACGATGGTCATTCAATAAATAAGGTGAATTTCTCGGTATGAGGACTTCTACGAGGGTCATTCAATAAATAAGGTGAATTTTTCGGTATAGGGACTTCTACGAGGGTCATTCAATAAATAAGGTGAATTTTTCGGTATAAGGACTTCTACGAGGGTCATTCAATAAATAAGATTAATTTTTTGGTATAATGACCTCTACGATGGTCATTCAATAAATAAGGTGAATTTCTCGGTATAAGGACTTCTACGAGGGTCATTCAATAAATAAGGTGAATTTTTCGGTATAAGGACTTCTACGAGGGTCATTCAATAAATAAGGTGAATTTCTCGGTACAAGGACTTCTACGAGGGTCATTCAATAAATAAGGTGAATTTTTCGGTATAAGGACTTCTAGGGTCATTCAATAAATAAGGTGCATTTTTCGGTATAAGGACTTCTACGAGGGTCATTCAATAAATAAGGTGCATTTTTCGGTATAGGGATTTCTACGAGGGTCATTCAATAAATAAGATGAATTTTTCGGTATAGGGACTTCTACGAGGGTCATTCAATAAATAAGGTGAATTTTTCGGTATAAGGACTTCTACGAGGGTCATTCAATAAATAAGGTGCATTTTTCGGTATAGGGATTTCTACGAGGGTCATTCAATAAATAAGATGAATTTTTCGGTATAGGGACTTCTACGATGGTCATTCAATAAATAAGGTGAATTTTTCGGTATAAGGACTTCTACGAGGGTCATTCAATAAATAAAGTGAATTTTTGGTATAAGGACTTCTACGAGGGTCATTCAATAAATAAGGTGAATTTTTCGGTATAAGGACTTCTACGAGGGTCATTTAATAAATAAGGTGATTTTTTTCGGTATAAGTACTTCCACCAGAGTTATTCAATAAATAAGGTGAAATTTTCGGTATAAGGACTTCTAATACAGATATAAGGTTACTTTATTTTAATATTTTTTCCTTTACTTCTTTTTCAAAGCGATTTAAATTTTTTTGCAGATTAAAAAAAAAGGAAAACTTTGAGAGTTTTGGAGATTAACAAAGATGGCCGACCAAGAAGCATGCTCCAGGATTGAACAGAGGTCAGTTATCAAGTTGTTCATTGCTGAAGGGTGCAAACCAGTTGAAATTAATAAGTGAATGTCAACTGTGTATGGTGCCACATGTTTCAGCCAAAAAAATGTCTACAATTGTGTAAATTTTTAAAAGAAGGACGGAGCAGTTTTGAGGATGAAGACAGGCTTGCGAGGCCTATAGAAAAGTGGTCTCCTGAGGTGATCGAATCAGTCAATTACCTCATTCAGTCTGACAGAAGGGTGACTGTGGATGAAATTGCAAGGACTTTGAGCCTATCTGTTGGGACAGCACACAAAATTGATCATGATGACCTTGCCTACTCGAAGGTTACAGCCCAGATCTTGCCCCTTCAGACTTTCAACTGTTTGGTGCATTGAAAGCGTTCACGAGAGGTACGAAGTTTGAAAGTGACGATGAAGTCAAAAGTACTGTGAGCGATTGGCTGAGACATCAGTCCAAAGATTTTTACGCTGAGGGAATACGGAAGCTTGTGCACAGATGAGAAAAGTGTGTGACACTACTGGGACGCTACGTTGCAAAATAAAAAAAGTAAGTTTCTAACTGTATTAGAATTTCTTGTTAAAAAAATCTCGTTAGAAACAAAAGAAAATAGAGCTGAATTGTATTATCAGTCCTCATAAGGTACGCAGATGATACAGTGCTGATTGCAGACACGGAATGGAAACTACAAGACCTCCTACAGAAGATCGCTGAAGAGAGTGACAAGAAAGAATTACAAATAAATTGCCAGAAAACCGAATGCATGGTCATCAGCAGAAAGAGCAACCCAAAATGCCAAATACAAGTGGGAAATATTAAAATCAATCAGGTACAAAAATTTAAATAGCTGGAAAGTGTTCTAACAGAAGATGGAAAGTGCGACACGGAGATCCGAATCTGAATTATCATGGCGAAGGAAGCATTCCAGAAGTTGAGTAAAGTATTAAAAACAGGACAATTTCGCTAGAAACAAAGAAGAGAGTGCTGGATTGCTATGTAATATCAATTCTTCAATATGGCAGTTAACGCTGGACAATATTATCAAAGATGAAGGAAAAACTTAAAGCAAATGAAATGTGGTTCTACAGAAGGATGCTGTGAATATCATGAACCGAGCATGTGAGCAATGATGAGGTTTTGGAAAGGATGGAAATGAAAAGGAAATTAATATTGAGCATCAGAAAGAGACAACTAACGTTCCTTGGATATGCAATGAGAAAGGAGGACTTGGAAAACTTGAAACTAACAGGCCAGATAGAGAGGAAAAGAAACAGGGGAAAGCAGCGTATAACATATTTGAAGGGTCTTATCAAGTTGATGATTCAAGGGGGACTGCAAGATGTTACAGAAGAAAGTGTGCTAAGAGCCACCAGGGATAGGGAGATGTGGAAAGCCATGATCGCTTACGTCCTGACAGGGCACATAGAAGAAGAATATATATACCAACTGTTTATAAGAAATTATAATATGGATATTAAATTGGGGGATCAAACCTATATTATAATCAATATATAAAATGATCCCTCATTTTGTGGCCATACTAGTTTCTATATATTTATATTCTAAATTTATGAGCTTCAGCTAGTGGATGGCAGAGCGGGTTTTGGTGGTGTAACAGAAGAAAGCGTGCTAAGAGCCACCAAGAATAGAGAGACGTGGAAAGCCATGATCGCTTACGTCCTGACAGGGCACATAGAAGAAGAAGATATATGTCAACTGTTTATAAGAAATTATAATGTGGATATAAAGTGGAGGATCAAATCTATATTATAATCAATATACAAACTGATCCCTCATTTTGTGGCCATGCTAGTTTCTATACATTTATATTCTAGATTTATGAGCTTCAGCTAGTGGATGGCAGAGCGGGTTTTGGTGGTGTAACAGAAGAAAGCGTGCTAAGAGCCACCAGGGACAGGGAGATGTGGAAAGCCATGATCGCCTACGTCCTGAAAGGACAGGGCACATAGAAGAAGAATATGGAATATGTTACTTTTATCACAAATCTGTTTTTCTTTATATTACTTCTTCTTTTTCTCATTCTGTTAAATCTTTCTCCTATTAATTTTTTTAATTTCTATCTTTTTTTCTTTTTTCATAAAAGTTTCTTCTCTCTTTCCTTTACAGTCTGTCATTCAGTCAGTCAGTTAAGTGCCATACGTGATACACGCTTCGGCGATCAGGTCTCGAAAGAGACATGACTGACTGGGCAGAAGATTATCCCGCAGTTGGCTGCCATTGCTTTCTGCGGTAGACTGATTGCCAGCCAAATCTATAGAACCCAATCTGTCCTATTATTTAACTCATAGATAGAGTGGGGGGAGAGATGTATTATATTATTAAGTAATAATTAGTGGGGGGGGGTCAGTTTATTACTTCAAAACTATATAAAATTGATCTCCCACTTTATGCCCAGTAGAAGCCTTAATCATGATTTCAACTATTATATTCAGTCAGTCAGTTAAGTGCCAAACGTGATACACGCTTCGGCGATCATGTCTCGAAAGAGATATGACTGACTGGGCAGAAGATTTATCCCACAGTAGGTTGCCATTACTTTCTGCCGTAGTCTAATTGCCATCCAAGGCTATATAACCCACTCTGTCCTATTATTTAACTCATAGCTAGAGTGGGGGAGAGATGTATTATTTTATTAAGTAATAATTAGTGGGGGATCAGATTATTACTTCACAACTATATAAAATTGATCCTTCACTTTATGCCCAGTAGAAGCCTTAATCATGATTCAACTATTACATTCAGTCAGTCAGTTAAGTGCCATACGTGATACACGCTTGGGCGATCATGTCTCGAAAGAGACATGACTGACTGGGCAGATTTATCCCACAGTAGGTTGCCATTGCTTTCTGAGGTCGACTGATTGCCAGCTAAGGCTAAGAACACAATCTGTCCTAATATTTAACCCATAACTGGAGGGAAGAGACGGATTAATACCTTTCCCAAGGGTATTTGTGAGTAAGTGAATGCAAGGAATTCATCTGGAATTCGAACACGGCACCCCGATTTTCTTGTTCCGAGGCGATATCTGCTGCACCACAACGAACATCAAAACCACAATACCACTTTTCCCTGTTCATATTCTTCTGTTAAATCCTTTACTTATTCTTTTTCTCATTTTTTGTGGGGTGGGGGTGTTCTAAATTCATCTTCTATTTCTTCGCTTTCTGTCATAAATCCAGTGTGTCGCTTCTTCTGTTTTGTCTATTAAAAATTCTCTTATCTTTTCTTTCTTTTTTTTTTTAATCGTTTCACCCCATGCAAGGCAGTACTGCCACTGGTGCACAGGGGGCTACGTAAGAGAAGAGCGAAAGGTTACATAAGTGGAGAACGAATAGAAAAGTGGAACATGTGACAAGGGAAGTCAAAGTAAGAGAAGGATGAGTATACTGGTGTAAATAGATTTATGTGAGACTAGAGTGAAAAGTGAGAAGAACAAGATACAGTGGGTGTCGGGGAAAGTATGAAAGAAAGGTAGGAGATGAGTAGATGAGAAACGGCAATTGACATTACATTTAAATTTTTGGAGATTGTAGCTATCAGAGAAGCAAGTATGCGGAAAGGAGTTCCACAAACGGAAAATGCGAGAAAATATGCTGTTATAGTAGAAAAATTGGTTACATTTAATTATTTTATAAGTAAAAGGGTGAAATCTTGTTCATTTTTAATTTCTTTCTAAAAGTTGTCTTTTTTAAAAAATCATATCACCCCGAGCAAGGCGGTAACGCCACTGATGTGCAGGGGGCTACGTAAAAAGAGTGGAAAAGAGAAATCCGGAAACCACATCCTAAACAGGGAACAAGGGATGAGCCTCTTCACCTGTTCAATAGACGTAGGTGGAGTGGGAACCGGGCGATAGTTTAGCCTATCTACTCCGATTGAAAAAGAAAAAGAAAGAGTTAAATGATTGGAAAAGAGAATGCTGAAACCACATCCTAAGGAGGGAACAAGGGATGAGCCTCTTCACCTGTTCAATAGACGTGGGTGGAGTGGGAACCGGGCGATAGTTTAGCCTATCTACTCCGATTGAAAAAGAAAAAGAAAGAGTTAAATGATTGGAAAAGAGAATGCCGGAAACCACATCCTAAGGAGGGAACAAGGGATGAGCCTCTTCACCTGTTCAATAGACGTGGGTGGAGTGGGAACCGGGCGATAGTTTAGCCTATCTACTCCGATTGAAAAAGAAAAAGAAAGAGTAAAAAGATTGGAAAGGAGAATGCTGGAAACCACATCCTAAGGAGGGAACAAGGGATGAGCCTCTTCACCTGTTCAATAGACGTGGGTGGAGTGGGAACCGGGCGATAGTTTAGCCTATCTACTCCGATTGAAAAAGAAAAAGAAAGAGTTAAATGATTGGAAAAGAGAATGCCGGAAACCACATCCTAAGGAGGGAACAAGGGATGAGCCTCTTCACCTGTTCAATAGACGTGGGTGGAGTGGGAACCGGGCGATAGTTTAGCCTATCTACTCCGATTGAAAAAGAAAAAGAAAGAGTTAAATGATTGGAAAAGAGAATGCTGAAACCACATCCTAAGGAGGGAACAAGGGATGAGCCTCTTCACCTGTTCAATAGACGTGGGTGGAGTGGGAACCGGGCGATAGTTTAGCCTATCTACTCCGATTGAAAAAGAAAAAGAAAGAGTTAAATGATTGGAAAAGAGAATGCCGGAAACCACATCCTAAGCAGGGAACAAGGGATGAGCCTCTTCACCTGTTCAATAGACGTGGGTGGCTTTACTTTCTATCATAAATCCAGACTGCCGCTTCTCTTTCTTTTTCGTCTTTATCTGTTTTTTTTTTTAATTAAACCTTTTTCTTATTTTTTCTTTTTCTGAAAATTTCTTATTTTTCCTTTACTTTCTGTCATAAATCTAGGCTTCCGTTTCTTCTTTTTTCTACTATTAAATCTTTCATTTTTTATTCTTTGTTTTCTTTCTTCTAATTTTTTTGTTCTTTTCCTTTTTTTTTTTTCAGTCCTAAAGCCAAGCTGCCGTTTTTTCCTTCTTCTTTATCGCCTTCACCTTCACTTTAATCGCCATCTTGTTCTCTAGCACTTTCACCTTCTCTCTCAACATATTCATCTACTTTTTTCTTCTTTGTTTTCTCTCTCCCTTTCTGAGTCTTCTAATCTCTTTCTCTTAGTTCTTCTGTTCATACATTTTGTTCAGGCCTTTCCTCTGGGGTCATCATTCGGGATTAGACGAAGGCAATTCCTACTGCACTTATATGGACACAAACATTTCTGTGATCCGGACGGTTTTACACCGTCTCTTAAATTCCCACTTTTTACGATGTCGATATTTCTGTCTTCAATATAATTAATCTTACATGCCACAGGTTACATTTTAAACAAATGACGAGTGAATTTCTATTTCTCACCCGATTTTTGTCAACTAAATTCCTTTCCCTTTTCTTTCTAGTCAACTTATTTTATCTAGCTTAGATTTCACACACAAATCACTTGTACGGCTTTCAGTTTTTATTTTTACATAATAGCTTCCAACAGATTTATTCTAGGCCGTGACAATTAATATATATATATATAAATTAGAGAAAATTTTCAAAATTCAAAGGTGTCGGATGTACATTTCGACATAGAATCTCTAATAGAGACTCTACATCACGTCAGCGACATTGTTTTTCCAAATGGCGAAGGCCCTGAGTTAGAGTGTGGAGGGGTTTTTGGTTAACAACGGTCAGAAAGTGGAAAAGGACAGAGCTGGCAGTCGCGGGGTTACAGGGTGTTGAAATGGTATATTTAGGAAGTGGGGGAATAGGAGTTCATATTTTATAAAGATAGACAACTAAATGAGTTAAATTACTTTTTAAAGTTAAGATTTTGGACTGTTTGGAGAGGTGTATTTAGGCGAGAAGGAATGGGTTTCAATATAAGATTTAAAAGATTTTAAAAAAAATGTTTTTTAAGTTTAATTGATTAAAACTTTTATGTAGAATCGAGTTAAATGCCAATTACAGGAAGTTTTCAGTTTCAAAATTATTAGAGAAAAAAATATTAGAGAAAAAAATATATATAATGCTTATTTTGCATAATGGTTTTCAATATATTTATTCAAGGCAGTGACAATTGTTGCTCATGATTTTAATGACAATATTAAGGACAACCAACCTTTCCACGGGTGAAATATTATTCACAACAGCGTAGAAGCATGAAAATGATGGAATTATTTACGGATGGATTGTCACTTTTGTCTCGGCTCGATTTGTGCTTCCTGCCAAGGATCGTAAATAACTCTCTACTTCGGTTGCAAGTGCATGATTACTATCACTGCACTCTGGCTAACATCAAAGGACCGCCTTGCGTTTCCTCTATCTTGAACCAGGTTTCGGTCTCTTATCAAAGAAGTGAATATTTTTTTCACATCGCTGATGTTTTATTGTGGGGGGGGGGGCTGTTTCTGAAAAATCTTTACGTAATGCTTGGATTCGAAACCTACACCACCTTCCTTCTTACTCTAAAAACGGAAGGTTTGTGGACAACAAATCCAGCGTATATTTACTCGCTTGGACGTCAGTTTTGGACTCTGCCATTATAAAAAATAAAATCTTTTCCGTTACACCTAATGATGTGTAGGGCAGTGTTTTTTCTGTTTCCGTAACAAACTGTTTTTTTTTATTATTATTATGGGGCAGGTTTGTTAGCCCTGTGCTCAACCCCCAAACCTGGAGGAAGGTGATTTTCTAAGCATAGCTCAGAGGTGACGCATGACCGAAAGTAGGATGTACCCAGTGAGGATCGAACTCACTACTCAATTATAATGATTCTAGCGAGACGAGCTTGCTAACCATTGCACCACGCCGAGGTGCCCTGCCATTATAAAATATTAAATTGAAGTGCGAAGGAGTAAATAAATGATAAAACTGTAGTATCTGTTCTTCAATATTCTTTTCTGTTCCGGCAGTTCATGTGAAAAGCTTTGAGAGTTGTCCGGTCACAGGGATTCCAGTTCTACATCCGCAGCCTCTCCCTCATTGCGCTAAAGAGTGGGACGATGTGTATACCATTTGCCAGTGTGACAAGTTTTCACGGGTATTGGGCAATTTTTGTGCTTGACTCATATATACACAAATGGGCACCGAAAGTTAAAAAATGACCTCGTGTCATATGCTTCCCTCACGGGAAATATGGTTGAATAGCGTCGTGCTTCTGCCTTTCACAGAAGCACGAAGCTATATGAGAGATGCTTAGGTCCGGGTATTCTATAATGACAGTTACTATTATCACCATTAATGTTTTCAATATACCTATTTATATTCCCAGCTGCCTCCTGAATCTGAAACCTCAAGAGACTTCAAAACAGACCCTGATTGTTGGTACAGTTATTTGGATAAGAGGCTGTCATTCAGAAGAACATTTTTCTTAAACGTGTACAGAGTGCGTTGGAAAAGTTGTCGTCTAAATTATGCAAAATAAAAATCACTAACACCTCATTTTAACAGATATATTTACTGTTGTGGATTCCTGGTGAGGAATCGCACAAAATAATGAACAACAAAACAGATATGGAGGTAGAAAAGTAGGTTATATTGAACGTAATATACAAACTTGAACGCAGGTTAGTAAATCCAGGAATAGTATTAGGTTGTCCCAAAAGTTCGTAAACACTTGCGAAAAATTGAATTTTTATACAATTTTGCGTTTATATTGTTATAGTGATCTTCATCATTGTATTCCAGATGGCAATTGATAAAATTGAGCGGCGAGTTTTGATTCGTTACTACTGGAAGCGAGGTCTTTCGACCAGAAAAGCTGCAGAAGAGATTTGTGCTGTCGAAGGTGAAGGAACAATTGCATATGCGGCGATCTCAAAGTGTAACAAGCGTTTCGATTCTGGCTACATGAGTCTTGAAGACAAGCCTCGTTCGGGACGGCCGTTAAAGTTGGATGATGGAGACTTGCAAATCGGGCTGGACATTGCGCCTTCATCGAGCACTCAAGAATTGGCTGATGAGCTTTTCCGCTCAATGCAACAGTTTCTGAAGGGCCGCCGATTCGACTCGTTTGATGAAGTCGAGGAAGCGTGTCAAGAATTCTTTGATTCGAAGCCGGCTAAATGATACCTTGACCAGATCCGAAAGCTTGCAGATCGATGGCAGAAAGTCTTGGAAAATGATGGTCTTTATTTTGAGCAGTAATTTCTGTTGTTTTTGCGAGAAAAAAATTTTTTTTGGTAACCTTAGATTACTTAGCGAGTAAAATTTCAATTTTTGCAAGTGTTTACGAACTTTTGGGACAACCTAATATTAGTAAGAAATAAATATATACATTTCTTGAAGTGAAGTCATTGGAAATAGTATGTCCGTGTATATTATTTTAGCTGAGTGGAGCTCAGAGCTAGTCTGACTTCTGATGCGGTAGTCTCTGGATAACTACGGTATCTCTCGGTAACTTACGTGTCAGTCCCGTTACTTTCCGATAACTCTAACGGATCTCTACGAATACTCTCTCTACTCAACTCTCTATAGTAGGGGTATATGTATACTCAGTCGAGTTCTTTATCATATACAAAAAGGGAAGATCCCACAACATTTATCAAGATTACACAAAAATATCTTGAAATACTGAAGGATAAATTTATTTAATAAAGTTGCAACTCTTCTGGAAATGTGTCCTTGCTTAAGTTGGAGAATGCTGCAATGATCCTTAGCTTCAATTCTTCTTTGGTATTACAAGGAGTTTTGTTGGTCTTTCACTCAACTGGGCCTCACACATAATAATCAAGGAGGGTGAGGCCTGGAGAGTTAGGTGGCCAGATGTAAGTGATGATGTGGTCAGAGAAATTTTCTGACAGTCATGACTGTGTTTCTTATGCTTGTATAGTATGTTAAGTCCTGTTACCAGAAATGATCACAATGATGTCTTTGATCACAACGATGTCTAATCACAATGTCGACTTGGATCATGATTACGTCTTTAATCACAATAATGTGTTTGACCAGAATAAGGTCTTTGATCATAATGAAATCTATGATCATGATAACCTCTTTAATCACAATGAAGTCTTTGATCATGATGACGTCTTTAATCACAATGAGGTCTTTGATCGCAATGATGTCTAATTCCAGTTAGGTCTTTGATCATGATGACGTCTTTAATCACAATGAGGTCTTTGATCACAGTGAGGTCTAATCACAGTAAGGTTTTTAATTAAAATGAGGTCTTTGATCACAATGACGTCTTTAATCACAATGATGTCTTTGATCATGATGTCTTTAATCACAATGTGGTCTTTTACCAGAATGAGGTCATTTACCAGTATGAGGTCTTTGATCACAATGATGTCTAATCACAATGAGGTCTTTGATCATGATGACGTTTTTTATTACAATGAGGTCCTTAATCACAATGAGGTCTTTGATCATGATGACGTTTTTGATTACAATGAGGTCCTTAATGACAATGAGGCCTTTGATCAAAATGATGTCTAATCACAATGAGGTCTTTTATCATGATAACGACTTTAATCGCAATGATATTTTTGATCATGATGACGTCTTTAATCACAATGAAGTCTTTAATCACAAAAATGTCTCATCACAAAGAGGTCTTTGATCATGATGGCAATTTTAATCACAATGAGGTCTTTGATCACAATAATAATTTTGATCACAAAGTCTGTGCAAGTAGCTTTGAGTATGATTAGTATGTTTAAAATATGTTTACTAGTTATTCAAAACCAATTATTTTTTTAAAATATTTTTGGTATTGTGCTTACCGTGCCTGTAACGAAGCTGATTGAATTTTCAAATCCTACAACTTCTGATTTTCAGTTTCTTTATTATTATTATTATTATTGTTATTATTATTATTATGTCATTTTTCATCATATTTCGATTTCTGCTTTGGTCTCACTACCAACCAAGTCTGCGGGGAGACCTAAGGCAGGTAGTGGCGTGTTGTTATGGCTCCATTTTGACAGTTTTTCAAATTCCTTGATTGCTATGTTACAATCCGCTGGACAAGCCATATCAATTAATAGACAAGTTTTCTCCTTCTGGTTTTTAATAATAATGTCTGGGCTGTTTGCTTCAATTTTTCTGTCTGTGTAGATGGTGTAATCCCATAGAATGGTTACATCTTCTATTTCTGTAACCGGTGCTGGGTGATGTTCATACCAGTGTTTGCCTACAGCTTTTCCATAATGTTTGCATATAATGTTTGCATATTGCCCAATGCATATTGCCCAATGCATATTGCCCAATGTAAATATTGCCCAACTCTATCGTGGCGATTTTTATATTCGTTTGGGGCAAGCACAGAACAGCCTGAGATTAGGTGGTCTATTGTTTCTTGGTGTTTATCACAAAACCTGCATTTTGGATCCATATTATTATGCATAATATTTGCCTGAAAGTTTCTCGTGAAAAGACTTTGGTCTTGTGCTGCAAGAATAAAGCCTTCAGTTTCGGGCTTTAATCCAGATGCACGTAACCATCGATGAGTATTAACTTTGTCAACATTTATTGGCACGTACTGGATATTGGCCATGCAGAGGTTTGTCTTGCCAGCGCTGTTTCATCTGTTCAAGAGCTTTATCTTTGGCTTTCATTTTCATATTCTTTGCCGCAATAGTCGGCTCTTGACTTCCGTTCTGCTTTTCTACAGAATCTACTAACTGTAAATCTTGTTTGAATTTACTGCCTTCTTTTATTATTGAATATTTTTCTTTCTTTCTTCATGTTGCCTTACTAATTGTAACATCCAATCCTTTGTTGTTTTTATGTATGTTAGTAAGCCAATAGTTGTTGTCTTGTATGACAATTCCAGCTGAATAAGACCTCTTCCACCTTCTTTACGGGGTATGTATAGACGGTCTACATCAGCCTTTGGATGATGCATCTTATGTTTAGAAAGAAGCTTTCTTGTTTTAGCATCCATTCGCCTGATGTCGTTTAGAGTCCAGTTTAAGATGTTAAAGCTATATTGGACAACTGGGATTGCAAGGCTATTAATGGCCATAACTCTGTTCTGTGAATTTAATTCAGTTTTTAATATCATTCGTAGCCTTCTATAGTACTCTTTACGCACTATTTCTTTCATTTTTTTATGGTGAATGTTTTCGCTCTCATTTACACCTAGGTATTTATAAGCTTCTTCTGGTTTCAATTCTTTTATTATTACAGCAGGGTCTAGGCTAATTGAGGATGTTTCTTGTATTGATCCACGTAAAACTGTAGCTTTAGCACATTTATTCAAATTAAATTTCATTCCAATGTCTTCGCTGATTATTATTATTCGTATTCTTCTTCTTCTTCTTCTTCTTCTTCTTATTATTATTATTAATCTGTCATTTTTCATCACATTTCGATTTCTGCTATGGTCGCACTACTTACCAAGTCTGCAGTTATTATGGCTCCATTTCTTGTTTTTTCTATCTCCCATATCATCCCTAGCGTTACATAGACAAAGATCTCCTTAGTGTGTGGGCTGTACTTAACAAGACAATTTGTCGTATGTCTCTTAAGCTGTGGTTTCAAGGGATTCTTTCAATGTGTTGTTTTATTCCTTTTTTATCATTCTAAGTGCACCTACTATCGCTGGCACGAGACTTGTTTTCAATTTCCACATTTTTCTATTTCAATTTCCAGGTCTTTATATTTTGACAGTTTTTCGAATTCCTTGATAGCTATGTTACAATCCGCTGGACAAGCCATATCAATTAATAGGCAAGTTTTTTTCTGGTTTTTAACAATAATGTCCGGCCTATTTGCTTCAATTTTTCTGTCTGTGTAGATGGTGTAATCTCACAGAATGGTTACATTTTCTATTTCTGTAACCGGTGCTGGGTGATATTCATACCAGTGTTTGTTTACATATTTTCCATAGTGTTTGCACATTGTCCAATGTAAACTGTAAATCGAAACACGTCTAGCGACACAAATACCATTATGGATACTCAATATATCATACAAAAAGAAATAAATATTAATAACAACAAATATCTACACTTTAAACAAAACTTTCACGGCTTCTCGCACTTTTTGTAGACGTTTATGTATAAATATTACGAAATATTTCATTATGAAGCATTCCTCCACGCGAATAAGTAAACACCATGTGTTCTCATAACAATGGAATATATCATTTCTAAGTAGTGAGAACAGGATGCTAGTACATTGCGTTTTCTTTTCTTTTTTTTTTTGTGTGTTAATGTAATTTCGATAAATGTATTTAATTTTAATGATTTAAAATGAAGAATTCTATTTTCCACGCGATCATGGATAGTTTTATGGCTTACACAGAGAATGTGTGTGAGCGTGCATTCGTGTGTGTGTGTGTCTGTGTGTCTGTGTGTGTTTGTGTGCGCGCGCGAGTGTGTAAGAAAAGAGAGGAGGAAATAGTGCAGTATCGTATTGACAATGTATATATCTATAATATTTCACACTAAATCTTTTTTTATCAATCCATATTTTAAATCCGAAAAAGGAAGTTCGAATTTCACTTGAATTCCTTGCATTCATACTCGCAAATACCCTTGGGAAAGGTATTAATCCATCTCTTCTCCCTCCAGCTATAAGTTAAATGCCAGACCAGATTGGGTTCTATAGCCTTGGCTGGCAATCAGTCTACCGCATAAAGTAATGGCAACCGACTGCGGGAATATATTCTATCTAGTCAGTCATGTCTCTCTTGAGACATGATCGCCCAAGCGTGGCACTTAACTTACTGACTGACTTCTGGAGTGTGGTAAGAAGGAAATGTTAAGTACATTAGAAAATGATTTCTAAAAGCTAAACAAAGTATAACGAAACAAGAACATTTCGTTAGAAATAAAAAAGGAAACTGAATTGCTATGTCATATGAGTCCCCATATATGGCAGTGGGATGGGCGTCGTGATGCAGTGGATATAGCCTCGGAACGAGAAATCTGGAAGCCGAGTTCGAATTCCAGTCGAGTTCTTTGCATTCACTTACGCGCAAATACCCTTGGGAAAGGTATTAATCCGTCTATTCCCTCTAATTATAGTTTAAATAATAGGACAGATTGGGTTCTGTATCCTTGGTTAGCAACCAGTCTACCGCAGAATGCAATGGCAAACTAATGCGGATAATCTTCTGCCCAGTCAACCATGTCTTTTTCGAGACATGATCGCCCAAGCCTGTATCACGTATGGCACTTAACTGACTGATATGGCAGTGAATGGCAGAAAATATTCTCACAGATAAAGAATGGATTCAGGAAACAGTTGTGGTTCTGCAGAAGGATACTGAGAATGCCATGAATGAAATATCTGAGCAACAAAAACATTTTAATGAGAATGGAAACAAAACAGACACTCAGAAATTGCTGATATTGATGTATAATGAGAAAAGACAACTCGGAGAATATGACACTCACAGGACATTTTGAAGGCAAGATTAGCATAGGAAAACTAAATAGCTTGCATAAATGGTTGGCAGAACGGAAGATGTAAGGGAGTACTTGTATTTACTATCCGAAAGTGTTGACATTTCTGGTACGGATAATGAGAACAGACGGCTTGGGGAATGTGACACTCACAGAACATATTGAAGGCAATATGCTTGCATAAAAATATGCATTACGGAGGGTGTAATGGAACAGTAAAAGACAAACATTGCTTAGAGCTTTGGTCTCCAATCAGGGGTCCATGGACCCCCTAGGGGTTCATGAAAGAATTTCAAGGGGTCCAAAAGATTATAATTTGTACCGGCGTATGCTCATAATGTGCTCGATGTGTGGCGCACAACCTATAATTTTATCCATAGTTTCAAACTTGCTTTTTTCTACTTGTAAGATGCTTCTTCCCATTGGCAGTGCAAATCTCAACGTCATCAATAAGATGAATGGAATATCCTATGCAGTTGTGTCAAATGAAGTAATGCTTATGTTTTAATCGCAGGATTTATTTATATGTTCAATACTCATGTGTGATTTGGTCCAGTTGTGCTGAATGAAGGTAGTGCTGTTTGTTGTTGCGCACACTTCATATGGTGTTGTATAATTTCATGCATCATACCATTGTTGCTACACACCACAAAATGTATCATGAAAGAAAAAAGAGAAATATAAAAGCCTTATGAGGGAACTCTTTCATTGTCAGTGCAGTATTTTTTATACATGTGTTTCATTTATACAGGTTTTATGATTATTTTCATTCATAAATTCGCTCGTAAGCTCAAAAATAAAGCCAGTTTTGTAAAGATGGTTTTTGTGTACAATACCTACAACTATAACAACCTGAACATAACATTTTTACGAGGTGTTTTACTGAAATAAAGTAGGGCTGAATGAAATGTTTTTTGATTTTATATGAGTAAGTTTAAAGCTTAATCAGCAAAATAACACAGGGCATTTGACATGAATATATTTTTTACAGAAAAATCTTTTAATTTTGCTGGTTTAACTTATTCCGTTGTAGGGGTCCACAAGTGACTGGAAAAGGGGGAACGGGACAAAAAAGGTTGGGTACCACTGGCCTAGGGTCAACACCACTACCTGTAAAAAAAGACAAGTTAGAGAAGTATCGATAATGGTGAGTGGTCGTCGATGGCCTACACTACACTGGAGGTGATATTTTTTAAGTGAGTAGTTGAATTCGTTGCAGTCACTTACGCGCAAATACCATTGGGAAATATATTAATCCACTTCTCTCTCTCTCTCTCTCTCTCTCTCTCTCTCTCTCCAATTTAGAGTTACAAAGCAGACTAGATGGGTTCTATAGCCTTGGTTAGTAACCCGTATACTTCGCCTGGAAGATAAAGGGGTTTGCCTAGAGCCTTGGTTCCCAAACAAGGGGTTCATGGACCTCTAGGGGTTCATGAAAGAATTCCAAGGGGTCCAAAAAATTCTAATTCGTACCGGCGTATGCTCATAATGTGCTAGATGTGCGGCTCACACCCTATAATTTTATCTATAGTTTCAAACTTGCCTTCTTCTACTTGTAAGATGTTTCTTCCCATTGACAGTGCAAATTTCATCGTCATCAATAAGATGAATGAAATAACCTATACAGTTGTGTCAAATGAAGTAATGCTAATGTTTTACTGAAATAAAGGAGGGCTGAATGAAATGTTTTTTGATTTTATATGAGTAAGTTTAAAGCTTAATCAGCATAATAACGCAGGAAATTTTATATGAATATACTTTTTTAAAGAAATTTATTTTATTTTTGATGGTTTAACTTATTCTGTTGTAGGGCTCCACATTTGAATAAGTGACTGAAAAGGGGGGAACAGAACAAAAAAGTTTGGGAACCACTAGCTTAGAGCTACGTTCGTTAGGAAGTTGTGAAGAGTTATCATCACCCACAACATGGAAGAACATAGAAGGCATAACAGTAGTAAGACAACGCAAAATAAAGTATATTAATAACATCTACGAAAGAAACACGGAAGAAATGTATATTATAGATTATAATTATTTAAACAGAAAAAAATGCTTGTGATATTTTAATATCACATCTACCAGGTTAAATACGGAAAAATAAATTTACATCGTCAGATACGTAACGAAGCAATGGATATGTTTAGGGCAAGAAGAAAAAGGAAAATTAATTTGGGATTGTATTTCCTTTTTTGTGTTGCTTGTTGCTAGCTTTACTGTCATTTTATAAATTTTGCCTTTTTTTATATTTGTTACGCCATCTTTCTTTGGCTTCCATCTTGTCCAAAGCGAGAAACGCATTCATACTGACAGTTTGATCTCTGAAGTGGCAAAGGCGAAGACAGAAACCGAATTAGAGTGATCAGAAATAGTTGCCCAGCATTTCCCAAGCTTTAAATTTCCATAACACTCTCGGAAGACAGTTACGCTCACCAGCTACCCGGGGAAGCGAGGTGTCTTACAAGTGTTTGAAGGGTGAGAAAACAGTAGTCCATTGCTGAAATTAATATGGCTTCCTACAGGCTTCACTGGCCAATCTTATTTTAGATTGTTGATGCGAATACAAAATACTTGCTTCTGCCGCTTGTCCATACGCCAAGATGCTTTATAAAGCTTGCTTTCCCACCAGGTGAAAAGCAGAAAGTATTATTTCATTATTATTGGACGGATCCACTGAATACCTTCATACACATACGTCAGCTAGTATATATAGATGTCTTTAAATAAAGAGATCTGTATACACGCATAATCAACTATTGTCATACACCTCAAGAGATAGAAAAAAGAGTTTGATTTAGTTAAATGATTTCAGTTAATATAGGCACATATCAGAAGACATTACCTATATATCTAGCTAAATAGCTAGTAAAAATATTCTATCGGTATTCTATATGTATTTAATCATTAAGTAAGGCAATAAAACCACTAAGGCACAAGCACTATCTATCTATCTATCTATCTATCTATCTATCTATCTATCTATCTATCTATCTATCTCAATCTGTTCTCTATCTATCTATCTATCTATCTATCTATCTATCTATCTATCTATCTCTCTCTCTCTCTATATATATATATATATATATATATATATATATCAATCTAATCATAACTATTTGAGGCAAGCATACGAGAGGCTACGGAAATTAAACAAAATGAAAAACAATCTACAAGTGTGATAGAATGGTATCATTTGAATTCTAGTACCAACACATACATACACAATACACAAATATACAAACTAACAAAAAATGCCTACATTTTATTACATACATAAGACAAAGTAGTTGTACACATATACAGGCATATATATCAAATACATAGCAAAATTCAATAACAACTTCCTGAATACACAAAAACTTTTCTAACGAATACTCAACACAAAATGAAAATGAACCCGGAAGAAGTATGATAGAGTGGGGTCAACTTATTTAACATGGAGTGAGAGAGAGTTAGTGACAGAGAAAGATGAGAGAAAGTGACATAGGTAAGTGCCATACGTGAAACACGCTTGGGCGATCATGTCTCTAAAGACACATGACTGACTATTTAGAAAATTATCCCGCAGTAGGTTGCCATTACTTTCTGCGGTAGACTGGTTGCCAGTCAAGGCTATAGAACCGAATCCGTCCTGTTATTTAACCCATAATTGGAGGGAAGAGACGGATGAGTACTTTTCCCAAGGGTATTTGCGCGTAAGTGAATGCAATGGATTCAACTGGAATTCGAACTCGGATCCCCAATTTCTCGTTCCATGCCGATAACCACTGCACCACAACGTACAGAGAGAGAGAGAGAGAGAGAGAGAGGGGGGGGGGTAGTGACAGTACAGAATAATAAAATTAGCAGACTTGCAATCAACTTGAGAACAGGAAACGAATGCAAAAAAGAATGAGATAAATTGAAAATTACAAAAAAAAAAAAAAAGAGAAAGAACGAATAAAACAAAGAAAGAATAAAAAAGAGAAAGAATAAAAGAGATTAATAATAAAAGAGAGGAAGAAAGAAAAAGAGAGGAAGAGAAAAAGAAAGAGTGAAAGAAAGAAAAAATGGAGAAAGAAAGAGAGAAAGAAAGAGAGAGCTATAGAAAGAGAAAGAGAAAAATGTAGAAAGAAAGATAAAAGACAGGAAGAAAGCATAAATGATAGAAAAGATAAAAATATAAAAAAATAACGAAAAAGAAAGAAATAATGAATGAATGAAAGAAAAAACGAAATAAATATAGAACGAAAGAAAGAATGAAAGATGGTAAAAAAAGAGAATAAATGAATAAAAAGTACAAAAAATAAAATATTTAAACGGAAGTCAATGAAGAAATAAATAAAGAAAAATAGTAAAAAGAAAAGTACCGTGTGAAAGTTTGTGAAATATTTTTTTAAAAAGAGAAGAAAAACATAAAAGGTTTGAAAGAGAAAAGAGAAAAAGTGAGAATGAGAGAGGGAATGAGAAAAAAGATAAGCGAGTGGTCGAAAGAGAATGAGAGTGTTATTTGGAAGAAATGAATCTGATGACAAACCCATTTAAACGCGCAAACGACATCTCTTATAAACCTTCCAATAAACTCTTACGTATGGCCACTCACGTATATATATTTATATATATATATATGTGTGTGTGTGTGTGTGTGTGTGTGTGTGTGTGAAACACATATTGACTTGTATATATACAGAGACACGCACACCACCATAGACGCAGTCGCACAGAAGTCTAGTCCAAATGAGCAAAAGCAGATGGCAAGTCGAATTGGAGATCAAAGTAAGAAACAGAGAGCGGCAATTTGTCGAACGTTGTCGGACCGGATCCCGTGGATTTACGGGGAATTTGCCAACAAAGGAGAGACAGAAGCAGGGGTAAAAATGCGATCGAAAGAAGAAGGCCTTCAGGAAAAAGAAGAGAGTAATGGTGATAGAAAAATAAGACAAGTTGTCAGTGGACGTTACAAAAATTACTGAAAAAAATCACTAAGTCTGTAACCGCTATGTGTGTGTGTGTGTGTTTTAGTAATAACAAATTTCATTTAATCCTATTTCAATAAATAATACGTTTAATTATTATACAGTTCTCGCTACAAATAAAGACGTAATATTCTCGAAGCTACTATTATTAAAAAGAAACAATTCGCATTAAATAAAATATTTTTCAGTACAAGTGACGGCATTAAGAAGTGCGTATTTACCCTTCTTCTTCTTCTTCTTCTTCTTCTTCTTCTTCTTCTTCTTCTTCTTCTATGTGCCTTGTTCTTTCAGGACGTAAGCGATCATGGTCTTCCAAGTTTCTCTGTCCCTGATGGTTCTTAGCACGCTTTCTCCTGTTACACCACGCAACCCTCGTTCTGTCATCCATCTGCTCAGGCTCCTCAAATATGTTATCCTTTGCTCCGAGCCCTCCTTCCTCATTGCATGTCCCAGGAACTTTAGCTGTCTCTTTCTGATGCTCAATGTTAATTTCCTTTTAGTTTCCATTCTTTCCAAAACCTCATCATTGCTCACATGCTCGGTCCATGAAATTCACAGCATCCTTCTGTAGAACCACATTTCACTTGTTTCAATTTTTTCCTTCACCTTTGATGATAATGTCCAGCATTCACTGCCATATTGAAAAACTGACATCACATAGCAATCTAGTACTCTCTTCTTTGTTTCCAGTGAAAGTTTCTTAATACTTTATTCAGCTTCTGGAACGCGTCCTTCGCCATGCCAATTCGCCTTCGGTTCTCTGTGTCACACTTTCCGTCTTCTCTTAGAAAGCTTCCCAAGTTGAAAAAATGAGCATAAATGATAAAAAAGTGATCCAAACTTAATAAAAAATGATTTAACGTCGAAGTTTTATGTTATTATTAAAAAATTAGATTTTTCTAATTATTGAATTATATTTCCTTATCATTTTTAGAACGTTAGAAATTCTGGTTAGAAATTTTGTTTTTCTTGTGTCCGGAAGAATCAAAATCAGTACATGAAATTTTAGACGCTTTTTCACAGGGAAAAACATTGATTTGAAAATTATTGCAAACATTAAATAATTGTCAAATTTTAATGAAACTTTCTGGATTTACTCATGAATGAATGAATGAATTTATTTTAAAATGCTCCTTTTTTTCGAAACATTTTGTAAATTTTTTAAATATCTGTTACCCCCATCTCCACTCCACTTATTTCATTTTAGGAAATTTCGAAAAATATATTTTGATGTTTATGTTAATTATAGGTAGAAATCCTTGGGGGATTTAAATCATCAAGTTTTTCTTTTATTATTTTTGTAAAACCGGACCAGCAGTTTAAAAGTATTTTTGTAAGACCGGACCATCAGTTTAAAAGTATTTTTGTAAAACCGGACCATCAGTTACTGAAAAATTACTCTGCAGATTGATGAAAACAATTTTTGTAAAAATTAATTATTTTCGAAATTTATAGGTATTAAAAAATGTTTCGATGAATAATAATTTTTTACAAGATTTGGTTTCATTTTTTAAAATCTTAATTAGGATAATTTATAATGTTTTAAATCTTTTAAAAATCTGTATTTATTTATATCGATTACGTGATAATGTTATTAGGCAAAAACTCTATATTCTTAACATAAAAGGAAAAGTTTACTTAAAGTGTCTCAAGTATTTTAAAAATAATTTTTGTGTGTTTGTGTGTGTGTGTGTGTGTGTGTGTATAAACGTGCTTAGCTTTGTAAATTCAGGTGTCCTTGCACGACTTATCAGAATATAAGAACGATAACTATACTTCATTTAAAGCCAAAGTAACTAAAATTCATTCAAACTTAAGATTACGGAGAATATTTTCATAAATTTCAAAGATTACTGTTTAGTTTTTAAAAAATGATGTAAAGAAGGCACTCATGTGATATTTTCCAATTAATTTTTACGGATATGTCCCCCGTAAAAAAAAAAAAAAAAAAGAGATAAATTTCTAGCTGTCAGTCACGCTGCCAACCTGTCACCTCTTAAAATCTCTCTCATGACAAAAATGCCTTTGTGCGATTTTTTAAACTAAAAGTAATATTTGTTTTAAATTAATCAATTAAATTATTATTCCTCAAATAAAGTTTCAGACAACTATATTTTATTTTTGAAATATGTTTTAATAAAGAGAATTAGACAGATGGCTAAATGGCTAAAATAACAGATTTTAAAAAGTTCTTCTAGTAAATTAAAAAAAAAGAAACTACCTTCAGTCAATTTAAAGTAGTTTTAAAATTAAGCAATTTGTTTTGCTTGTTGGAAATATTAAATTTAATTTATTAGCATTAAATTAAATATAAAGTAAAAGCTTAAAAAATATCTTATTTTTTTTAGATTCACTTAAAAAGATCTGTCGGGTTTCTTTGGATGTACATAGCATTAAATATTAATGAGCCTACACACACTAAAAACAAAACATTTGGAGCAACCTGTATTTCATAAAAGTCAGTTAAGTGCCATACGTGATACACGCTTGGGCGATCATGTATCGAAAGAGACATGACTGACTGGGTAGAAGATTATCCCGCAGTAGGTTACCATTGCTTTCTGCGGTAGACTGGTTGCCGACCAAGGCTACAGAACCCAATCTGTTCTATTATTTAACCCATAACTGGAGCTAAAATTAGATATTTTTTGTAATTTTAAATTAAAAGATAAAATGTATTTGTCAGTCTTTTTCCAGGGTTCAAATTTAGATTCGTTTGCAGTATTTACATTATTCGAACTATTGTCCTCATCTTTGTTGCCATTCGTACGACATTTTGGCCGTTATATACTCTGGCCATCTTCAGGTGCTAGGAATTTCGAACCGAACCATTTATTTCAATCACTAGGGTATATGAACTCCATTTCTTAGCTGGCAGTCATGAGTTATCTCCCTCTATATTTCATACTATTTGTCTAGTATTTATTGCCAAGTAAATAATTGTAAATGAAAATAGAATAGTTATTTTGTTAATACTGCACAATAACATGTGCATCAAATGAATTTATAAATATTAAATAATTAACTATATTGCAGTTTCATCAATGAAAGAATGAAGAAAATTTTAGCTGATTCGAACGAGTTCATCTTTGTTTCCTTGCCTTGTAAAATTTTGCAAAGTAATAATAACAAAAGAACCATTCTATTTTGATTTAGCAATAAATACTAAAAATGGTATGAAATACATAATTTCTTTATTTTTAAAAACTGGGGTGGCCTAAAAATTATGGCCGGTAGTTTATATATGTGTAAGTATTAATTTGCCATATTAATACCAAGTTAAGACGCAACAAAGATTAATGTTTAGTTTTATTTTTTTCCCAATTGTGATTTTAAAGCTGTGCTTTTTTAGGCGCAAGATTATACGCCAACATATATGTCAACATATCTATGAAGATTAGTGCAAAGCAAACGCTCTTAATCTGTGTCGGAATTCTGAATCCGTTTTCTCACCATTTACACGAAGCCGAAACTTGTCGTCACACATCTAAATATCTATGCTTCACTTATTAGTCACTTAAAGAAGCTCTTCTTTTCTTTAATAACAGCCCATTGAATTTCTCTCAGATACTAGTGGCGTAACTTCCGTTTATTTGTTTTTACATATCATGTCCCGGCAAATGTTTTTGTATTTTTTCTCTCTACTGGAAAAGACAAAATGTTTTATGTATTTTTCAGAAAGTCAAAAAGATAAAAGATATATCACTCTTTAATATGCCAGGGATTAATTTTCTTTATTTTATAATGGGCATGCTGGGCGAATTTTGTTACAGCGGAAATAAGCGGCTTGACTTCCGTTCACAAATGACAATAACGATTCTCACGTTTTTATTTCTAGACTTTCTATCATAATTTATTCATTCGTTCTGGTTTTCATTCGTAGGACAAATAAGCACCTTTATTAGTAGTAGTATTATTCCCTATGATGATTTCTTGTGAATACGCATTTCTTTCAGGAGCCGAACCACATTTTACCAGATAAATCTCTCCGTAATGTGTGACCTGCAATTGTAAGAAAAAATATTTTTTTTGATTTCTGTAAGGTATGGGCACTTAGGAATCCTTTCAATGAGTCTTTTGGAGTTTTGAGTTTGAGTTTGAGTTTTGTTTAACGGCATAACCTCTGTGGGTTATTTAATGACAAAAAGGTGGGGTTTTAAGGTATGTGTTTTTAATGTCCGGTTATATTGAGAATGTTGGTTTAGTCAGTCTGAGTTTGAGTTTTGTTTAACGGCATATCAACCTCTGTGGGTTATTTAATGACAAAAAAAGGTAGGGTTTTAAGGTATTTTTTATAATGTTCGGTTATAGTGAAAAGGTTGTTTTAGTCAGATTTTTATTAAAAGTTTGTTTTTATTCTATATTTTAGAAAACTGAAAATGTTTTCTAGTTTTGTATTCAAAAATTTTTTGCTGAGAATAATTTTTTCCTTCAAAAATTTGTTATGTTAATAATTTTTTTCTTCAAAATGTATATTTTCTATAAAAGTCTATTTTTATACTTTAATAGTGTTTTGACCCTAGTTTGGGGGGGTTAGTAATTTGCCCATAGCTGGGACTCTAACAGGTGCTACCACTCTATGTCAGAGTGGACCTGGGAACAACACCAATTAAGAGGTGGTTCCTCCCTCCTCACGACTTTCCAATTAGAGGCTTTGCTGCTGGATGCAGTTTACCGTCATACCCAGGACCGAGTCTATTGGAACATTTTTCAATAAATTCGAGGGATTCAGTTACATTTTTTTTTACCATTTCACCTCAAGCAAGGCGGTAGCGCCACTGATGTGCAGGGGGCTACATAAAAGAGTTAAAGTTTTAGGTAGGAAGAGAATGAAGAGAAAGACGAACCAGCTACAGGGGGTGAAAGAGAAAGGGCAAAAGAAGGAAGTAAACACGGGAGTGAAGTCAGTTGCGAAGAGAAAGGAAAAGAACAAGATATAAGAGGTGATGTAGAAAGCAATGGAATCAAGTGGATACGAGATGGGAATTGACATTGCATTTAAATTCCTGGAAGTTTTGGCCGTCAGGAAAGCAAGTATATAGAAGGGAGTTCCACAGGCGGGAAGTGTGAGAAAAAACGCTGGTGGAGCAGAATTGTCGGCTGCATTTGGTTAATCTAACTGTAAATGGGTGGGACCTTGTTGCCAGACTGGTTGCCTGAGTAAATGCTTGTGGAGGGTGCACCAGTGACCTAAGTTCGTCAGAGCAGAAGCTATGTAAATAGGTATTGATAAGACAGAGGAAAGCCACATCCCGCCGATGAAATTACTAATGTCCTAATGTGCCCATTTTTGAGGTTTCCACTTAATGATCCTTGATTTTGATAGTTTTTTTGTTTTTTAGGATCTTCAAAGTTACATTAGAATCAGTAGGAGTAGCCATGTCAATAAGAAATAACATTCTGTTCTTGTGGTTTGATCACGATGTCTGGGCAATTAGCCTACATTGTTCTCTCTGTGTGTGTATAGCAAAGTGCTATATAACCGTTACACTTCCTATCTGGGTAACCCTGTTTATGAGATATTTAACACAGTTTCTTACATTGTTCCTTCCCGCAAAATTTGCATATGTTCCATAATTATTTTTTTAAAAATCATATTGTATCAAGCAAGGCATTTTACTGCCACTGTTTTTCACAGGGTTATATAGAAGAGGAGTTATGAGAAAGAGTGACAGGTTATAGAGGGTGTCAGGAAGTGGATAAGAGAGGGATGAGAATACTGATGAGAGGGTAGTGGACGAAGAAAGGAGCATGAGAGGGAGGGTGCAGGTCAGTGAGATAGGACATGGCTTTTATTATTATTATCATATCGCCCCTAGCAAGGCATTTTACTGCCACTGTTCTGCAGTGGGTTACATAGGAGGAAAGTTATGAGAAAGAGTGACAGGTTATAGGGGCTGTCAGGAAATGGGTAAGAGAAGGGTGAGAATACTGATGAGAGGGGAGTAGACGGAGAAAGGCGCATGAAGGAGAGGATGCAGGTCAGTGAGATAGGAGATGACTATTGACTTTACATTTAAATTCTTGGAGATGGTATCTGTCGAAAAGCAAGTATACCAAAGGGAATTCCACAGGCGGGAAGTGCGAGAAAGATGCCGATGGAGTAGAATTGGCGTTTACATTTTATTGGTTTCACAGTAAAAGGGTGGGACCTAGTTGCTTATCTTGTGGCTCGAGTAAATACATATATAGGGGGCACCAGTGAGCTACGTTTATCGGAGCAGAAGCCGTGAAAGTATTTGTAGAAGAGACACAGGGAAGCCACATTGCGCCGGTGAGAAAGTGACTGTATCTGAGCTGCCAAGTCGGGATCGATCACATTAAAGATTCTCCGTTGGATTTTGCCAAGGCCATTAGGTGGATAGCAGGAGCACCAGACCAGATATGACAGAAGTATTCAATGCATGGATGGTAGATTTATGTATGTGCAGGATTGTTTCAGACGGGAAAAAAATTCCTGGCCCTGCACAGAGAACCGACTTTCTTAGCAACGGATTTTATTATTTCTACTTTTACGAAGAATCTAAACTAGTGAATTACACTGGATATCGAGTGAGAACAATTCACCATTCATGTCTGCATTCTCTTTGTTTTTAAGGAATGTGCGTTGTGGCACAGTGGATATCGGCTCGGAACGAGAAGTTGGCGAGCCGAGTTCGAATTCCAGTTGAATCCCTTGTATTCACTTACGCGCAAATGCTCTTGGGGAAGGTATTAATCTGTCTCTTCCTTCCAGTTATGGGTTAAATAGCAGGACAGATTGGTTCTATAGCCTTGGTCGGCAACCAGTCTACCGCAGAAAGCAATGGCAACCAACTGCGGGATAATCTTCTGCCCAGTCAGTCATGTCTCTTTCGAGACATGATCGCCCAAGCGTGTATCACGTATGGTACTTAACTGATTCTTTGGAATGGTTTTCCTTAGACTGCTATTTCCTCCATTTCTTCTTATTTTGTTAGAACGGTGAGTCACCGCAGTTACACGTGGGCTCTAACTATGATGGATTCACCTCTCAGTATCACCACTTTACAATTGTCTCAGTTCTTTCTCAAAGACTCAATACATTTTCACTTTTTTAACTTCATTTCGATTTCATTTATTTCATCGTGGTTCCAGATGTGTGCCAAGTATGATGGGAACGACCTTAAACTTTCTGTTTCATGGCTTTCTCTCTTCAACATTTCTTTTCTTTTGACCTTCCGAAACACGTACGTGATGGAAGCTTGGGCGATCATGTCTCTTTAGAGACATGACTGACTGGGCAGAAGATTATCCCGCAGTAAGTTGCCATTACTTTCTGCTGGAGACTGGTTGCAAGGCAAGGCTATAAAACCCAATCAGTTCTGTTATTTAACCCAAAGAAGAGGGATTAATACCTTTCCTAAGGGTATTTATGCATAAGCGAATGAAACAAATTCAACTGGAGTGCGAACTCGGCTCCCCGAAGTCTCGTTCTGAGTCGATATCCACTGCACCACAACGCACATCCTCTTTCCGAATACTGAACATGAAATGTCGTAAAATCTACTAACCTCATCCAACCCAATTTATTCCGAAGCAACATTAGTATGAAATAATTTTGACATTTTCGCCTATGAAACGGCTTCATCAGAAAATTATTTCGATCAAATTCACATTAGCGAGTCAAGGCTGTCCACCTTAATTATATGAAGACCGTATTGTGTTCTTTTTTATTTTAATTGTGTTGGATTTTTTTATTTTTAATTAGATTTTATTAAAATCATATTTCATGTACATACGCAAAGAAACACACACACACACATGCATATAGAAATATTCTCCTATTTGTTCCCGTTTAACTTGTTTTTTTTTAATAATTATTTCATGTTTTTCTACATGTGTGGTAACAATTTTTGATGTTTTCACAACATTTCTCTCATCATTGGTGCTTAATCTTATCCATTTTCGACTTGAAAAAAAAAAGGACACGTTTTCCTTATGCGAATGTTTTCCCCAAACACGTTTAACGATAAATGTTGTCGGGAATTATTCTCTGTATGCACGCATCTGTTAGAATTGAAACACTATATACGTCGCCAAAAGTCGAAAAACTAACAAATCAATCATTTAATAAATTCAATCGTCAATTGTAAACATTGATTTCCGACAGACGATTTTGTAGTTTTCAAAATATTTCCGTAGATTCTACATGTAGACCAAGGATTAATATATATATATATATATTGTCATCCGCAGACAGATCTGTTTCGCTGTATCACAGCTCATCAGTACGGTTAGACTCCGATTGCTTTTTAACCCAGGATTGAAACCCGACCGAATTGGCGTCAGTCGGCGATTCTACCTCTGGGCTATGGGCGTACGGTAGAAAAAGGCAGACTTTTAACGCGTATATATTATCATTATACGCGCCCAATAGCCAGAGTGCTCTAATTCATTTTACTGAATGAGCGATGCGTACATGCCAGAGTAGCTACTGTTTTTACAAAGTCAGCCATTCTTCCAGAGTGCTCAATCAGGGTGTGAGAGTGTAATAGGAAAAACTACTAAAAAGTTGTAAGTTTAAAAATGTATTTTTTTGACAGTATTTAATTATTTCTATTATTATATTTGATATTTCAGACCGTCCTCGGCCTTTCAGCAGAAAGCGACAGATTTTTTTAATATTTGTAAACGTAAACCTATCTTTAATAATACTTATAAATGTTGTTTTAAAGGAAATTTTTTAAGTGTATCTAAAAAATGTTTAACTATTGAAATATTTATAAAGATTCAAAACACCTAAGTCCCTATTTAACTTTAGCCTGTATGTATTTAATTTTAAAATCCAGTATTTTTCTTTCTTTCTGCGGGAGTATGTCGAACTAAAATCGGAATCTATCAGTAAACATTTGCAGTTTATATATATATAAATTAGAGAAAATTTTCAAAATTCAAAGGTGTCGGATGTACATTTCAACATAGGATCTCTAATAGAGATTCTACGTCACGTAAGTGTATCTGAAAAATGTTTAACTATTGAAATATTTGTAAAGATTCAAAACACCTAAGTCCCTATTTAACCCTAGCTTGTGTGTATTTAATTTTCAAATACAGTATTTTTCTTTCTTTCTGCGTGAGTGTGTAGAACTAAAATCAGAAGCTATTATTTTAGTTCTACATACTCACGCATGTAAACAATTTCTCCAAGAACGCTCATCGCGAAAACGTTTCTAATGTAAATTTTAAAATCATTTGTTTCTGATGAAAGGCCGAGAACGGTCTGAAATATCAAATATAATAATAGAAATAAATAAATGCTGCCAAAGAAACATTTTTAAACTTACAACTTTTTGTAGTTTTTTCCTATACATATCATTAAGACAGTATACGTGGATCATCATTATGTTATATATATATATATATATATATATATGTGTGTGTGTGTGTGTGTGTGTGTGTGTGTGTGTGTGTGTGTATGTCTGCATATATATATATATATATATATAGATAGTTATATATAAGGATGCATGTTTATATATATATATATATATATATATATATATGAGTGTGTGTGTAGATGTATATATCTGTATGGACTCAAATATGTATATATACGCTACCGGCCATAATTATTGGTCCGCCCTAGTGTTAAAAAAATGATGTATTTCATACTATTTTTTAGTATTTATTGCCAAATGAATAATTCTAAATGAAAATAAAATGTTTCTTTTGTTAATAATGCACAATAACATGTGCATCAAATGAATTTATAAATATTTAATAATTACCTATATTGCAGTTTCATCAATGAAAAAATCAAGAAAATTTAGGCTGATCCGAACAGATTCATCTTGGCTTCCTTGCCTTGTAAAATTTTGCAAAGTAATAATAACAAAAAAACATTCTATTTTCATTTGGCAATTAATACTCAATATATATATGTACACTCATATCTCTCTCTCTATATATATATAAGTTTATATATATATGAGCTTATATATTAGGCCCTTGAATAAGATTTAGCCTATTTCTCATGAAAGGTAATGTTTTATTTACAAACATTAGTAAGAAACATGTTACTGAAAGTATTGTCCATCACTAGCCATTAATTCTTTCTCATCTTTCTGGCAGGATTTGAATTCAATGTCGGAAAAATAACTCGACTTTTGAGGCTAACCACGAGTCGATTCATTTTTGGCATCTTTATATATATATATATATATATATATATATATATATATATATATGATTGTAATAATAAATCATTCAAATTGAATGAAATACATTTATTCTATTTTTGTCATCTTCATAAGAATAAGTGCTGTTCATCCAGGCCATGTAACATCGATGGGGACAAGTGAGAAGCGTAAGTCTCAACAAGAATTCGTTGTCATTCAGTTTCAGATTGCTTTTGAATAAAGTAGTGCAGTAAAAACCACAACAAATACATTTTCTTTGGCATAAAATCGAACATATAAAACAGCGACAACTTGTTTCGCTGTATCATCAGTGTGTTTAGACATCAACTTGCTTCTGGTCGAGATCGAAAGTATATGGTATATCACACGCTAAAAGTCTGCTTTCTTCTACCGAGCGCCCATAGCTCAGAGGTAGAATCACCGACTGATGCCAATTCGGTCGGGTTTCAATCTTCGGTAAAAAGCAATCGGATATCTAACCGTACTGATGAGTTGTGATACAGCGAAACAGACATGTCTGCGGATGACTATATATATATATATATATATATATGTTCATTATAACAAAAACTCGTATAAACACATAATTTCTGACAAAAAATAAATCTTTTGTGTAATTATAAGATTTGTGTGTATGTAAGAAAATGCATTAATTTAGCACATACGAACAGGCTAAATCTCGCACACACACACACACACACACACACACACACAAATATATATATATATGAGGAGAAATGAAAAAATATCCCACATTCTCCATTACGTGACCTTATATAAAATAGCAGAAGAAAATTCTTTACTTCCCATATATATATATATATATATATATATATATATATATATATATGTGTGTGTGTGTGTGTGTGTGTGTGTGTGTGTGTGTGTGTGTGTGGTAATTATCAAATAAATCATTCAAATTGAATGAAATACAATTATTCTATTTTTGTTAAATTGAATAAAAATATATAAATAAGCGTAGAAAAAAATTTGATTGTAATTTTGTGTGACGACTAATAGGGAAAATAAAAGAGTTGTCGTTTTGTACAGAAAATTGGATAAAATCGGATAATGAGTGAATTTCTAAAATGAGTGAATGTTTGAAAGCATTTTTTAGCAATACAAATGAGGAGGTGTTTTTATCCTGTACAGTTAATCCTTCCTGAAACACTTTAAGGAAGGAATAAACATAAAAAATAAGACAAGTTGAATCGCGGGCGGGATTTAGTAAGAAAGAGGCTTTGAAAAAAGCACAGTTGTTTAGAATAGAAAATTATTATGAAAAAGAAGAAACAAAACATAACATAAAATAAGACAAATAAATAAAGACAAAAAAGGGAGAAAGAAAGACAGAAATAAAAAAAGAAAGGAAGATGATGATGAAGGAAAGATCAAAAACGAAGAAAGACAACATTTTCGTCAAAGAAAGAAAGAAAGAACGAAAGAAAGAAAATGAGAATTTTTGGAAATACATGATGTTGAAAAATTGAAGAGTATGAAAAACAAAAAATAAAATGAGCACATTTTTTTTTTAACCATATCACCCCGAGCAGAACGGTAACGTCACTGATGTGCAGGGGGCTACAGAAGAATAAAAAGATTAGATAGAAGAGAGTGAAGAGAAGGACGAACCAGTTAGAAAGGAGCAAGAGAAGGAAGGGAATACAGGTGCGATGGCAGTTGCAGAGGTGGAGAGAAAGGAAAGGATATACGGGGTCGTGAAAAAAGAACCAGGGTCAAGTGGTTAAGAGATGAGTATAGACCTTGCATTTAAATTCCTGTAGGTTGTATCCGTAAGGAAAGCAAGAATAAGGAAGCGAGTTCCACAGGCGGGAAGTGCGAGAAAAGAAGCTGAAGGAGTAGAAGTGTCGTCTGCATTTGGTTGATCTAACTGTGAATGGTTGAGACCCAGTTGCCAGCTTGGTTGCACGAGTAAACATCTTTTTCAGGGGCACTAGTGACTTAAATTCGTTAGAGCAGAAGCCATGGAAGTATTTATAGAACAGACAAAGGGAAGCCACATCTCGTCGGTGGGAAAGTGGCTGTAGTTGAACCGACAAGTCGGTACCTATCACATTGCTGATTCTCCGTTGGAGCCTGTCAAGAACACCGATATTAACGGCGGGGTCACCTGACCATATATGGCAGCACGGAGGAATGGGACGCATGGGAATGATGAAAGTGAAGAGAAAGTAAGATTGAAATTGATGAATATCTGGAAAATAAAAGAATGTATATAGATGAAAAAGATTTGCAGAAAAATAGGAATACAAAAAGATCAGATGTCTAAAATGAATGGAATAAGAAAAAATGATAGATATTGGGAAATGTCAGGGACACGAAAGAACTAATGTCAGGAACTAATTAAGTGGCTCGAGTAAATTCGTATATAGGGGGAACCAGTGAGCTAAGTTAATCGTAGCAGAAGCCGTGAAAGTATTTGTAGAAGAGACAGAGGGAAACCACATTGCGCCGGTCAGAAAGTGACTGTATCTGAGCTACCAAGTCGGGATCGATCACATTACAGATTCTCCGTTGAATTTTGTCAAGAACCCCTAGGTGGATAGCAGGACCACCCGACCAGATATGGAAGCAGTATTCAATGCATGGGCGGATGGTAGTTTTTTATATCTGCAAAATTGTTTCAGATGGAAAAAACTTCTTGGCCCTGCACAGAGAACCGACTTTCTTAGCAGCGGATTTAGTTATGGATTCTACATAGTCATTCCACTTGAGGTCTGTTGTGAGAGCTAACCCGCGGAGGCGCAGTGTTTTACTTTCAGGAAGACTAACCTTATCTATGTTAATGTAGGGGTAGGAGCGATTGTCTGTGACGGTTAATAGATAGCAGCTTCATTTTGAAACATTAAAATTCACGAGACATTTCTTACTCCAGTTCACTACGGATTGGAGAGAGATATTACGACGCTAAACAAAATCTAACAACGAACATTAAAGAACTTTCATGACATTAATCCATATAATATCCTACAATATCTTAAGATATCAAACTCTATTAAAAATATAACTAATGAAAAGCTATAACATAAAACGCATATCACCACCTGTAATAATTAGGTCGGCACAAACATATACATTCACAAAAGCTGACTATAATCTAAACTTATTTATAAATGGAACTTTGATTGTGTGTATGTGTGTGTCCCCGTTACCTATAGACTCCGAAAGGGCTGAACCGATTTTCTTGAAAATTTACACAGTTGCATTATAAGTGTCTATGAGTGTTCTTAGTTAGGTTTTGTGTCGAGGTACCCCCGATAAATATCGAAAATTGATAATCGAAAAAATCGGGTTATAGAAGGAGTGGTCCGATTTTAATCAAATTTGATACACTTGTAGACAAAGACATAAGAAAAGATATTCAGAAGTTTCAAGGTTTCAGTTCTTACAATAGTGCAGAAAATCGATTATATATATATAAGGCAAGATGTTTGTGTGGGTGTGTCTGTTTATCTGCCTGTATATCTGTATTTTTTCAACCCTTTTATATTAGATTTTTCTACGGGTTTGGCTCTAAGTAGGTATAATTGTAGTTCGTAGTCTCAGCCATGATACCATTTACTCAGAGGACTTATTTAGCCTTCAAAAATCAGTTTACGACGAAAAAAACTTATTTGATATCGATTACAGGAAATCAAAATTTGACTTCCATCCATTCATTTTTCTTTCAGTGTTCAGTTTTGCTTTAACTGGAAACAACTATTGCTTTTTAGTCTTTCGTGCCAACGTCCAAAGAGTCTGAGCTCCAGGACCATGGATTAGTTTTAAAGCTTTCATTACACCGGTGCAACGCCGGGCTATACTGCTAGTCAAGCAGATATTCAATTGTGGAAGTAAAATAACATATCGCATATTTATTGCCTTAAAACTCCCAAGAAATTTTAATTTTTGCGTTAAGTGACCCCTAATGAGTTGATCTACCGTTAAAAATATCAAAACAAATAAAGAATTAAGTAATGTTTGAAATCGAGGTATGAAAATGGAAGATGTTTGAAAATGGAGACAGGAAAGATTAATAAGAATGACCGGGTTTAAGTAAAATGAGTGAGAAAAATGAGTGAGAAAAAAGGGAAAAGGTCTTCCAAAGAAAGAGAAATTGAGAAATGTCTGAAAATCAAGGCAGGAAAATGGAAGTTGTTTAAAAAGGAATTCAGGAAAGCTATTAAGAATGGTCGGATTTAAGCAAAATAAGAGATGAAAAGGGAAAATATCTTCCAAAGTAAACCGGGAAAGAAATTAAGAAATGTATGGAAATCGATGTAAAGGATGTGAGTTGTAGTGCAGTGGATATCGACTCGGAACGACAATTCGGGGAGCCGAGTTGGAATTCCAGTTGAATTCCTTGCATTCACTTACGCACAAATACCCTTGGAAAAAGTATTAATCCTTCTCTTCCCTCCAGTTATAGTTAGAATAACAGGACACACTTGGTTCTATAGCCTTCTCTGGCAACCAATCTACCGCAGGATTATCTTCTGCCCAGTCAGTCATGTCTCTTTCGAGACATGACTCGAAAGAGACATGATCGTCCGAAGCGTGTATAACGTATGACACTTAACTCAATGAATGGAAATCGAGAAAAGAAAATGAAGACAGCAAAGATATTGACCGGGTTTTAAGCAAAATGAGAGAGAAATAGAGAAAATGCCTTCCAAAGAAAGCCAGAAAGATTGAGAAATTTCTGGAAATCAAGGCAGAAAAATGGAAGATGTTTGAAAATGAAGATAGGAAGTAAAATAAAAATTGTCGGATTTAAGTAAAATGAGTGAGAAAAAATTAAATACCTGGGAAGTGTTATAACAGAAGACGAAATGTGCGACATAAAGATCCGATGGCGAATTGGCATGGCGAAAAAGTATTCCAGAAGTTGAGTAAAGTATTAAGAAACAGGACAATTTCGCTAGAAACTAGGAAGAGAGTAGTGGATTGTTACGTACTGTCCGTCCTTCAATATGGCAGTGAATACTGGACAATATCATCAAAGATGAAGGAAAAACTTGAAGCAACTGAAACGTGGAAGGATGCTGCGAATATCATGGATCGAGCATGTGAGCAATGATGAGGTTTTGGAAATGATGGAAACGAAAAGTAACTTAATACTGAAGGAAGAGACAACTAAAGTTCCTGGGACATGCAATGAGGAAGGAGGGCTTGGAGAACCCGACACTAACAGGCCAGCTAGAGGGTAAAAGAGATATGGGAAAGCAGCGGATAACATATTTGAAGGACTTAATCAGATGGATGATGGAACGAGGATTGCATGGTGTAACAGGAGAAGGCGTGCTAAGAGCCGCCAGGGATAGGGAGACGTGGAAAGCCATGATCGCCTCCGTCCTGAAAGAACAAAGCACATAGAAGAAGAAGAAGAAGAAGAAGAAGAAGAAGAAGAAGAAGAAGAAGAAGAGTGAGAAAAAGGAACCATATCTTCCATAGAAAGCTCGAGAGAAATTGAGAAATGTCTGGAAATCGAGAAAGGAAAATGGAAGATGCTTAAAAATGAAGAAAGGAAGAAAATAAGAACGGTTCTTTTTAAGAAAAATTAGAGAGAAAAAAAAGAAAATGTCTTCCAAAGAAAAAGAAATTGAGAAATATCTGGAAATTGAGGCAGGAAAATAGAAAATGTTTGAAAATAAAAGAAATAAAATATAATCTGAATGGCGGAATGTAAGTAAAATGAAAGAGGGAAGACATCTAAGAAGAAAGAAAGCATGGGAAGAAGGAAGAAATATCTGAAAATTGGGTAGAAACATGAAAAAACTGGAGAAATTAAAGAAAGCAAATTCGACAAAAGTCATAAACTAAAATGGATGCTAACAACGACAAAAATGGTAACGTGTGAATTCGTGCGTGCACTAATGTTTCTAAGATTTTGACTGCTCTATGGAAGTGGTGAGAATGTGGGTGGAATTGACGAGTTCAGAAGCAAAAGCCCATAGATCTATGGGAGTATATGCGAAAAAAAAAAAGAAAAAAAAAGAAAGGAAGCAAAAAAAAAAAAAAACATCAAAATTGTTCTTTCAGGCAGAAAATAGATTTTTGAGTTTCTTTCTACAAAACAACAACACACAAATCCAGTCCCTCACCCATGCTATTTTTATTAGTCTAATTGCTTACCTTTTCTTTTCAACTAAATTCCGTCCTTTCACGCTTTACACAAATATTTTTGATGTTGTTTTCTTGAAAATACTTTTCCAGTCTTTAAAATGAAGAGTTCCTTATTTTTCTCAATTTTGTTTTGGTTTCTTTCTTCTTTCGTTTCTCGTTTTATTTTCAAATCCCCCAAACTTATCATTTGTGTTTTGTTTTCTCTTCTTTCTTTTGCCTTTTCGTGTTTTTCGTTGTTTCCTTCAAGTTTTTTTATTTTCGTCGTCTCTGCTTCTTTCCTCTATCTAGAGATCTAAATAAATATTCAGTTCCATTTTTATATTTTGATATTTTGCGCCAAATAAAAATGTCGTTTAGAAGAATTCACATCCGGTCGGGTACCCCTGCTATCCACCTAGGGGTCCTTGCCAAAATCCAGCGGTAAATCTGTAACGTGATCGATCCCGACTTGGCAGCTCGGATGCAGCCGCTCTCTCACTGGCGTGATGTGGCTTCCCTGTGTCTCTTCTACAAATACATTCACGGCTTCTGCTCCAATGAACTTAGCTCACTGGTGCCCCTATGTATGAATTTACTCGAGCTACTAGACTAGCAACTAGGTCCCACTCTTTTACAGTGAAACCAATAAGATGTAAACGCAAAATTCTTCTCCATCAGCTTCTTTTCTCGCACTTCCCGCCTGTGGAATTCCCTTCCGTATACTTGCTTCCCCGACAAATACAATCTCCAAGAATTTAAATGTAAAGTCAATAGTCATCTCCACTCTCACTAACTTGCATCCTTTCTCTCAAGATCTTTTCTCCATCCACTCTACCCCCATCACACCAGTATTCTTATCCTTCTATTACCCTCCTTCTGACACCCCCTTTCACCCACCCCTCTATCTCATCGCTTTCCCCTATGTAACCCCCTGCGCAACAGTATAACGGTGAGAAATTTTCAAGTTATAAAATAAGTGTATAAGGTTTACGGCCATATCACGTTGAATACACCGTTTCTAGTCTAATCATCGAAGCTAAGCAATATCGAGCCTGGTCAGTATTTAGATGGGTGACCGCTTGGGAATACCAGATGCTGTAGGATGTGCGTTGTGGTGCAGTAGATATCGACTCGGAACGACAAATCGGGGAGCCGAGTTCGAATTCCAGTTATACTCCTTGCATTCACTTACGCGCAAATACCATTGGAAAAGGATTAATCCGTTTCTTCCCTCAGTTATGGGTTAAATAATAGGATAGTTTGGGTTCTATAGCCTTGGCTGGAGACCAGTCTACCGCAGAAAGCAATGGCAACCTACTGCGGGATAATCTTCTGCCCAGTCAGTCATGTCTCTTTCGAGACATGATCGCCCAAGCGTGTATTACGTATGGCACTTAACTGACTGATATAAGGGTAATAAGCTGAAACAGAAGGATAGTGTACCTGAGAAAATTAATTGAGAAAACAATCAGCATGCCTTATGACATAAGCGTCTTGTTTGATGGGAATCATTCTTGCTAACACATATAATTAATACACAAGAATTAACAATAATTGTGTCGCCTAATTACAAATAAAACATTTTTAACTCGTTAAATAATGGTTTCAAGAAAAAAGTTATTTATAAAATAATAAGCACGACGGACGATAGAAGCAGCGCCCCGGGGGAATTGTTTTCTTTGTTTTTTTTTGTTTTGTTTTTTTTTAATCATATCACCCCAAGCAGAGCGAAAACGCTACTGATGCGCAGGGGGCTACGTAAGAGTTAAAAGATTGGAAAAGAGAAAAACCGGAAACCACATCCTAAACAGGAAACAAGGGATGAGCCTCTTCACCTGTTCAATAGACGTGGGTGGAGTGTGAACCGGGCGATAGCTTAGTCTATCTACTCCAATTGAAAAAAAAATAAAAAATAAAAAAAAGTGAAAAAATTGGAAAAGAGAAAAACCAGAAACCACATCCTAAACAGGAAACAAGGGATGAGCCTCTTCACCTGTTCAATAGACGTGGGAGGATTGTGAACCGAGCGATAGTTTAGTCTTTCTACTCCAATTGAAAAAAAAAATAAAATAAAATAAAAAAAGAGTGAAAAGATTGGAAAAGAGAAAAACCGGAAACCACCTCCTAAACAGGAAACAAGGGATGAGCCTCTTCACCTGTTCAATAGACGTGGATGGAGTGTGAACCGGGCGATAGTTTAGTCTATCTACTCCAATTGAAAAAAAAAATCAAATCAAAAAAGTGAAAAAATTGGAAAAGAGAAAAACCAGAAACCACATCCTAAACAGGAAACAAGGGATGAGCCTCTTCACCTGTTCAATAGATGTGGGAGGATTGTGAACCGAGCGATAGTTTAGTCTATCTACTCCAATTGAAAAAAAAAATAAAATAAAATAAAAAAAAGAGTGAAAAGATTGGAAAAGAGAAAAACCGGAAACCACATCCTAAACAGGAAACAAGGGATGAGCCTCTTCACCTGTTCAATAGACGTGGATGGAGTGTGAACCGGGCGATAGTTTAGTCTATCTACTCCAATTGAAAAAAAAAATAAAATCAAAAAAGTGAAAAAATTGGAAAAGAGAAAAACCGGAAACCACATCCTAAACAGGAAACAAGGGATGAGCCTCTTCACCTGTTCAATAGACGTGGGTGGATTGTGAACCGGGCGATAGTTTAGTCTTTCTACTCCAATTGAAAAAAAAAAATAAAATAAAATAAAAAAAAGAGTGAAAAGATTGGAAAAGAGAAAAACCGGAAACCACATCCTAAACAGGAAACAAGGGATGAGCGTCTTAACCTGTTCCATAGACGTGGGTGGAGTGTGAACCGGGCGATAGTTTAGTCTATCTACTCCAATTGAAAAAAAAAATAAAAATAAAAAAAAGAGTGAAAAGATTGGAAAAGAGAAAAACCGGAAACCACATCCTAAACAGGGAACAAGGGATTTTGATTGATTAATTCATCTTTATGGTTTGTCAACCTTTTTTATGTTATCTAAAGCCAGAAAATGATTTAATCGTATAGATAGTAGGATTTTGTAATTAGAATTGTTTAGTGATACAAGTATAAGTAAGCAATACCTATGGGTGGGGGGAGAAATAGATACCTAGTCAGAACTTGATGAGCATACAAGAAATTTAATTTTTGTATAAAGTGGGGATCAATTCTATATTACAATCACTATATAAAATAATCCCTCACTTAGTGACCACGGTCGTTTCTATATATTTATAGAATGTAAATAAATCTAAAAGACATGGCTATGTAACTTATCAGTAATTCATTGATTGATTTGTTTTCTATGTCGTATATGCAGGTTATTTAAAGCCAGCCAATATTTTTAGATTGTAATAATCCTTTAGATAACAGTCCTTTAGGTATACATGTCTTATTAATTAATTCATAGCTGAGGAAGAAGAGGCGTATTCGGCCCATTCTCAAGGTTGAATATAGCCAACCCAAAAGGAAATGGAACGCGGCACAAACCAATCTCGACTTTGTTTAACTTCGGTAATCGTGAAGTAGATATCAACTCGGAACGACAAATCGGAGTGCTAGTTTGAATTCCACTTGAATTCCTTGCATTCACTTACTCACAAATACACTTAGGAAAGGTAGTAATCCGTTTTTCTCCCCAGTTATGGGTTAAATAATAAGACAGATTGAGTTCTATAGCTTTGGCTGGCAACCAATATACCGCAGTGTATCACGTATGGCACTTAACTGACTGACTGAATATAATAGTTGGAAACATAATTAAAACTTCTAGTGGCATAAAGTAGGGGATCGGTTTTCTATTGTTTTGAAGTAATAAACTGATCCCCCACTAATTATACTTAATATAATAATGTAATATAATCTCTCTCTTCTCCCTCCAGTGATGAGTTAAATGGCAGGACAGATTGGGTTCTATAGCCTTGGTCGGCAACCAATCTACCGCAGAAAGCAATGGCAACCTACTGCGGGATAATCTTCTGCCCAGTCAGTCATGTCTCTTTCGAGACATGATCGCCCAAGCGTGTATCACGTATGGCACTTAACTGACTGACTGTTGTGGTGCAGTGGATATCGACTCAGAACGACAAATGAGGGTACCTAGTTCGAATTCCAGCTGAATTCCTTGCATTCACTTACCAACAAATCCCTTGGGAAAGATATTAATCCGTCTCTTCCCTCCAGTTATGGGTTAAATAATAAGACAGATTGAGTTCTATAGCTTTGGCTGGCAACCAATCTACCGCAGAAAGCAATGGTAACCTACTGCGGGATAATCTTCTGCCCAGTCAGTCATGTCTCTTTCGAGAGCTGATCGTCCATAGCGTGTATCACGTATCGCACTTCACTGACTGACTGAATATAAAAGTTGAAAACATAATTAAGGCTTCTACTGGGCATAAAGTGGGGGGGTGAGTTTTATATTGTTATGAAGTGTTTAACTGATCCCTCACTAATTACTACTTAATAACATAATACAACACTTCCCCCTTCTAGCTATGAGTCAAATAATAAGACAGATTGCGTTCTAAAGACTTGGCTAGCAACCAGTCTACCCAGAAAGCAATGGCAACCTACTGCGGGATAATCTTCTGCCCAGTCAATCATGTCTCTTTCGAGACCTGATCGCCCAAAGCGTGCATCACGTATAACACTTAACTGACTGAATCGTACGAGAACCGGTGTTTTAACGTGATGAGAGCGTAAGTGCATGATGAAGGGTAAGTCTTGAAATCAATTCTGATAGCTCTTCCTTGTGTAGGTACCCGGAAAAGAATTTTCACTAACAATTTCGTATTTAGCGCTCAAGCTATGCCCTGCGTATCTGACTCCACCTTTTTGATGATGCATTATACTGGGGCAAATTTTCCAGACAATTTCTCAGTTGCCCACTCTGAAGGAGTACTATTTACACGCGGACTAATGTTCTCGTCTTCGTAGGTTAACCGGACCAACATGCAACTGATGAAGGACAGAAGACACAAAGCGTGAAACCTTTCGATAACGAAAAAGGATCAATTGTCCTCATGCAAAAAATCATATAATTATTCTACTTGTTCCTTCCTTAGTTAGTTACTTTGTTCCTCCGTCCGTTACGCCGCACTCTCTACACGAGCTTTTCCTTCCCTCTATCTTTTTACTCTCCTCATCCTTTCGCTCACTTTTGCCAAACGGTAGGGTAGTAAAGAGTGAGAGAGTAGGCGGAAAGAGCTTATAGCATTGCCGTATCAGTAGCAGCTTAAGCTGGTGGTTGTAGCAATAATTGTGTGTGTGTGTGTGTGTGTGTGTGTGTGTGTGTACTGTACAATATAGTAAAAATAGGTAGCTTTGTTGTCGTATCCCGCGACCTAATAACGAAATTTATGGCCTATACACCCTTGGCCATTACTCAGTTGGTCTTTTCTGTTTACAATGGACACAGGAGCATGACTTTTCAATAATAAAAAAAAATCTCTTTCAAAATCTCTCATAAAATAGCGTACAGTATTTTGGTTATGGTCTGTGCATACGTCGCTTAATATAATATAAGATTACAGTGAAGTAGCTTCTATGGACATTACTTTTATAGATATTTTAATAAAATTACACTCTGTGTTATCGTTATTTTATTCTCCAATACCTTTATGTTTGAAGACGTTACTATCATTTGTCGTATGACAAAGTAAAATATTTCCAGGAAATCATAATTTTCCTTCCGTGGAAATTCCATGGGTTCCGCTAGTGTAAATAAATATTTAGTTCTTTCTTTCTTTCTTTCTCTTTATCTAATCTCTCTGTAAAGCTTCTTTATTTCTTTTGTTTTTCTTCTTGTACTCTTGACCACCTCAGTCATTATCAAGGACTAAGTGTTGTCAATATCTCAGTGAAAAGATTTTGTTATCTTCTTCCTTTTCATTTTTCCGAGCGCTATATTTCATAGGTAAATTTCGCCGTTATATCGTATCAAAGAATTTAATCACTTTCTTGCTGATCGCTTCCGTTATGATGATGATGATGATGATCTTAATGACTAAATTAGCCGCTAAAAATTTGGATTAGAAGTTTCAAATTTTACGAAAATCTGCTCCCGTCATCTATTCCCCATCGTCGTTTAGCTTTACAAGCGTTGGTTGAAGATGAAAAACAATCAGAGCAGAAGAAAGTGCTGATGGCGTGAATATGTTTAAGGTAGAACTAAACTTGCCAGAATCTACATATTCTCCCAAACATAATAAAGACGCTTGTTCACATATATTTATACAGTGCTGTGCAAAAGTATTAGGACAAGAACTATTTTATATTTTATGAGGCATATTGACAGAAATAAACAATTTAGTTAAAGTAATTTTATTTGATTTACTCAACAAATGCTTCAACAAGATAAATACTCGTTACAAAATAAATTTGATATTTAGTATAATAGCCTTTTGCTTTGATCACAGCCTTCATTCTGTCAGGCATTGACATCACCAGCTTCTTCAATGTATCTAATGTCAAGCAGCTTGTATTTCTTCCCAAAGTGTGTCTTGCAAAGTAACATTAGATTTATCAATTTTTTATTCAAAATACCCCATAGATGTTCAATAGAATTGAGATCAGGGTTTTAGGGAACTAATTCAAATTCCGAAGCCTTCCTTCCTTTTCCTTTTTTGTTAAATAATTATTACAAAGTTTGAAGTATGTTTAGGGTCATTGTCGTGTTGTTAAATAAAAGCCTTTATTCTGCTCTTTTTGCAATTGCTAGCACTGCTACCTCTGGCATTGTGGGTTGCTTAAAATATAAATTATTTGCCAATTTCAAAAATAAAGAGTACTTGCATGAAGTACTCGAGGTCAGACAGCTAACTATTATCAAAATAAATTTTAAAAAGGAACCTTTAAACTATGCTGACACTTTTTACATCTCAATTCGAGAGGGGGGGAATAAGAAAAAAGTCAGTCATATCCAAGGATAATGGAATAATGTTCAGATTCAAAATAACTTGTTTAATAGAAAATAGGAAAAATTAAATATAACTTCTTTTTAATACATTTCTTTTACACCTAGTCTGACTTAATCAATATTTATTAGCAATTGACTTGGCTTTTCACCCTGTATTTGAATTTCAGTGAGGTTTTTTGGAAAATCACCTCTGTCCTAATACTTTTGCAGACTACCGGTAGTGTACAAATGTGTTAAGACAGGGGTGATTTTAAACTTTATTTTGATGCCTCATAAAAGATAAAATTCTTGTCCTAATACTTTTGCACAGTACTGTATATATAGGGTTATTAAAAAAATGCAATTGTTTAACAATTTAATAAACTCAAGAGTGATGGAAGAAAAATATTTTATTCAAAGTAATTGAAACCTTAAAACATGCCATTTTAGAAACGATGATGGAATTTTTTATTTTTTTTTAATTACGTCCTGTAGATGATGTCTTCCTGAAAGAATGCATTCTTAAAATCTGCTTTTGAGACAGTGAATGACTGAGATCCCCTGTCCGATGTTCTCATGTAATGAAACAGCACACCATACTGTTACCTTACAAGCTTGTAAAGGGCACTCATGAACTTCATTAGGATTCGTGTCTGCCCATTAACGGTAGTTCTGCTTATTCACATAACCTGTGAGATGAAAATGGGCCTCATCTGACATCCATAATTGCTTAGAAATTCATCTTGATCCATGGTTACTGAAATGGCAGAGTGTTTACTTCGTGAGGCTAATGTTTTGTCGTGCTGCTACTTGTTCATGTCTGCCAATCAGTCAGTTAAGTACCATACGTGATACACGCTTGGGTGATCATGTCTCGAAAGAGACATGACTGACTGGGCAGAAGATTATCCCCCAGTAGGTTGCCATTGCTTTCTGCGGTAGACTGGTTGCCAACCAAGACTAAAGAACGCAATCTGTCCTGTTATTTGACCCATAACTGGAAGGAAGAGACGGATTAGTACCTTTCCCAAGGGTATTTGCGCGTATACTGACTGTCTGCCAATTCACACTCCAAAAATCCCCCTTTTTTGGGTGTTACTCTCTCTCTCTCCATCTCTCTCTCTCTCTCTCTCTCTGTATATATATATATATATATATATATAAGCGTTTCACCCCGAGCAAGGCATTTCACTGCCACTACTGCGCAGGGGGCTACATAGAGTGGAGAAAGGATGGTTAAATATAGGAAATGTCAGAGGGTGGGTGATAGGCGGGTAAGGATACCGAGAATGAGGGTTGGGTAGATGAGAGTGGTGGGAGAATAATTGGAAGTTAGTGTGATAGGAGGTGTCTATTGACCCTACATTTAAACACCTGGAGATTGTAGCTGTCGGGAAAGCAGACATGTGGAAGGGAATTCCACAGGCGGGAAGCGCGAGAGAAGAAGCTGTTGGAGTAGAAATTACGGTTACATCTTATCTGTTTAACTGTAAAAGGGTGGGAGCCAGCTGCCAATCTAGTATCTCGTGCAAATTCGTGCTTATTCGGCACCAATGATCCAAGTATATATATATATATATATATATGAACAAGCGTCTTTTTTAACAAGTCTGAGTCGTGCCATTGACGTAGGATAACATGTATATTTATTAATGTAAATAGAAATAATGCAGCTCTGTTTATACATTGAGCAACGTTTTATCAAAACCTGAGTATTAATACTATAGATATGTACACCCTCCTCATATATCGAACTCTGCACCCCGAAACAATGAAAGACTGGTCTTTTAAAGAGACACTTATTTGATTAGCAAATCAACTTATGTGTTTTTATATTCTGAAATGCATAAATAAATGATTTTTTTTACTTTTTTAACATACGTTTTCATTTTTTTTACATTTTTCGACTGTAGCTGCAAAAGATAAAATTTGCATCAATAAATTGTTTACATTTGATTGCGTCATGAATCATGTTAGACGATTTTCTTAAATCATTCTCTTGGTCTTTATTATTATTATTATTATTATTATTATTATTATTATTATTATTATTATGTCATTTTTCATCATATTTCGATTTCTGCATTGGTCTCACTACCAACCAAGTCTGCGGGGAGACCTAAGGCAGGTAGTGGCGTGTTGTTATGACTCCATTTCATGTTTTTCTATCCTCCCTATCATCCCCAGCATTACATAGATAACGTTTTCCTTAGTGTGTGGGCTGTACTTAATAATACAATTTTTTGTATATCTCTTAAGCTGGGGTTTCCAGGGATTCTTTCAATGTGTTGTTTTGTTCCATTTTTTATCATTCCAAGTGCACCTACTATCACTGGCACAACTCTTGTTTTCAATTTCCACATTTTTTCTATTTCAATTTCCAGGTCTTTATATTTTGACAGTTTTTCAAATTCCTTGATTGCTATGTTACAATCCGCTGGACAAGCCATATCAATTAATAGACAAGTTTTCTCCTTCTGGTTTTTAACAATAATGTCTGGCCTGTTTGCTTCAATTTTTCTGTCTGTGTAGATGGTGTAATCCCATAGAATGGTTACATCTTCTATTTCTGTAACCGGTGCTGGATGATGTTCATACCAGTGTTTGTTTACAGCTTTTCCATAATGTTTGCACATTGCCCAATGTAAATATTGCCCAACTCTATCGTGGCGATTTTTATATTCGTTTGGGGCAAGCACAGAACAGCCTGAGATTAGGTGGTCTATTGTTTCTTGGTGTTTATCACAAAACCTGCATTTTGGATCCATATTATTATGCATAATATTTGCCTGAAAGTTTCTCGTGAAAAGACTTTGGTCTTGTGCTGCAAGTATAAATCCTTCAGTTTCAGACTTTAATCCAGATGCACGTAACCATCGATGAGTATTAACTTTGTCAACATTGGATTTATTGGCACGTACTGGATATTGGCCATGCAGAGGTTTGTCTTGCCAGCGCTGTTTCATCTTTTCAAGAGCTTTATCTTTGGCTTTCATTTTCATATTTTTTGCCGCAATAGTTGGTTCTTGGCTACTGTTTTGCTTTTCTACAGAATCTACTAACTGTAATTCTTGTTTGTATTTACTGCCTTCTTTTATTATTGAATATTTTTTCTTTCTTTCTTCATGTTGCCTTACTAATTGTATCATCCAATCCTTTGTTGTTTCTATGTATGTTAGTAAGCCAATAGTTGTTGTCTTGTATGACAATTCCAGCTGAATAAGACCCCTTCCACCTTCTTTACGGGGTATGTATAGACGGTCTACATCAGCCTTTGGGTGATGCATCCTATGCTTAGAAAGAAGCTTTCTTGTTTTAGCATCCATTCGCCTGATGTCGTTTAGAGTCCAGTTTAAGATGTTGAAGCTATATTGGACAACTGGGATTGCAAGGCTATTAATGGCCATAACTCTATTCTGTGAATTTAATTCAGTTTTTAATATCATTCGTAGCCTTCTATAGTACTCTTTACGCACTATTTCTTTCATTTTTTTATGGTGAATGTTTTCGCTCTCATTTACACCTAGGTATTTATAAGCTTCTTCTGGTTTCAATTCTTTTATTGTTACAGCAGGGTCTAGGCTAATTGAGGATGTTTCTTGTATTGATCCACGTAAAACTGTAGCTTTAGCACATTTATTCAAATTAAATTTCATTCCAATGTCTTCGCTGAAGCATTTTACAGTTTGCAGAAGACCTTCCAGCTCATTATCATTCTTAGCATATAACTTTAAGTCATCCATGTAAAATAGATGGCTTATTTTCTTTTGGCCTATTTTATAACCACATTCTGTCTTATTAAGTTGACTGGTTAGTGCTATTAATGATATGCAGAATAGTAAGGGAGATAAAGAATCACCTTGAAATATACCTCTTTTGATGTTTATTTCATCAGACTTATAGGTTCCATTTATATGATTGAGGTAAAGGGTTGTTTTCCATATAGACATGCACTGTTTGATGAAATTGATGATGACGGGCGATATCTTGTATATATTTAAAGTCTTTAAAATCCATTCATGTGGCACACTATCGAATGCCTTTCGGTAGTCTATCCAGGCAGTACTAAGATTTTTCTTTGTCTTGTAGCAGTTTTCCAGGATCATTTTGTTAATTAGCAATTGGTCTTTACAACCATAACAGCCACGTTTGCACCCTTCCAGCGCTGTTTCATCTGTTCAAGAGCTTTATCTTTGGCTTTCATTTTCATATTATTATTATTATTATTATTATTATTAATATTATTATTATTATTATTATTATTATTATTATTATTATCTCGGGGCACTTTCGTTGTCTCATTATTTATTAAATCGTTATAAACGCTTCATACTTTTCAGTTTCCTTTTGTAGTATCATTTCGTCTTGTGAATCACATGTTCCGAAAAGTACGTACTTGGGTTTTCGCTTTTTTTTTTCCCGAAGTAAGAGTCAAAAAAACTGAATGCATGATCATCAGCGAAAAGAGGAGCCCAAATTGCAACTGCAGATCGGGGATACTAAAATCAAACAGGTGCGTGATCTGACAGAAGATGGAAAGTTTGACACTGAGATTCGAAGGGACATTGATATGGACAAGGATGGATTTCAGAAACTAAACAGAATCGAGAGACAGAAAATTTTCGTTGGAAACAAAGAAAATAGTAGTGGACTGATATGTGATATCCGTCCTCCATGACTGAGAATGCTGGACGATTTCCTTAAAGACGAGAGACTCGAAGCAACATGAAGTAATTGGAGTAGATAGACTAAACTATCGCCCGGTTCACACTCCACCCACGTTTATTGAACAGGTGAAGAGGCTCATCCCTTGTTCCCTGCTTAGAATGTGGTTTCCGGTTTTCTCTTTTCCAATCTTTTTACTCTTTTTGTTCAATTGAAGTAGATAGACTAAACTATTGCCCGGTTCACACTCCACCCACGTCTATTGAACAGGTGAAGAGGTTCATCCCTTGTTCCCTGTTTAGTGTGTGGTTTCCGGTTTTCTCTTTTCCAATCTTTTTACTCTTACGTAGCCCCCTGCGCATCAGTGGCGTTACCGCCTTGCTTGGGGTGATATGATTAAAAAAAAATAAAGAAAAAATATTAATTTACGTCACTATATATGCAGCTAAAAATAATTGCAACGTTCAAAACATTAACTTAAAACAGTGGTTAATATAAAAATAGAGCAATGGTTATTTATTAATAATTCTTACGTTAGAACAAGTGCAAACTACAAACTACTACAAAATTGTACATTTTTTCGACATTGAAAGAGGAATGTCGAAACAAAATGTAGAATTTTATAGAAGTTTGTAGTTTGCACATTTTTCTAACGCAATAATTTATATATATATATATATATATATATATATATATATATATATATTTATATAATTATATGTTGCATGTATATATAAATTTATATAAATAATCGTCGAAAAACAAAAGAATAAACAAATAAGTCAAATAGATTTACACAAATAAATAAATAAATAAATAACCAAGCCACTCCCGCCATAATAACCGTTAGAATGATTACCCACAATGCCCCACTGACACGTATATAAATAGGCGAGGATAAATTCAACACATGTAGCCTAATGATAGTCTTCGTCATTACATTGACGACTCTATGACACTGTCAAGCCCTCTGCTTTCGAGTAGAGGGTACTCTCTGCTTCCGAGCAGAGAGCAATAACCCAGTCGTGGTTCCGCCGAAGGGTAGAACCACGACTGGGGAAGGATAGACAGACATTTTTTGGCCCGGCTATATGGCCGGGAATTCCCACTATAAAATGACCATGTGTCACATCCAGCCTGCGTGGGAAGGCTAGTAAATACAGCCTAATGATTGCGCTTAGCATGAAACAGTCTGTCGCCCCTGTTGACTTAAATGTTTAATCTTATATATGTATATAAATATATTACCCTTTGTATTATTCCGATTTTTTCTTATGTCGTAATTATAAGATACACAATAATAGGTACATCAATATATATATTGCGGTCATTTTAGACGGTATATCGATATAAATATTTTGCTGTCATTTTTGACAGCTCTGGCACATTCGTAAATACATAAATCACACTCTCCCCTAGTTTTTTTTTTTAAAGAGAATTAAATGTTTTACTTGTTTTTGTTTAAAAATAGGTTTATATATATATATTATGTTTTAGAACATGTACATAATTTCTTCTATATATGAGAAGAGGACATATATAGAAGAAATTATGTACATGTTCTAAAACATAATTTATAATAAATATTCACAGCTCTATACATCATATATCGAGCACTGTTTTAAATTAATGTTTTGGACGGAAAAAATGTTTCTTTTTTCTCTCCTCATTCTATACTCACTAGGATATATATATATATATATATATATATATATATATATATATATATATATATATATATATATATTGATGCATGCTACATTGAATAATATAGACAAGTTTTCTCGATTTATTTTATGTAATGTCTTTTCATATTGTCTGATAAGCGTAATAGCATTATCATTGAAAGAAGAAAGAAAATCATAATAATGATACATGTTTTTTATCTAATCCTCTCTGAGCTTTAGGCTTACATCAGCCATTATCGAAGATGACAATTATATTGAGTGTATTAAATATTTCGCGGACGAACGATAGTAGTAGTCGTCTATTTTGTTTGCATGGAAGATTTTCAAATCAACGGCGAACATGTGCTTGCGTACTGGAAGCGAAGATCGCACTAGAGCTTGTGACGTCACACATGACCACGCGAGTGTGAGGACGAGAAGTATTACGTATGGAAAGTCATTGGGATAATCAATGCCTTCTGTTATCAGTTATATACATTTAAGAATGTTTGTAAAGATTTCATAGTTAATTTTGTTCAGGTTAGGTTTTAACTTTTTTATGTACATGGCTTCGAGAAATTTTAGTTTTTGTTTATTGTTTTCATGTTAAAGGATGGCTATGTTTTCGACGATATATATGTATATTGTAATTTTCTTATTACAGAATTTTATAAATGCATTATATAACTACACAAAAGTTTTTGTTTTAGAACAATACTGTTTTTTTAGGTAATATTTTAAGAATAAATGGTGAAAATGATTTATTTAGAAAATATAAAATGAATTCATAGTTATTTAGAAAATTAAAGAGGTTGGAGGAAGTTAAACAATCTGATTGTTGGTGTGTCAATATTGGTCAATCAAATGTGAGAATTAGGTTGAACTATGGAGTCGAGAATTTGTGTCGTGAAAGGGGACAATATAGCATAATGTCAAAATGATTGTTGGTGTGTCAATATTGGTCAATCAAATGTGAGTATTAGGTTGAACTATGGAGTCGAGAATTTGTGTCGTGAAAGGGGACAATATAGCATAATGTCAAAATGATTGTTGGTGTGTCAATATTGGTCAGTCAAATGTGAGAATTAGGTTGAACTATGGAGTCGAGAATTTGTGTCGTGAAAGGGGACAATATAGCATAATGTTAAAATGATTGTTGGTGTGTCAATATTGGTCAATCAAATGTGAGTATTAGGTTGAACTATGGAGTCGAGAATTTGTGTCGTGAAAGGGGACAATATAGCATAATGTCAAAATGATTGTTGGTGTCTCAATATTGGTCAATCAAATGTGAGAATAAGTATTGTTTAGGTTAGAATTAGAATTAAGTAATTATGGTATGCTAATGTATACTGGAGTTATGAAAACCAAATGAGTATTGTGTTGGTCATTCATTTTAGTAAAATAATTTTTAAGTAATATTTGAGAAAAAGTTTTAAATGAACAATTATGATTAACTATTACAACCTAATTTATAAACGAACAATTATAATTAACTAAAATTTAGAAAGAAATATTTGCGGGGTTTACGTAAAACCGTCAATTCAACTCTACGATTTAGAAATACTTAATTTTTAGGGAAAATTATAATCTGCATCTTTCCCTTCAGGCATAGATGGAAGATGTCATACAATGATTTACAGATTCGTGATTTTTCCAGAATATTCCATTTTATGTAGTGATGTCCATTTATAAACCATCGTAATGACAAAATAACAAATTTAAGCTCTACTTTGTATTAAGCACTATTTATAAATGTATATGTATGAACAGTGAGTTTTAATCTATCTGTTCCTTCACGTCCTTATAATACACACACACACACACACACACACACACACACACACACACACACACACACACACACACACTACTGGTCATAATTATTAGGCCACCTCAGTGTTAAAAAATGATGTATTTCATAATATTTTTAGTATATATTGCGAAGTGAATAATTGTAAATTAAAATAGAATGGTTCTTTTGTTAATACGGCATAATAACATGTGCATCAAATGAATTTATAAATACTTAATAAATATCTATATTGCAGTTTCATCATTGAAAGAATGAAGAAAATTTAGGGTGATTCGGACGAGTTCATCTTTGCTTCCTTGCCTTGTAAAATTTTGCAAAGTAATAATAACAAAAGAACCATTCTATTTTCATTTAGAATTATCCACTTGGCTATAAATACTAAAAATAGTATGAAATTCATCATTTCTTTTTAAAAAACTGGGGTAGCCTAATAATTATGGCCGGTAGTATATATATACATATATATATATAATCTCAAATATATTGCCATAATCTTTAACGACAGGGATACACACGTATTATATAAGCGACTTGACGTGCAGATCTGTTTTGCAGAACTTCGTAACACCAGAAAACAGTATTTTATACGTATTATCATAATTTTCTACGCATTTTAAATATTTTTAGATTTAAAAACACAATTTCCAGTCTTAAAAAATATTTTATTTAATTTAAATGGCATAATAATTACTTCCAGTATTTTGCTTAATTTTTTGCTTCTACTAATATTTGTTTCATGTTAATTAGGCACCGTTAAAAAAATTCACCAAAAATGGATACATGTTGAAAAAGTATCGGTAAAATTTCGTTGTAAGTCCCGACACTTTTCCCCTTCAAATTTATCCAAAATAGCATTATCTCTGTGCAAATTTATATGCTGAACTCAAATCAACAATTAGTTATTGAAGAAACTGCCCTTTTTTTTATCTAAATATCCATAAAAAACGAACTATATCTTGCACTTTTTTCTCTCCCGTAACTCTTACGAAGTCATGTAATTAACTGCGTAGGCTACGAATTTCGGCTGATTTCGGCCAATTTACTCCCGCTATTTAACTTCCGGTTAGGAAAGTAATGTGGTTTTTTTTTTTGTATTCCTCAACTTGCGCATTACTTTCCTAACCAGGCGGAAGTATATCGGCCGAAATTCGTCGCCTATGCAGTACGTCATTCTGCAGTTAATTACATGACTTTGTGAGAGTTACGGGAGAGAAAGAGTGCGAGATATAGTTCGTTCTTTTATGGACATTTAAATAAAAAAAAGTAAGTTTCTTCAATAACTAATCGTTGATTTGAGTTCAGCATAAACATTTGCACAGAAATAATGCTATTTTGGATAAATTTGAACGGGAAAAGCAGTCGGGAATTAAAACGAACATTTACCAAAATATCAAAAACACAATAAAAATTATTCTAAACGTTAAAGAAATAAATTTTAATCGTCAAAATTATTGGCTTGTTATTCAGATGAAAAAACTTTATGAAATTTCAAGAAATTTTTTTTTGTGCCATTTAATGTTTATATTAGATAAGGACAAGTCATCGGAGCGTTTAAATCCTCAATTCTTTTTTTAAAGATCTGCGTTGAATCCTATAAAATGCAATAAGATTATATTAAATAAAAAAAAGCTTTTAATTCTTTTTACGAATTGTTTTTTTTTAATCGTATCACCCCGAGCAAGGCGGTAACGACACTGATGTGCAGGGGGCTACGTAACAGTGAAAAGATTGGAAAAGAGAAAACCGGAAACCACATCCTAAACAGGGAACAAGGGATGAGCCTTTTAACCTGTTCAATAGACGTGGGTGGAGTGTGAACCGGGCGATAGCTAGATCTATCTACTCCAATTGAAAAAAAAAAGTGAGAAGATTGGTAAAGAGAAAGCCGGAAACTACATCCTAAACAGAGAACAAGGGATGAGTCTCTTAACCTGTTCAACAGACGTGGGTGGAGTGTGAACCGGGCGATAGATAGATCTATCTACTCCAATTAGATAGATCTATCTACTCCAATTAAAAAGATATAGAAATTATTGTCTTAAGAAAACATATTTTTCGATGAATAGGGGAGGATGGGGTAAGATGAACTGTGGGGTAAGATGAACCAACGCTTGTATACGAGTTAACAGAGACCCCATAAACCTCTGACGTCACACACATTAAGCAACACGTCACCATAGGTCTCTGAGCAATTGGCGCTGATTTATAGCCAGTTTGAGAATTTGGGTGCGAAAAAAAGTGTTTTGACGATCATCAAATGAAAATTCGAAAAGTGGGAATATCATCAAATACTCTGGTAAGTAAAATTGTTTTCTTTTCATTGTTAATTACTGGAGGTTGAGTTGTTATTTGACTTTTCTTCTGTGCACATTGTTAATTTTTTTTTTTAATCATTTCACCCCGAGCAAGGCAGAAATGCCACTGATGATCAGGGGGCTACATAAATGTAAAAAGATTAATTAGAAAAGAGTGAGGACTACAATCTAGTTAGAAAGGAGCAATAGAAAGCTGAGAAAGCAGGTGCGATAACAGATACATAGGTGGAGAGAAAGGGAAGGTTATACGGGAGAGGGGAGAGAGCTAGAGTCCAGTGGTTAGTAGATGAGTATTGACTTTGCCTTTAAATTTCTGGAGGTTGTAGCCGTCAGGAAAGCAAGAATACGGGAGCGAGTTCCACAGGCGGGAAGTGCGAGAGAGGAAGCTGCAGGAGTAGAATTGTTGTTTGCATTTGGCTAACCTGACTGTGAATAGGTGGGACCCAGTTGCCAGTCTGGTTGCACGAGTAAACACCTGTTGAGGAGGTACCTATGACTTAAGTTCGTCCGAACAGAAGCCATGAAAGTGGTTATAAAGTGGATTGCTATGCTGCCAGATGATTTTTTTCAAGATGGCTGCCGTGGGGTAAAATGAACCTTTGAGCTGGGGGTAAGATGAACCGATGGTTCATTGTACCCCATCATGTGTGCCACATTATTTTCTCTTCTCCCCCTAACCCCTCTTGTGGGGATGCCAGGGTCTCATTCGCTTTATTGTGAAGTCAAGTGATAAAGCAGATGAAAACATCATAACTAAAAGAAAAGGACAACCAAAATACTGACTGACACACCAGTCCGAGATGAATTGGCAGCAATAAATGCAAAGGTGAAACCCGCAAATTAGCCAGACATCCTAAAAGACAACAGCCTATATTACCTCGGATGATGGCAAGGATGATGAAGACTGTGAGTCCATGGCCATGAACGATTCTGATGACGACGATGTATCGGATGACGAAAAGGTGATTTCGTGATAGTCAGCGTCAATGGCAAGAAAACCACACGTCGATACATATGCTAGAGTCGATGTAATTGATGGTGATGAACTCGATGGCATCTTCTTGAAGAGAATCCAAGGTCGAAAACCCATGGACAGCAGAAAGACCTTCATTATCGACCCGGATGATGAAGCATCATTCGATAGACAAGATATTGTGAAAAAAGTACCCGTGCAAAACAACTTGTTGAGGAGTGAAAGCAAATCCAAACAATGGGTCTTCCCCTGTGACCTGAAAAAAATCAATCTTTCATAGACTGGAATGGAACTGTATTGCAATGGTGGTTGGTGTGGTTGTTTGTTTTTTTACAAGTGTACAGCTGGATGCCACAATTGGACAGTAAAGTTGCAGGTCTATGCTTTTTTCTGAAATTTAAATCATTTTGTCATTTCTTTTCTGCTATTTTGCAAAAATATCTTTTTTCTCCCTTCAACCCCAAAGTGGTGGTGGGGGGGGCTCAACTTACTCCCGTGGGGGCTTAATCTTACCCAATATGTGGGGCATATTGAACCTTTCTAACACTATTTTCAAATGCTTTAAAAGTGTGGAAGACATATAATGAAAACATCCAAATTGTGGCGGGTCAAAGGTAAATGGCAAGTAACACCAGCATAAACTGGATGACATTACCACGGGAGACACCGGGTCACAAATCTAAAAAGTGGTTCATCTTACCCCATCCTCCCCTAATAAACTTTTACAATAATTTTTTTAATATTTTTAAGTAGAATGATTTATAAAATTTCAAAATTCTGTATTAGCTTAAGTAGTCAAATAATATTAAAAGTTTGTTGGTAATTTTCCTTAACATACTTCTTTGTAAGTAATTTTATAAAATAAAATAAAATATTAGTTTTCTTCGAATATTTTTACTTTTTAACAATACGTAATATGTTATATATATATATATATATATATATATATATATATATATATATATATATATACAACTCAATTAGTCCGGGGCCTGAAATACACATGGCTTCACTAATAAAAAAAAATCCTTATGATTTTTATGAAATACTAACCTTAAAATGTCACGTGACAAAATTTGGGACCAAACGGACCATTAGTTTAGAAATTACAGTTATTTAATTGAAGTTATTGTTTTTCGTGTGTTGATAAAGCATTGCTTTCATGATGGGAAAATGCTGTTCAAGCAAAGCTATTTTTGACAATGGATGAAACATGAATCCACCATTTGACTCCAGATCTAACTTCGGATTCAAATAGGCAGTTAGCTGAGTGGACAGCAGCAAGTGAAAGCCGTCCAAAACGACCAAAGACGCAAACATCTACGGGGAAGATTTTGGCCTTCGTATTTTGGGATAGCGAAGGTATTTTGTTCATCGATTAACTTGAGAAAAGAAAAACCATCAATTGCGTATATTATATAGCATTACTGGTGCGTTTGAAAGAAGAAATCCCTCCAAAAGGCTACAAATGAAAAAAAAAAGTAATCACAAGTGTCACAAATCGATCGCAACGATGGCAAAACTACATGAATTACACTTCGAATTGCTTCCGCATCCACACTATTCTCCAGATCTGGCCACCAGCGACTGGCTGTTTGCAGACCTCAAAACAATGCTCCAGGTAAAGAGATTTGGCTCTAATGAAGAAGTGATATCCGAAACTGAGGCGTATTTTGAGTTCAAAGACAAATTATTCTACAAAAACAAATGGGAGTTGAATTTTGCGATAAAGTTGGTTAGTTAAGCCCGGAATTTATTGAGTGATGTGTTATATATATATATATATATATATATATATATATATATATATATATATAAAGCGTTAACGTTGTAATAGTCATGTCATTTTATTATCACCATATCGTCCTTATGTTTTTTAAACATCAGGTTGTCAATAAATCACTGAACCCATAAAAAAGACACTTCTGTGATATTTTAAACTAAAAGTAATATTTATTTCAGTTGAACTTTAAATCAGTTACTTTTTCACAAATAATGTCTCAGTTTTGAAAGTTTTTTTTAATAAAGAGTAATCTGTTGTGTTGACAGATGTATCAATATGGACGATTTTATTTATTTTACGGATAAGCAGAAAAAAGATACCCATCAATTGAAATTCGGTTTGAAATACACCAAAGTATTTTGCGTATTGGGAATATAAAATTTAAACTCTTTACCTGTAATTAAACTGAAATACAAGTACCAAGAAAGATTTTTCAGAAATACATTTTCAACCTTGGAATACATCAGTGAATATCACCGATGCTTATATATAGACTTCCTCGTGCAAGAAACAATTTTTCCTATACTTATAAAAAGGTTTTCTTTTGTCTAAAACAATATCTCATTACCTGATAATTATCTCCCATGCCTGTATAAAAACTTAACCTGCTAGCAAGAGTATCTTTTATGCATACAACTAGGTTTCCCGTACCTATAAACAGAATCTCTAATGCTTCGTTGAATATCACCCATGCTTATATAAAACCTCCCCGAACAAGAAAGAATTTCACCCAAGCTTATAGAAAGGTTTCCTTTATCTAAAACAAAATCTCATTCGTCGATATAAAAATTTTGCTTTTTCTTATACTAGCAGTATAGCCGGCGTTGCTCGGGTGTAATGAAAGCTTCAAAACTAATCCATGGTCCTCGAGCTCAGACACAGCCTAAAGAATATTTGTGTGAAGTTTGGTGAGAATCGGATAAAAATTGTGGATTTGTATAAAGGACATACAGACAGATAAACAGACGCACACACACACAAACATCTTCCTTTTTATATATATTATAAATAGTAAATGGTATCATGGCTGAGACTAAGAACTACAATTATACCTACTTAGAGCCAAACCCGAAACAAAAACTAAAATAAAAGAGCTGAAAAAAATACAGACATACAGGCAGATAAACAGACACACACACAAACATCTTGCTTTTTTATATATATATTATCGATTTTCTGCACTATTGTAAGAACTGCAACCTTGAAACTTCTGAATATCGTTTCTTATGTCTTTGTCTATGAGTGTATGAAATTTGATTAAAATCGGACCACTCCTTCTATAACCTGATTTTTTCGATTATCGATTTTCGATATGTATCGGGGGTACCTCGACACAAAACCTAGTTAAGAACACTCGCAGACGCTTATAGTACAACTGTGTAAATTTTCAAGAAAATCGGTTCAGCCGTTTCGGAGTCTATAGATAAGGGACACACACACAGACACACACACACATACACACACAGTCAAAATTCCATTTATAAATAAGTTTAGATAAAGACTTAACCTGTCAGGAAAATATATCCCATGTCTATAAAATGTTTTCTCCGCATATACCAAGATCTTCCGTGCCTCGACAAATAAAAGTTATCACCTGGGTATAACTCGATTTCTTATGTCTAGTTGAATATCTCTCATACCTATAAAAAAATTTCGCATGCTTATAACTCAATTTCTCATTTCTCGATAAATATTTCCCATGCCCATAAATATGTTTCACCTGCTTATAACCCGATTTGTCATGACTTGATAAATATTTTCTATGTCTATAAAATGGTCACGCCTGCTTATAATCTGATTTGTCGTGTCTCGATAAATATTTCCCATGCCTATAAAAGGTCTCACCTGCTTATAACTTGATTTCTCATGCCTAGATGAATGTATCTCATGCCTATAAAAAGGTTTCGCATGTTTACAACTCAGCTTCTCATTTCTCAATGCATATTTCCCATGCCCATAAATATATCTCACCTGCTTATAACTCGATTTGTCATGTCTGGATAAATATTTCTCATGCTTATAAAAAGGTCTTACCTGCTTATAACTCGATTTCTCATGCCTAGATGATTATTTTCCATGCCTATAAAAACATTCACCCCGCCAGCTTATAACACGATCTTTCATGGCTATAAAAAGATGCAGTTGAAAAAAGCTCCAGTATTTTCTGATTCTTTACATGAAGCGCTGTTGTAGTCGAATATTTTTGCAACTTCCGTGTCAAAGAGTGCATCAGATCAGAAACGGTGAGCCGGGCGCTCTTTGTATTGCAAGATCCTGTCAGGCTGTCTGCAAGAAAAGAGAGTCTTAGAAATGGCTGCCTAACACACTTAAAGATATGAAGAAAGACACCGGGCGTTCATAATATCAGATTACTCCAGTGTCATAATCCATAATTTCTTCGCTGTTGAAAATGCAGCAAAACATCTCGCTTGACATATCACATTTGCTTTATAGAGAATTTCTTTTTGAATTTTCGTTTTCACTTTCATTCTTTTCGCCTTCGCCTGGATTTTCGTCGGCACTGACTTGTCTTCTTAGACGACAACTCCTACTCTTTTTGATTGTTCATCTCATCATCTTTCTATATATTTTTAGCTTCTCAGACATCTTGTTCTTTTTGCTCGCTCTTTTTCAGTTCTCGTTCTCTTCTTCGCTCATTTTTTTTTCATCTTGTCTTTTACTTTCATTTGCTTCTTAGCTTCCATTTTCTGCTACGCATTGTTAATTATTCTGTCCTTTTTTATGTCATCCGTATTCTTCTTCTTCCTTTTTTTTCTACTTTTCTGTCTGTCTTTCATTTTTTATCACACGTCTTTTTTATCGTCTTCCTCTTCTTTGCTGCAATTTTCTTAAATCATTTTTCTTATAAGCGTTTTTTCGACTTTCTCTTCTTTATTCTTCTTTTTGTTTTTGTTATTAACATTTTCTTCGACATCCCTACTTGCCTCTTTCTCTTTCTTTTTCTTCTTCTTCTCTGTTTTTCTTTCTTTCTTTTCTCGCCTCTATTCTTCTTCTTTTTCTTCTTCTTGTTTTTCTTTTCTTTATTTTTTTCTTTCTCTTTTGTCAGCCTTATTCTTCTACTTCTTCTTTTTCTTTTTTTTCATGCCGATCTTTTTTTATCCGTATTCTTCTTATTTTTATTCCTCTCATTTTTCTTTCTTTCTTTTTTGTTACACGTATACTTCTTTTTCTTCTTCTTCTTTCTTCTTTTTTTTCTTCTTTTCTATTCTTGTTTAATTTTGTGAGACGTATTTTTCTTTCTTACTTTCTTTCTTTCTTTCTTTTTCTTTCTTTCCTTCTTACCCGTATTATTCTTCTTCATAATCATTTTTTAATTCAAGTTTTTCTCCTATTTCTATTTTTATTCTTTTTTATTTTTGTTTTTAATATTTTTTCGACATCCCTACTCATCGCTTTCTTTATTTTTTCTTCTTCTTCTTATTGCTCTCCTCTGCTTTTCTTTCTTTTTCTCCCCTTTATTCTTCTGCTTTCTCTTCTTCTTTTTCTTTTCTTTATTTTTCTCCCCTTTATTCTTCTGCTTTCTCTTCTTCTTTTTCTTTTCTTTATTTTTCTCCCCTTTATTCTTCTGCTTTCTCTTCTTCTTTTTCTTTTCTTTATTTTTCTCCCCTTTATTCTTCTGCTTTCTCTTCTTCTTTTTCTTTTCTTTCTTTTTCTCCCCTTTATTCTTCTGCTTTCTCTTCTTCTTTTTCTTTTCTTTCTTTTTCTCCCCTTTATTCTTCTGCTTTCTCTTCTTCTTTTTCTTTTCTTTCTTTTTCTCCCCTTTATTCTTCTGCTTTCTCTTCTTCTTTTTCTTTTCTTTATTTTTCTCCCCTTTATTCTTCTGCTTTCTCTTCTTCTTTTTCTTTTCTTTCTTTTTCTCCCCTTTATTCTTCTGCTTTCTCTTCTTCTTTTTCTTTTCTTTATTTTTCTCCCCTTTATTCTTCTGCTTTCTCTTCTTCTTTTTCTTTTCTTTCTTTTTCTCCCCTTTATTCTTCTGCTTTCTCTTCTTCTTTTTCTTTTCTTTATTTTTCTCCCCTTTATTCTTCTGCTTTCTCTTCTTCTTTTTCTTTTCTTTATTTTTCTCCCCTTTATTCTTCTGCTTTCTCTTCTTCTTTTTCTTTTCTTTATTTTTCTCCCCTTTATTCTTCTGCTTTCTCTTCTTTTCTCTCTTATTTGTCAGCTGTATTCTTCTATTTCTACTTTTTCTTCTTTTTCTTCTTGCTTTTCTTTCTTTCTTTTTTTTTTACCCGCATTCTTCTTATTCTTATTTTTCTCGTTTTCCTTTCTTTCTTTTTTGTTACGCGTATACTTCTTTTTTCTTCTTTTCTCTTATTCTTCTTTTTCTTTTTCTTGTCTATCTTTGTTTATTTTTGTGAACCGTATTCTTCTTTCTTTCTTTCTTTCTTTCTTTCTTTCTTTCCCGTATTATTCATATTCATAATCATTTTCTTCATTCACGTTTTACCTCTATTTCCCTTTTTTATACTTCTTTTTATTTTTGTTATTAATATTTTTTCGACATCCCTACTCGTCTCTTTCTTCTTCTTCTTCTTCTTCTTCTTCTTCTTCTTCTTCTTCTTCTTTCTCTCCTCTGTTTTTATTTCTTTTTTCCCCACCTTTATACATCTTTTTTCTTCTTGTTTTTCTTTTCTTAATTTCTTTTCTCTTTCGTCAGCCGTATTCTTCTACTTCTGCTTTTTATTTTTTGTTCTTGCCTTTCTTTTTTTTACTCCTATTCTTCTTATTCGTATTCCTTTCGTTTTTCTTTCTTTCTTTTTTGTTACGCGTATACTTCTTTTTCGTCTTCTTTTTTCTTATTCTTCTGTTTTTCTTCTCCATCTTTGTTTATTTTTGTGAGCCGTATTTTTTATTTTCTTTCTTACTTTCTTTCTTTCTTTCTTTCTTTCTTTCTTTCTTTCTTTCTTTGTCATTTTCTTAATTCACATTTTCTTTACATTTTTTATTCTTCTTTTTAATTTTGTTATTAATGTTTTCTTCCACATCCCAACTCGCGCCTTTCTTCTTCTTCTTCTTCTTCTTCTTCTTTGTCTTATTATTATTATTATTATTATTATTATTATTATTATTATTTACCTCCCCTTCCTTTCTTTCTTATTTTGTCCACTGTATTCTTTTTCTTTCAAGCTAGTCTCGCAGAACACGATTACGGTAATGAGTTCGATCCTCATGAACGTAAGATGAAAAATATGATCCTTGAAAAGAAGGCTTAATACATAACAGCATGATGGCTATAATTCCTTTCGATATCATTTCGTTTTTATTATGAGCACACCAATCAGCTACCATAGTGGTTAGTAGTTTTGCAACCTATCATGACTGAAAAAAGTTCGATTAACATGTCACTGTACCAGCATAAATAACGTTTAATGATTAACCAGGTTTGACAATGAATGTGGGAGATGACATGTTTTCTATTTTGCAAAATATTACCCACAAAGGCAGCGGTTCATGTATGTCTCTACTGTCTCACTGTTTCTATGGCAAAAGTTAAGATGTGTTTCATTATCTAGTCCCATGAGTTCGAACCTTGGCACCAAGAACGTGTTTTGGCCACTTCCACAGAATAAAATCAACACCCTAATTTCCTCCGTATTCTAAATGTAAGAAATCAGGCAGTTAAATACCATACGTGACACACGCTTGGGCAATCATGTCTCGAAAGAAACATGAATGACTGAGCAGAAGATTATCCCGCAGTAGGTTGCCATCACTTTCTGCGGTAGACTGGTTGCCAGTCAAGGCTATAGAACCAAATCTCTCCTGTCATTTAATCCATAACTGGTTCGTCTTTCTCGTCACTTTTCTCCTATCTAATTCTTTTACTCTCATGTAGGCCCCTAATCCTTTTACTCTTATGTAGCCCCCTAATCCTTTCTACACTACCCTGTATATCGTTTCCTTTCTCCTCCACCTTTGCAACTATCATCACACCTGTATTCCTATCTTTCTCTTGCATCTTTATAACTGGTTCGTCTTTTCCGCTCTTTCTTCTCCTATCTAATTCTTTTGCTCTCATGTAGGCCCCTAATTCTTTTACTCTTATGTAGCCCCCCTAATCGTTTCTAAACTACCCTGTATATCGTTTCCTTTCTCCTCCACCTTTGCAACTATCATCACACCTGTATTCCTATCTTTCTCTTGCATCTTTATAACTGGTTCGTCTTTCTCGTCACTCTTCTATCTAATCCTTTTACTCTTATGTAGTCCCCCAATCCCTTTACTCTTATTTAGCCCCCCTAATCTTTTTACTCTTATGTAGACCCCTAATCTTTTTACTCTTATGTAGACCCCTGCATCAGTGGTGTGACCGCCTTGCTCGGCGTGATACGATTAAAAAAATATTAGAAGAATACGTCCAAAATTAATCTACCATCACTTCTTATATTTTTACTATTCTTCACCCAATACACGGCCCAAGAGCCACTCAAAATAGACGGTTACTGAATGCGTTTACCTTAAGTGATTTCAAGGATGAGGCAAAAGCTGCATATTATGAGGATATGATATGCGCTAGATTTGAAGAGGTCAAGGGAAACATGTTCAGTACAATACAACAGTTTTGCGGAATAAGGTGTCTAAGTGAAACTTCAGCTTTATTAATGGAATATAAAGAAAAATGAGGATAAGTCAACTCATTGTACATAACATGACGTCTCGAAGCTGTGAAAATCTGTTCTCGTGGATTCAAGAAATATAGTTTGCCCGAAAATTTGTCATGACAACAGTAATAGTGTAACGACAGGCTAGTAACATTTCGCCTGTAGCATAGGGACTGTTGGGGGGGGGGGGAAAGAGACCCATCACCCACAAGGCTGAGCAAGTGTATCTATCCAACAGTATATTGTTTATAGTGCAAGATGTAATATACGTAGTATCCTTTGGTCTAGAGAGACCCCATGGATCTGCGCCTAAAGCTGTATGCTTCAGTTGTTGATGGCGACGCTGCATCTGATATAGCTGTTTAGGCCCCACACGCCTTGTTGTTTTCTTTCTGTCAAGCACGCTTCTCCCCAGTAGAAAGCCTCTATTTCTTCTCTCCTCGCTCTCCTGGTTCAAATCGCGACTCTCTTCTACTTCTCGATATCTATGTCCATCGCTATTTTTTCCCTTTTTGAAGAAGAGAACAAGAGGTTTTCCTCGTGGCCAGTTCCGCGCACAAAATGATTTTTCCGAATATTCCCCTCCAGCATACGGTGTATATATTCAAGCCAACAGAACCGGTGCCGTTGGAGAAGGACGGGTGCCATCTGTGGCATTGACGAGCTAATCGGGCCAAGTGATGCCCAGAATGCATTCCGATAACGAAGTAGAGGCTCCAAGATTAACTATCGCTGATCAGCACGCTAACGACGCATAGCTTATTATTATTTTTATTATCATTTTGTCATTTTCATCATATTTCTATTTTTGCTATGGTCACATTACCTACCAAATCTGTGGAAAGACCGAAGGCAGGTCGGGGTGTGTTGTTATGGCTACATTTCGTTTTTTTCTATCTCCTAAAACATCACTAGCGTTACATGAATAAAATTCTTCTTAGCCTGCAGGCCATACTTATGAAGATAATTTTTCATATATTTCTTAAGCTCGGATTTCCAGGGATTCTTTTAATGTGTTGTTTTGTTCCTTTTTTTTAATCTTAATATTATTATTATCATCATCATCATTATTATTATTGTTACTAGATTATCATCAGAATTATTATCATCATCATCATCATCATTGTTACTATTATTATTATTGTTATTAATATTATTGTCATCATCATCATCGTCATTATTATTATTACTATTATTGCTTTTTGTTTAGTTCAATGCCTTAATGGGTCATTATCTATGACAAGATAGTAAATACAGGGTGTGTCAAAATTGTTATTATTTTCTTTAAATTCTGTTGTATACACATTTGCCTCCAGTTCAAAACGAGAGACCTAAGGTCAGAAATGGCTTCATAACATATTTCATTGATCATTTCTCGTAAAAACAAATAAGTTCACGCATATTTTACAGAGATAAAGCTCTTCATAATGTATGAGATGTACATTTTTTTTGTATCTCTGTAAGGCACAAGCTACCAGGAATTCTTTAAGTAAGTCTATCAGAACCTTTTTCCTATCAAGCCCAGGAATGCAAACACTATCAGAATTATTGACATCTACATGTAACACATTTTTGAAAGTTTCCATCATTGTATTTTGATAGTTTTTCTGAATCTACATTATAAGGATTATTATATCATTTTTATCATAGTTCGATTTCTACTATGGTCACTCTACCTACCAAGTATGCGGGAAAACCTAAGGTAGGTAGTGGTGTGTTGTGTTGCAAAATTTCATTTGTTTTTCTATCTCCCATAACATCATTAGCATTATAGGGACAAAGTTCTTCTTAGTGTGTGGGTTGTATTTATCAAGACAGTTTTTGTATACCTCTTATGCTAGGTTTTCCAGGAAGTCTTTCAATGTGTTGCTTTGTCCCTTTTGTTATAATTCTAAGCGCATCTACTATCACTGGTACTATTCTTCTTCTTCTTCTTCTTGTTTTTTTCCTTTGTTTTCTGTTGTATACACATTTCCTTTCGGGTCCCAACCAGAGACCTAGGTCCAGAAATGGTTACATGACATTTTTCAATGATCATTCTTCTAAAAAATAAAAAATAACAAAATTAGAGCACACAGATTTTACATATTTAAAGCTGTTTGTAATGTTAAAGCTGTATTTCTGAGTACATTTATTGTAATTCTTTAAGGCATAGGCTACCAGAAACCTCTCCAATGCGTCTATAAGAACTTTTTTCCAGTCAATCTCTGGGGTTCCAAATTCAACTGGAAAATTTCGCTAGAAACAAAGCGGAGAGTACTGGATTGCTATGTGATGCCAGTTCTTCAATATGGTAGTGAATGCTTGAAAATATCATCAAAGATGAAGGAAGAATTTGAAATGTGGTTCTACAGAAGCATAGTGGATATAAAGTGGGGGATCAGTTCCATATTACAATCAATATATAACCTGACGCCTCACTTTGTGGTTACAGCAGTTTCTATACATTTATATTCCTGTGATCCAAAAGCACAAGGATGCATTCCAGGAGTTGAGAAGAGTATTAAGAAACAGGACAATTTCGCTAGAAAGAAAGAAAAGGGTACTGGATTATGTGATATCAGTTCTTCAATATGGCAGTGAATGCTGGAAAATATCATCACAGATGAAGAAAATCTTGAAGCAAGTGAAATGTGGTTCTTTTGGCGCGAGCATGTGAGCAATGATTAGGTTTTGGAAAGGATGGAAATGAAAAGGAAATTAATATTGAGCAACAGGAAGAGACAACTAAAGTTCCTGGGACATGCAATGAGGAAAGAGGACTTGGAGAACCTGATACTAATAGGCCGGATAGAAGGAAACGAAGACAGGGGAAAGCGGTGGATAACATATTTGAAGGGCCTGATCAGGTGGATGACAGAACAAGGGTTGTGTGGTGTAACAGGAGAAAGCGTCCTAAGAGCCACCAGGGATAGAGAGACATGGATAGCCATGATCGCGTACGTCCTGAAATGACAGTTCACATAGAAGAAGAAGAAGGTCGTATGAGCATATTTTCTTGTGGCTTACGCAGGGGGTTATTTTACAATAAATTTACATTTTAAACTGAAACCCATATTAATGGTTATATATATAGGTTTTATATTCGTTGTGTTGAATTTATTTTTTTAATCATTTCATCCTAAGCAAAGCAGTACTGCCACTGGTGCACAGGGGGTTACAAGTGAGAAGCGCGAAAAAAAGTGAAAAAGATACATGGAGATGTGTGGAAAGGACAAGAGAAAGATTAGAATCAAAGGGATAAAAGATGGAAATAGACGTTGGACTTAAATTCTTAGAGATTTTAGCTATCAGGGAAGTAAGTGTACGGAAGGGAGTTCCAAAGGCGGAAAGTGCGAGAAAATAAACTGTGAGTAGAAGAGGCGGTTATATTTGACAATTTTCTCTATAAAAGGGTGGGACATATTTGCTAGTCTAGTAGCACAAATAAATTCGTTTAGAGAGGACACCAGGAAAATAAAATGGTTCATCAAGCGAAATATGAAAGAAAATTAGTGCTAATTTCTGGTTGCAGTGTCAATTACAGAACTCCATCCAAATTCCCTTTTAAAAGCATTTAAGCGGATCTGAAGGAGACTACCACTACCACCTTTAAATTTCTTGTTTTTCATTCGTTTTCTTTTGACTTTTTTCAGCGCAGTCTTATCGGTTATTACATAAAGTTTCCGATTATCAAAAAATGTCAATATTTCAACAATTTTAGTGGGCGGTGGGTGGGATTTTCTCATACAACGTTATAGTAAATCGATCCTTCATTTTGGAACCAGTCGCATTGGGGTCGCTTTGTTTTGTGTTTTTGGGACGAGTTGTTGCTCTTGTTTTTGTCTTTTTAAGTTTTCTTCAGTTCTTACGATGACATTTTTCTCGGAAACTCCAAGAATGACTTTATTCAAAAATTTTGCAAATGATTCAGTTGTTGAATGTGCGCAAGCAAAAAAGTTAATTGCGCAGGATCGATTTACTATAAGGTTGTATGAAAAACTGAGCCCACCCTTAAAATTGTTTAAATGTTGAAATTTTTCCAAATTTTTATTGTCAATCGGAAACTTTAGGGTATAATCGATAAGATTGCACTGAAAAAAGTAAAAAAAAAAAATCATAATTAACCAATTTACAGGTGGTGGTAATGTCGTACTGGAGAGTGGTTCAAAAATGGAGGATTGATTTACTATAACGTTGTATGAGAAACTAAGCCCCCCACCTAAAATTGTTGTAATATTGAAATTTTTCCAAATTTTATTTGTTTGTCAATCAGTATAGGGTAATCGATAAGATTTCACTGAAAAAAGTAAAAAAAAAAAATGAAAAACAATAAATTTAAAGGTGGAGATAGTCTCCTTCAGGTTTGCCAGTATTTTTGCATAGTATTAAAGGAAAAATAATGTGTGAATTATTTGATCGAGACGTACTTTATGACTTGCTTTCTTGAAAAAAAATGTTCTAGAGAAAACCATTAACATAAAAAAATTGCAATATGAACTCTGATTAAAACAAAAGGGTAACTGAAGATCAGGTTTATAAGTCCCTGTTCTTGGCCAGTGGATATAGACATCAGTTAGTTCCTGTGACTTGACTCAAAGAGTTTTGAGTTCAATACCAGGCTAGAGCAGTGGTAAACAATTAACTTACAGGGTTAGAGGGAAATAATTTATGACTATCAAAAGAGGCACTACAACGCAAAGAATGGTGTTCTATACGTCAGTGGTTCGGTTCGAAATTCCCAGCACCTGAAGAAGGCTAATTTCTGGTTGTAGTGACAGAAGAAGGTCGGAGCGTACAAACGGCCGAAACGTCGTACAAATGGCAACAAAAATGAGCACAATAGTCCGAATAATGTAAATACTGTAAATACTACCTCTTCTCAGAAATATAGACAGATAGAATGATCTATTATTAAACGTCGTACAAATGGCAACAAATATGAGGACAATAGTCCGAATAATGCAAATACTGTAAATACTACCTCATCTCAGAAATATAGACAAATACTGCTTTTTCTTTTACTATAACACTATCTAAACTTGTTTATAAATGGAACTTTGTGTGTGTGTGTGTGTGTGTGTGTGTGTGTGTCCGTTACCTATAGACTCAAAAATGGCTAAACCGATTTTCTTGACAGTTGTACTATAGGAGTACTGGGAGGACATTTAAGAAATGATTATCTGAGAATTCTGACATACTTCTGCGATATATGCGTTACTCTTCAGAAATGAATTGAGTTCTTTCGGTGACTAGCGTGTGTATACACTGATTATATAGAACACGTTAAAATACACCTTCTCTAATTCCATGCGCCTATGGCTTAGGGGATAGCGACTCCGACTGACACCAACTCGGACGAGTTTTGATCCCGGCCAGAAGCAAGTGGATGCGTCGAGCCACACTGATGACATGTGATACAGCAAAACAGGCTTGTATATGGATGACTAATATATATATATATATGTCAGAATTCTCAGCCATATATATATATATATATATATATATATATATATGTGTGTGTGTGTGTGTGTGTGTGTGTGTGTACTTGGAAGAGATAGGCGAGTTCTTTTTACACATTTCCAAAAAGCAATATGGCTTTGGACACAAAAGATGATAAAAAAAATGTATACAGTGTTAGGTAAAGAATTACAACAATTCACTCGACAGATATTTCAGTGCCGTTTCCTACTACTACTACTACTACTGTTAATACTACTACTCAGTTAAGGGTTATACGTGATACACACTTGGGTGATCATGTCTCGAAAGAGACATCGCTGACTGGGCAGAAGATTTTTCAGCAGTAGGTTGCCATTAATTTTTGCGTTAGACCGGTTGCCAACCAAGGCTATAGAACCCAATCTGTCCTGTTATGTAACCCATAAATGAAGGGAACAGACGGGTTAGTACTTTTTTCAAGGGTATTTGCGCGTAAGTGAAGGCAACGAATTCAACTGGAATTCGAACTCGGTTCTCCGATTTCTCGTTTTGAATATCACTACTACTATTAATACTAATAATACTTCCTCTACTACAGCATAAGCACAAACAAACAGACACAAACTTCCCCACAACAGACACGCACACATACAGACACACACATATTTATTCAAATAGGCATGAGTTCATTTGATCTGCATGTATTAGCTACCAGACACAGTTAATCTGAAAATTGGTATAACAACAACAACAACAACAACAACAACAACAACAACAACAACACTAATAATAATAATAATAATAATAATAATAATAATAATAATAAGGCAGTAAAGACAAACAAGATTTACAAATGTAAATCTTGTTTGTCTTTAGCAGATTCTGAAGAAAAGCATAACAGAAACTAAGAACCAAATATTGCGGCAAAAAATATGAAAAAGAAAGACAAGGATAAAGCTCTTGAACAGATGAAGCAACGCTGGCAAGACAAACCTCTGCATGGCCAATATCCAGAACGTGCTAATAAACCCAATGTTGATGAAGTTAATACTCATCGATGGTTACGTGCATCTGGATTAAAGTCTGAAACTGAAGGCTTTTGCAGCGCATGACCAAAGTATTTTCGTTAGGATCTTTCAAGCAAATATTATATATAATAATGTGGATACAAAATGTAGGTTTTGTGATAAATACCAAGAAACAATAGACCATCTAATCACAGGATGTTCTGTACTTGCCCCAAATGAATATAAAATCGTCACGATAGAGTGCGGCAATATTTACATTGGACAGTGTACAAACGGTATGGAAAATGTGTGAACAAACACTGGTACAATCATCACCCAGCACCGGTTACAGAAATAGAAGATGTCACCATTCTATGGGATTACACCATCTATACAGACAGAAAAATTGAAGCAAATAGGCCGGACATTATTGTTAAAAACCAGAAAGAAAATCTTGTCTATTAATTGATATGGTTTATAACAGAAGACGGAAAGTGCGACACGGAGATCCGAAGGCGAATTGGCATGGCGAATAAAGCATTCTAGAAGTTGAGTAAAGTATTAAGAAACAGGACAATTTCGCTAGAAACAAAGAAGAGAGTACTGGATTGCTATGTGGTGTCAACAGGAGAAAGCGTGCTAAGAGCCTCCTGTGATAGGGAGATGTGGAAAGCCATGATCGTCTACGTCCTGAAAGACCAGGGCACATAGAAGAAGAGTTTGAGTTTGAGTTTTGTTTAACGGCATATTACCCTCTGTGGGTTATTTAATGCCAAAAAGTTAGGGTTTTAAGGTATTTTTTAAAAGTTTGGTTATAGTGAAAAAAGGTTGATTTAGTTAGATTTCGATGAAATGTTTTTAATTATTTTAGAAAACTGAAGATGTCTTAGAGTTTGTTTTATTCAAAAATGTTTTGTTGGTGATAATTTTGTTCCTTCAAAAATGTAATGTTAGCAATTTTTTTCTTAAAAAATGTATGTTTTTCTATGAAAGTATATTTTTATGTATATATTTTTATAAATGTCTATTTTTATACTTTCATAGTGTTTCGAATCCAGTTTGAGGGTCAGCAATTTGTCCATAGCTGGGACCCTAAAAGGTGTTGCCACTCCGGGTGAGGGTGGATCTGGGAACAACAGCAATTAAGAGGTGGTTCCATGCTTCTCATAATCTCTCAATCAGAGGCCTTGCTGCTGGGTGCAGTTTACCATCATACCGAGAACCAGAAGAAGAAGTCATAACAAAAATATTAATAAAAAATATTGTTTCAGTGTTTTTCCTTTGCATTATATAGTACGAGTTGGCCCCAAGGCTTAACGAAAAAACTTTGCGAGACAAGTATTTTACAACAGAAGATGCAGAAAGATGATTGCCAAAAATGTAATCGTGGTTTCTGAGAGTAAAGATGTGAGAAGTACCTATGAGTATGAGTTTTTGCAATTCACATATTTAAGAGCTGCCAGGAAATTGGTTTAACTATTTGGTCTCCAAAAGACCCGATAACAAGTGATGATGTTGCCTTTAGATGCCACATACCAAGGATTTCTATCTCAATCTCCTTGTATCTACTTAGTCTCTCAAGCGTTTTAAAAAATTGTGTTCTTGGCGACTGGAGCAGCAACGTCTGCCAGTAGACATGTTTTCATTTTGGTCCTTAACAATTATGTCTGGTCGATTTGCTTAAATTTTCCTATCAGTCTGGACGTTGAAATTCCAGAGGATAGTAACCTCATCATTCTGAACAACTTGTGATCGCTAAGAGTGTCGCCAATTTTCTTTGCGAGGGATGTTGAATAGGCGACATATTGGCCAATTATTATTATTATTATTATTATTATTATTATGTTGTCATTTTTCATCAGATTTCCATTTCTGCTATGGTCGCACTACCTACTAGGTCTGCGAGAAGACCTAAGGCAGGTCGTGGTGCGTTGTTATGGCTCCATTTCATGTTTTTTCTATCTTCCCTATCATCCCTAGCGTTACATAGACAAAGTTTTCGTTAATGTGTGGGATGTACTTAATAAGACAATTTTTTGTATATCTATTAAGCTGGGGTTTCCAGGGATTCTTTCAATGTGTTGTTTTGTTCCATTTTTTGTCATTCCAAGTGCACCTACTATCACTGGCACAACTCTTGTTTTCAATTTCCACATTTTTTCTATTTCAATTTCCAGGTCTTTATATTTTGACAGTTTTTCAAATTCCTTGATTGCTATGTTACAATCCGCTGGACAAGCCATATCAATTAATAGACAATTTTTCTCATTCTGTTTTTTTTTGTCTGGCCTGTTTGCTTCAATTTTTCTGTCTGTGTAGATGGTGTAATCCCATAGAATGGTTACATCTTCTATTTCTGTAACCGGTGCTGGGTGATGTTCATACCAGTGTTTGTTTACAGATTTTCCATAATGTTTGCACATTGCCCAATGTAAATATTGCCCAACTCTATCGTGGCGAATTTTATATTCATTTGGGGTAAGCACAGAACAGCCTGAGATTAGGTGGTCTATTGTTTCTTGGTGTTTATCACAAAACCTGCATTTTGGATCCATATTATTATTATTATTATTATTATTATTATTATCATGAACATTATTATTATTTCTTTTGATTTCTTTTGTATACACATTTCCTTCCGGGTTCTAACCAGAGACCTAAGGACAGAAATGACTTCATGATATTTTTCACTGATCATTTTTGTAAAAAAAAGCAAAAGAAAAAAATAAGAATACACATTTTACATAAAGTTATTTGGGCGCCTCAAGGTGGTGTAATGTTTCGCAAGCTTGTCTAAGAATCATTTTAAGTCAGTTCGATCCTCACTGGGTGTCCTTAACTTTCGGCCTTGTGCTACATCTAAGCTATGCTTAGAAAATCACCATAAATAAAGTTATTTGTAATTTTAGTGCTGTACTTGTAAGTTCAAATCTTTATATTTCGTTAAGGCATGAGCTACTTGGAATCCATAGATTAATATATCGGAGGCTTTTTCAAACAATCCAAGGACCCCAATACCAATTCATCTTATTATTATGATTACTTCTTCTTCTTTTGATATCTTTTGTATATACATTTAATTCCGGATCCCAACCAGTGACCTAAGGTCAGCAATGCCTTCATGACATTTTGCATAAATAAAGCTCTTCGTAGTGTGTGAGTTGTACTTGTGAATACAAATTTTTGTATTTCCTTAAGTCATGTGATACTGGGAATCCACGAATTAGTCTATCGGAGCCTTTTCCAAAAAATCAGAGGGCTCCAACTACAATTGATCTTCTTCTTCTTCTTCTTCTTCTTCTTCTTCTTATTATTATTATTATTATTATTATTATTATTATTATTATTTCCTTTGATTTCTCTTGCATACACATTTCCTTCTGGGTCTCAACCCAAGATCTAAGGTCTGAAATGACTTCATGACATTCACTAATCATTTTTGTAAAAAAAATAAGTAATATATATATATATATATATATATATATATATATATATATATATATACAAAGATCATACACATTTTACATGGATAAAGCCCTTCGTAATTTGTGAGCTGTACTTGTGAGTACAATTTTTTGTATTTTTTTTAAAAAAGGGATACAGGAAAACAGATTACAACTTTATTTCAATTTTAAAAGATCGCTTTTGTTCTGAGTAAATTGGAAGAACCACGAGTTTTCTTCTGTCTTTCTGTCTTCGGTCGTGGTGTTATTATCTCGGTAAAAATGACTCAGTTTTTATTATTATCACAATTTATTTATATACAAAAGAATAAGTAAATAGCTACCAAACCAGTTTGGATACAAAAAATGTACTTGAGAATTACCGTCTTTCATAGATAGATCACGTTATGCAGTCAATACAATATAATTTTCTTATTTATTTCTTTATTCTAGAGATGTCTTTGGAAATTAGCGTCGTTTCCAAACCTTGTGGTTCCAAGATGTTCAGTGCTGTTTTCTTACTTTAACCTGAAAATAAATGTAAATTGAAATTGTCCAGTGATTTATAAAATTCAGTCTCTCCAAAACCAATGGAGTAATATTCCATCATCACCAACCCGACCCTGAATTTACGCCAATCATGACGGACGATTCACAAGCAGTCTTCTTTACTATTAGGACTCATATTCACTCAAGAACTAACTGGAACTTTTATATCCAACCTAACGCTAAAGATACTATAACAATCTTCGGTACCTTGCACCATTACGAAAAGTACCTGACTCCTGATATGCTTCATCGTTACAAGATCCATATCAGACTAACAACTGTGTATGGCTGCCATATAATCAAGTCGTTCCTTTCAAATTGCGTAATGAACGGACATGCTTCCAGATACTATCCTAGGAACGTGGGTGACCCACAAGGCTATATTCTAGGTCCTACATTTTTCTGATCTTCATCAACGATCTCCCTTATGTAATCAGATCCCAAGTAGGCATCTACGCTGAGGTCACAACCATTTACTGCCGCCTCGTTAAGAAATTTGCCGCGGCTGACAAAGCAAACCTCGCTGCTGATGGCTCGTGAATTTTTATGATCACAAAACGAAGCTGCTTTCTTTTAACCGCCATAGACAATCGCTTCTACCCCAACCCCATTAGATTGGATCAGACTAGTATCCCTGAAAGTAAATAAAAAACTGCGCCTCCTCGGCCTCACTCTATCAGCCGACCTCAAGTGGAATGACTACATTGAATCCATAGCTAAATCTGCTGCTAGGAAGGTCGGTTCACTGTGTAGCGCCAGGAAGTTTTTTTCCGTCTGAATCCATCCTGCACATATATAAATCTACCACCCGCCTATTCATTGAATACCGCTATCACATCTGATCGGGTGTTCTTGCTATTAATCTCTGGGTTCTTGACAAAATCCAACGGAGAATCTGTAATGTAATCGATCCCGACCTAGTAGCTCAGCTCAAATCACTTTCTCACCGACGTAATGTGGATTCCGCCTGTTGGTCTACAAATACTTTTACGGCTTCTGCTCCGATGAGCTTAGCTTCCTAGTGCCCCCTCTACATGAATTTACTCGAGCTACTAGGCTAGCATCTAGGTGCCACCCTTTTACAGTGAAACCAATCAAATGTAACCGCAAATTCTACTCTATCAGCTTCTTTTCTGCACTGTGGAATTCCCTTCCGTACACTTGCTTCCCTTATAGCTACAATTTCCAAGAATTTAAATGTAATATCAATTGCAATTTCCTATCTCCTTGACTCACATCCTTTCTCTGACAACTCTTGTATCATGTTTTTTCCCTGTTCACTTTACTCTCAAGCAGCTCACTTCACACCAGTGTTCTCATCCTTCTCTTACCCATTAAATAAGGAAAATTTGCTTTTAAATTTTTATTTCAGCTTCATCAAATTATTATCTGACACCCCCTGTAACTTGTCCCTCTTTCTCAACTTTATCCTATTATTTACCCCCCCCTGCGCACCAGTGGCAGTACTGTCTTTCTTGGGGCGAAATGATTATACAAAAATATATCTGAGCTGGGGATACTCAATCATCACTGTCTAACCTTGATAGAGTTCAAAAGGAATTATGTAGCATTGAGGATGAATTATTTCCACCCTGCAACCTCTTTCTCACAAACGAAAAGTTTGCTAATGTCTCACTTCTCTTACGGTATTCCTTGTGGCAAATATCCAGAGGAACTAAATTCTTTAGTTCCAAGAGTTCAGAACATCATAGCAAGTAACCGACATTTTATTAACACAGGCTTGACTTATTCCCTTCGTATCTTTTTGGTAAGGAGAATGTTTCATTGCAACCGCTTCTTCCCTAAATCTGTCATTTTGTAAAACCGATTCCTGAGAGGATGCTTCCACGACCTTTATAATCTTAACTTCTTCAAGTCTCAGTTATCTATTCTACATATCCTCGTAATATACACTTTTTATTTACTCCCTTAGAATAATCTCATTCAGTTAAGCTATACCTTGAGTAGTTCTTAGGTATTGAATTAGGTGAAAAATAATCTTAGTTCTACCCGTTCTACTAATTCAGAACATTACAGCGAGCACCCGCCAGATTACTTTCGCAGGCTCGACTCATCTAGTGCTAAAAATACTGGTAAAATGGCTAGTTCCTTGTACCATTCTAAAAAGTATCTGACTTCTCCGGTCATGCTCTCTCTTTACAAGAACCAGATCAGACCAACAATTGTCTATTGCTGCCATATCTTAGCTGATGTTACTTAATCATCACTGTCTAACCTTGAGAGAGTTCAAATTGAATTATGTAGCATTGAGGAGGATGAATTATTTCCACCCTGCAACCTCTTTCTCACAAACAAAAAGTTACTAATATCTTGCTTCTCTATCGGTATTCCTGTGGCAAATGTTCAGAGGAACCACATTTCTTAGTTCCAATAGTTCATAACATCACAGCAAGTAGCCGCCATTTTTTAACGCAGGCTCGACTCATTCCCTTCGTATCTTTTTGGTAAGGAGAATGTTCCACTCTAACCGCTTCTTCCCTAAATCTGTCACTTTGTAAAACCTCAAAATAGTCTCGCTGTACAAGTTGAACAGATCCGGTGAAAAGACACTTCCTTGTCTTACGCCCCTTTCTATCTTTGTATATCTGCTGAATTCGTTACCTGTTCGTATGCAAGCAGTTTGCTGCCAATAGGGATTCTTAATTATTCTGATGTCTTTTGCACCATTCTAAAAAGTATATGACTCTTTCTGCCATACTGCTATGCTCTATCTTTACAAGAACCAGATCAGACGAAGAATTATCTATTGCTGCCATCTTAAATGATACCTACTCATCACTGTCTAATCTTGAGAGAGTTTAAAAGAAATTATGTAGCATTGATGAATTATGAATTATTTCCACCCTGCAACCACTTTCTCACAAACGAAAAGTTACTAATATTTCGTTTCTCTATCGCTATTTCTGTGGCAAATGTGCAGAGGAACTACATTCCTTAATTCCAATAGTTCAGAATATTACAACAAGGACCCGCCAGATTACTTACGCAGGATCGATTCATCTAATGAGTAGAAATGCTGGTAAAATGGCTAGTTCCTTGTACCATTCCAAAAAGTATCTGACTTCTCCGGTCATGCTCTGTCTTTACAAGAACAGGATCAGACCACCAAATGTCTAGTGCTGCCATATCTGAGGTGTTGATACTCAGCCCTCACTGTCCAGCCTTGAGAGAGTTCAAAATGAATTATATAGCATTGGGGATGATGAGTTATTACCACCATGCAAACTATTACACGAAGATGTGTCATTACTAGTATCCGCCGGCTCTATCGCTATTTCTACGGTAAATGTTCAGATGAACTACACTAACGGCCATAATTATTAGGCCACCCCAGTGTTTAAAAAAATGATGTATTTCATACTATTTTTTACTATTTATTACCAAGTGAATAATTGTAAATGAAAATAGAATGGTTCTTTTGTTAATACTGCACAATAACATGTGCATTAAATGAATTTATAAATAATTAGCGATTACCTATATTGCAATTTCATCAAGGAAGGAATGAATAAAATTTAGGGCGATTCGGACGAGTTCATTTTTGCTTCCTTGCCTTGTAAAATTTTGCAAAGTAATAATAACAAAATAACCATTATATTTTCATTTAGAATTATCCACCTGGCAATAAATACTAGCAATAGTATGAAATACATAATTTCTTAAAAAAAAAAACTGGATTGGCCTAATAATTATGGCCGGTAGTGTATATTCTTTAGTTCTCCCAGTTCAGACCTTCAAAACTAGGACCCGTTATGCTACTTGCGATATTTCGAGTTATTTAGTACTAATGATGTTAGTAAAATGACCAATTTCCTGTATAATTCCAAAAAAGTATTTGACTCACCGTGCAAGAGTCAGACCAAAAATGAAAAAAAAAAAGAGTGCTACTGCCATATATAGGCTAGGACTTTATAGTCATCACTTTACAAAATCTTGATATAATTCAAATTCGTCTACGTGGCCTTGTGGGTAATTAATTTGCCCATCCTTTTCTCATAGATGAAACGTCTCAAGCCTCTTGCTATAGTAATGCTATTTCTATGAAAATGTTATAACATAGTCTTGATATAATTCAAATTCGTCTACGTGGCCTTGTGGGTAATTAATTTGCCCATCCTTTTCTCATAGATGAAACGTCCCAAGACTCTTGCTATAGTAACGCTATTTCTATGAAAATGTTCTAACGTAGTCTTGATATAATTCAAATTCGTCTACGTGGCCTTGTGGGTAATTAATTTGCCAATCCGTTTCTTATAGATGAAACGTCTCAAGCCTCTTGCTATAGTAATGCTATTTTTATGAAAATGTTCTAACGTAGTCTTGAGATAATTCAAATTCGTCTATGTGGCCTTGTGGGTAATTAATTTGCCAATCCTTTTATTATAGATGAAACGTCTCAAGCCTCTTGCTATAGTAATGCTATTTCTATGAAAATGTTCTAACGTAGTCTTGATATAATTCAAATTCGTCTACGTGGCCTTGTGGGTAATTAATTTGCCAATCCGTTTCTTATAGATGAAACGTCTCAAGCCTCTTGCTATAGTAATGCTATTTTTATGAAAATGTTCTAATGTAGTCTTGATATAATTCAAATTCGTCTACTTGACCTTGTGGGTAATTAATTTGCCAATCCTTTTATTATAGATGAAGAGTCTCAAGCCTCTTGCTATAGTAACGCTATATCTATGAAAATGTTCTAATGCATTTTATTCTAAGTTTTATCATAGCTAACCCTAACCCTAACCCTAACCCTACCACGTCGAGCTGAACATGTCATCTCCATTTCCATCAGATTTTCTTCGAAAGAAGAAAGTTCTAAGTTAGTTTATGTCCAAGAAGCCCTACTTTGACGAACGTGATAAAATGTTTCCTCGATCAAGTTTATCATTAACCGTGACCATTCCTACACATCCTCACTTCTTAAATTCTCGTCTTACGCTCATGCAAAAACCTTATTCAATACCTTAAGTGTCTCTTGAGCCTTGTGTTGGGTTAAAGAAATTGTTAAAAAGATTCTCGCATGTACGTAATTTTTATGATGTGAGCGTAGCCAACTGCATTGCTCATTTGCTAGTCGAGGTTCTCTGTCTAGAATACTGAACCAGAAAACAAAGGGAATCGCTTTGCACTTTTCTAGCCTCTGGTCACGTGATCACTAGATACCCCCAAAGGAACCAAATATTATTACCGTAACTAATAAGTGGAACAAGAACCAACAAAGAAAAAAGATTAAAAATATGTTAAGTCATCGAGAAAATTCATCTGGGGATTTGAATATATGTCAAAATATTGCATTTTAAAAACGACACACAATGATAAGAACAGTTGGAAAATCTCATTGGATAATTTTTGTTTTAATAACATGATTTCTGTACGTTTGTATGAGTGTTACAATAAGTAAGCAAAAGTGGCATATTGTAGAGTAATTTTTATTAGCGTAATACCTTTCAAATGATCTAAGTTTATAATAGTTATTATAGGATGTGCAGTGGTTATCGACTCGGAACGACAAATCGGGGTGCCGAGTTCGAATTCCAGTTGAAATCCTTGTATTCACTTACGCACAAATACCCTTGGGAAAGGTATTAATCCGTCTCTTCCCTCCAGTTTTGGGATAAATAATAGGACAGATTGGGTTCTATAGCCTTGACTGGCAATCAGTCTACCGTAGAAAGCAACGGCAACCTACTGAGGGATAATCTTCTGCCCAGTCAGTCATATCTCTTTCGAGACATGATCGCCCAAGCGTGTATCACGGATGGCACTTAACTGACTGACTGAATATAGTAGTTGGAAACATAATTAAAACTTTTACTGGGCATAAAGTGGGGGATCGGTTTTCTATTGTCCTGAAGTAATAAACTGATCACCCTATAATTTCTACTTAATAATGTCATACATATCATCTCCCTCTAGCTATGAGTCAAATAAGAGGACAGATTGGGTTCTATAGCCTTGACTGGCAATCAGTCTACCGCAGAAAGCAACGGCAACCTACTGCGGGATAATCTTCTGCCCAGTCAGTCATATCTCTTTCGAGACATGATCGCCCAAGCGTTTATCACGGATGGCACTTAACTGACTGACTGAATATAATAGTTGGAAACATAATTAAAACTTTTACTGGGCATAAAGTGGGGGATCGGTTTTCTATTGTCCTGAAGTAATAAACTGATCACCCTATAATTTCTTAATAATATCATACATATCATCTCCCTCTAGCTATGAGTCAAATAAGAGGACAGATTGGGGTCTATAGCCTTGACTGGCAATCAGTCTACCGCAGAAAGCAACGGCAACCTACTGCGGGATAATCTTCTGCCCAGTCAGTCATATCTCTTTCGAGACATGATCGCCCAAGCGTGTATCACGGATGGCACTTAACTGACTGACTGAATATAATAGTTGGAAACATAATTAAAACTTTTACTGGGCATAAAGTGGGGGATCGGTTTTCTATTGTCCTGAAGTAATAAACTGATCACCCTATAATTTCTACTTAATAATATCATACATATCATCTCCCTCTAGCTATGAGTCAAATAAGAGGACAGATTGGGGTCTATAGCCTTGACTGGCAATCAGTCTACCGCAGAAAGCAACGGCAACCTACTGCGGGATAATCTTCTGCCCAGTCAGTCATATCTCTTTCGAGACATGATCGCCCAAGCGTTTATCACGGATGGCACTTAACTGACTGACTGAATATAATAGTTGGAAACATAATTAAAACTTTTACTGGGCATAAAGTGGGGGATCGGTTTTCTATTGTCCTGAAGTAATAAACTGATCACCCTATAATTTCTTAATAATATCATACATATCATCTCCCTCTAGCTATGAGTCAAATAAGAGGACAGATTGGGGTCTATAGCCTTGACTGGCAATCAGTCTACCGCAGAAAGCAACGGCAACCTACTGCGGGATAATCTTCTGCCCAGTCAGTCATGTCTTTTTAGAGATATGATCGCCCAAGCGTGTATCACATATGACACTTAACTGACTGACTGAAGTTTATAAATTGGGAAAAATGTATTTGCAAGGCGACATCTTCGTGTCTATTAATTTCTAATTTTCCTTGATAATTTTCTTATCCGTAACCCAGAATCGCACACTAATGAGGATTCTTTATTAATAACAATTAGTCTTTATAATAATTGGCCCAAGCAATTAATTCTAATAGAAACTGTATAAATAGAAAGCTATTATCAAGAATATATAATATTGAAATTAATACTACTGTGATGATTATTGTGACGTTTGGCGAAAGATAAAGGTTGATCTGAATTCAATCATGAATTGATGTTTACATTTTCTCAGTTGAGATTGCATTGATACAAGTTGATTTCCTTGCTATGGAATTATTCTTCAAAAAGGCAATTTATTATGAAGTTCTGCCAATAATATATAACATAGAAATGGTTTTATTATTTTTAACAGTTTTCTTGATATGTGAATCTTTTTTTCATTTTTTACATTATTTAAATTGTTCAGACTGTTGTTCTTATCCTTATCTTTTTTTTAAATCGTGTCACCCCAAGCAAGGCATTCCACTGCCACTATAGCGCAGGGGGATTGTTCACGTTCCGTGTGCCATGCCGTTTACTTGTGTATCAGTTAATTTCATTTAACTTAACTGATTATTATCTAGTCGGTTTTCTAAGCGCCGCTTAGATATGGCACAAAACCGAAAGTACAGGGTACCCTGTGAGAATCGAAGTCACTACTCAGTTGCAATAGGTTCTAGCGAGACAAGCTTGCTAACCATTGTCGAGGTGCCCTAGGTAGAATTATTATATAAGTGATTATCAAATTAGTCGAGGAAGATTACAAATACATAAATAGATTTTGAGCACTGTGTCAAACAAGCTCTGAATAGGCGTAATATCAAGTTCTGAAAGTGTATGAAAATAGATGAATTATTATATCGATAGATGTTAAATACTGACAGATTCTAAACCTGTACATTTTTAGAATGAGATGGGACAGACCCCCCCCCCAAAAAAAAAGGGATCAGGAATACCGTAAGTCGCAGGGAACCAAAAAACTAGAAAACTGTTCCACATGTAAGATATGCAAGAAAAGAAAGTATTAGAATAGTTCATACGGTTAGATCAGTCTTGGTCAACAGTAAAACATAGTGACCAATTTAGTCAGTTAAGCGCTTTGGGCGATCATGTCTCGAAAGAGACATGACTGACTGGGCAGAAGATTACCCGCAGTAGGTTGCCATATCCTTCTGCAGTAGACTGGTTGCCAACCAAGGCTATAGAACCCAATCTGCCCTGTTATTTGACTCATAGTTAAAGAGGGAAGTGATGTATTATATTATTAAGTAGTAATTAGTTGGAGATCAGTTTATTACTTCAAAACAATATAAAACTGATCCTCCACTTTATGCCCAGTAGAAGCCTAAATCATATTTTCAAATATTATATTTAGTCAGTCAGTTGAGTGCCATACGTGATAAACACTTCACGCCTGGAAAGAGACATGACTGACTGGGCAGAAGATTATCCCGCAGTAGGTTGCCATTGCTTTCTGCAGTAGACTGGTTGCCAACCAAGGCTATAGAATCCAATCTGCCCTGTTATTTGACTCATAGCTAAAGACGGAACAGAAGTAGTAATTAGTGAGAGATTAGTTTAGAAGCCTAAATCATATTTTCAAATATTATATTTCGTCAGATGAATGCCATACGCGATAAACACTTTGGGTTGTCATGTCTCGAAAGAGGCACGACTGACTGGGCAGAAGATTATTCCGCAGTAGGTTTCCATTGTTTTCTGCGGTAGACTGGTTGCTAGCCAATGCTATAGAACCCAATCTATCCTGTTACTTGACTTATAGCTAGTGAGGGAAGATATGTATTATATTATTAACTATTAATTATAGGGGGATCATTTTATTACTTCATAACAAGAGAAAACTGATCCCCCACTTTATGCCCAGTAGAAACCTTAATCTTGTTTCTAACTATTATATTCAGTCAATCAGTTAAATGCTACACGTGATACACGCGTTGAGCGATCATGTTTCGAAAGTGACATGATAGACTGGGCATAAGGTTATCCCGTAGTACGTTGCCAATCCTTTCTGCGGTAGACTGGTTGCCAGCCAAGGCTATAGAACCCAATCTGTCCTATTATATACCCCATAACTGGAGGGAAGAGACAGATTAATACCTTTTCCAAGGCTATTTGTGCGTAAGTGAATGCAAGAAACTGATATTGGAACTCGGCTCCCCGATTTTTCGTTCCGGGTCGATATCCACTGTACCACAAGGCACATCCGACCAATTCAGCTGAGGTATCAATAAGGAGAGTTCATCAAAACAATTGCTAGAAAAATAGAAAAAAAAAAAAAAGAATGTAGCCACAGCGGTGATAATATGACTGAAGTCGAGATGCCAGGTTCTTCTTCTTCTATGTGCCCTGTCCTTTCAGGACGGAGGTGATCATAGCCTTCCACGTCTCCCTATCCCTGGTGGCTCTTAGCACGCTTTTCTCCTGTTACACCAACAAAACCCCGCTCTGCCATCCACTAGCTGAAGCTCATGAATCTCGAATATAAATGTATAGAAACTAGCATGACCACAAAATGAGGTATCAGTTTATATATTAATTATAGTATAGATTTGATCCCCCACTTTATATCCACATTATGAGTTTTTATAAACAGTTGGCATATATATTCTTCTTCTTCTTCTATGTGCCCTGTCCTTTCAGGACGGAGGCGATCATAGCCTTCCACGTCTTCCTATACCTGGTGGCTCTTAGCACGCTTTTCTCCTGTTACACCAAACAATCCCCGTTTTATCATCCACTTGATGAGGCCAGTCAGTTACGTTACACTCTGTTTTCTCCTGTCGCTTTTTTCCTCTATCTGGTCTGCTACTATCAGGTTCTCCAAGCCCCTTTTCCTCATTGCATGTCTCAAGAACTTTAGCTGTCTCTTCCTGATGCTCAGTATTAATTTCCTTTCCGTTTTCATCCTTTCCAAAACCTCATCATTGCTAACATGCTCGATCCATGATATCCGCAGCATCCTTCTGTAGAACAACATTTCAGTTGCTTCAGATTTTTTTCTTTATCTTTGATTTCACTGCCATATTGAAGAACTGACATCACATAGTAATCCAGTACTCTTGTCTTTTCAGGTTAGAAACTATTATATTACAGACTCTTCTTTGAATTTTGTCAAGAATCTCGAGATATATACCTGAAGGCTAAATCTCACACTAGACCTCAAATGGAACTTGTATATTCGATCAATCTCTAAAGACACTGAAAATCTGGCCAAATTTTCAAATCTTCTACAAATACTTTCATGGCTTCTGCTCCGATGAACTGGTGACCACATATATAAATTTACTCGAGCCACAAGATTAGTAACTAGGTCTCACCCTTTTACGGTGAAACCTATAAATGTAAAAGCAAATTCTACTCTATCAGCTTCTTTTCTCGCACTTCCCGTCTGTGGAATTCCCTTCCGTTTACTTGCTTTCCCGATAGCTATAATCTCCAAGAATGTAAATGTAAACTCTATAGTCATTGCCTATCTCACCGACCTGCATCCTCTCTCTCACGCTCCTTTCTCCGTCCACTCCACTCTCATCAGTATTTTCATCTTTCTCTTACCCACTTCCTGACACCCCCTATAACCTGTCACTCTTTCTCATAACTTTCTTCCTATGTAACCCCCTTCACAACAGTGGCAGTAAACTACCTTGCTTGGGGCAAAAAAAATTCTTTGCCACTCTAGAAAGTATCAGAATTCAACTAACTTTACAAGAGTCGGATGAAACGAGAAATTGTCTATGGTTACTATATCTGCACTGGAACTACCTATTCCTGGCTTTCTAGTCTAGACAGAGTTGGAGAGCGTGGCTGATTAATTATTTTCCACTCTACAACCCGTTTCCTACAAACTAATTTACCATTATTTTATAGCAGATGTAATGAATATGTAATGACTATGCATACACCTTGGTTCCCCCTTACATTAATGTGATTGGCTAATGTCAGCCATAAATACAGACGAAGGCGAAGATACAGAGAGGTCTACGTCCATAGGTCAACCGCTAGAGATCTACGTCTAGAGGTCTACGAGTAGAGGTCTACGACTAGAGGTCTACAGGTCTACGACTATTGGTCTACGTCTATTGACTACACCTACGTCTCAGGATACTGCATACAACGAGTACCGTTCATTACGTCTACGTACTAGATTGTACTACCCGTTTATATTTGCCTAAACCGCTTAGCTACCTCGAATGATATATATATCCCTTTCCGGGACATATATATATAGCATTTAATCCCGCTCTGTAATATCCTACTTTCGTAGAGATTAATCCCTAATCATTACTGTCTAATTTTTTTTTAATCATATCACCCCGAGCAAGGCGGAAACGCCACTGATGTGCAGGGGGCTACATAAGAGTAAAAGGATTAGAGGAGAATGAGGAGAAGGACGAACCAGTTAGAAAGGAGCAAGAGAAGGATGGGAATACAGGTGTGATGACAGTTACGAAGGTGAGAGAAAGGAAAGTGTGGAAAGATGTGGGTCAGTAGTTAAGTGATGAGAATTGATCATGCATTTAAATTCCTGGAGGTTGTAGTCGTCAGGAAAGCCAGAATAAGGAAGGGAATTCCACAGGCGGGAAGTGCGGGAAAAGAAGCTGAAGGAGTAGAATTGTCGTCTGCATTTGATTGATTTAACTGTGAATTGGTGAGACCCAGTTGCCAGTCTGGTTGCACGAGTAAATACCTTTTGCGGAGGCACCAGTGACCCAAGCTCTTTGGAACAGAAGCCATGGAAGTATTTACAGAACAGACAAAGGGAAGCCACATCTCGTCGGTGGGGAAGTGGCTGTAGTCAAGCCGCCAAGTCGGTACCTATCACATTACTGATTCTCTTTTGGAGCCTGTCAAGAACGCGGAGATGAACAGCGGGGGCACCTGATCATATATGGCAGTAGAACTCCATGCACGGACGAGTGGTTGATTTGTAAATATTCAGAATGTTTTCAGGTGGGAAAAACATTCTAGCCCGACACAGTGACCCAAACTTCCTAGCAGTAGATTTCGCTATTGACTCAATGTAGTAGTTCCGCTTGAGATCAGAAGAGCGGGTTAGGCCGAAGAGGCGCAGAATATTGCTTTCGGGAAGACTCACTTGGTCCATTTTTATGGGCGGTAGGAGAGGTTGCCTGTGATGATTGACAGACAGCAGCTTCTCTTTAAGTCTAGAGTCAACTGTTTGCTATTCTACTTGTTCTTATGATATGCAGTCTTAATCATGAACCCCCGAGTGAATGTTTCTCTAGCAACTGCAATACAAACCTTCGTATATCAACCGTTATCTATCCTACACGCAGCCTTTGAGATTTCTCACGCCCGATCGACTCAGATAATTAAAAACTGAATTTGGCGATTAAAGTTTATTGCTTTACTAGCCCGCGGTCGATTAAAAATCTCGCAATGAAACGTGTCCCTTCAAATATCAGTTAGTTAAGTGCTATACGTAAAACACGCTTGGGCGATCATGTCTCGAAAGTGACATGACTGACTGGACAGAGGATTATCCCGCATTAGGTTGCCATTGCTTTCTGTGGTAGACTGGTTGCCAGCCAAGGCTATAGAAACCAATCTCTCCTGTTATTTAACCCATAACTAGAAGGAAAAGACGGTTTAATACCTTTCCCAAGGGTATTTGCGAGTAAGTGAATGCAATGAATTCAACTGGAATTCGAACGCTGCTCCCCAATTTCTCGTTCCGAGCCGATATTCACTGCACCACAACGCACATCTTCAAATATAGGAAAAGGAAATCTGATTTCTTTTACAACTCAAAAGTATGCCATTGATGATTCACAAGTTATTTAGAATGACGTACAATGACCTTTTATCGTCCCGGTCAGTGGAAACATTCGTTTAATTAACGCTTCCAGAGTGGAGCCAAAATGTCTCTGTCGCGACGCTCACAGATTTTTAGAAACTCATTTGGAAAAATATTATCCTTGACTGAACATCTATATTTCCTTTCTGCTTACGAAATTCGAACATTTGAAAAAAAAAAAATACGCATACTTCTTTCAACCACGCACCGAAAAACAAATTATACAAGTAATTTTTTATAGAAAATCGTTGAGAAAATCAGATTGTTTATTTGAAACTACGAATTCAGGTACCTCCATTCAATTGCCAAAAAAAAAAAAAAAGTACGAAATTATATACCTCCACTCAATTGCCAAAAAAAAAAAGAAACTACGAATTTAGGTACCTCCATTTAATTGTCAAAAAAAAAAAAGAAACTACGAATTTAGGTACCTCCACTCAATTGCCAAAAGAAAAAAAAGAAACAGTACATCATGATGTTAAAAATGGCTCAAACTTAATAAAAACAAACTTTTATCATGAAAATGAGATATACACATCCCTTTCCGGGACATATCAATAGCAGATGTTCTGGCGAAGTACATTCCTTGCTTGTAGCAACTAAAACCTTTACATCTAAATCCCCGATATGTTTACTGAGTTGTCTCATACTCAGATCCTTGGTACTTCATTGATGAGGAAGAAGTTTCAATTAGCTAGCTTCTTTGTCAGAACTCCCGAGAGAATGCTTCTTCAATGACTACACTCTTAACCACTTCAAGATTAGAAAATCCTCTATTTATCCTACATATCCTCATAATATGCACCAGTTGCACCTAATATTGTATGCTTTTTACAGCAACCTCATTTAGTATCCCACTACCTTGAGTGGCTCTTGAGCCCTGTACTGGATGGAAAATAGTGAAAAATGTCGAATAGGAATATCAACTCAAAGGGTTACATATTTATTGCTGTGGATAGGAGATAGTGAAAGTATAATTAAACGTTACGTTTCGCACAATGAAAACAAAGGTAAAAATGCTCAACAAACATTTCAGCTGTGAAAGGGTTAAATTATGACAAACATTAATTTTCACCTTGAAAACCAGTGACGTAATCGAGACCCTATCAAATACCTGCATCTTTCCTGTATTTATATAATTTTTTTTTTTATAATCGTTTATTTTTTTCTGTGAAAAGGAAAAAAAATGATTTCCTTAAATTCTGGGTCTTTAAGAGGCATGTTCGCTTTTCCATTTAAAATGTTTCCGTTAAATACATTGGAAAATGTTAAATTATGAGTCGCATATTCAATTGTTAGGGGATTTGATTTTTAAAGATTCCTGTTTTCTTTTCTATATTGATTAGCAAGCAGTCTCGTTTTCATTTTCTTTCTCGTCAACTTCCTGTTCTTAATGTAGTTTTCTTTTTCGTCTTCATATTCATATTTTTTCTTCATCTTCCTTATTACGATCATAATGTTGCTAAAAGATGTGGAAGAAAATTATGCAGTACTGGAAAAAATGGAAAAGTAAGAAAGAAAAAGGAAAAGGAAAAGGAAAAATTAATGAAAGAAAAAGAAATAAAGAAAGAATTAAGGTAATAAAGAGCTTAAGAATAAAACAAAGGGTTAAAGAAAAAAAGAAGATTAAAATAAATAAATAAAGAAAGAAAGAAAGAAAGAAAGAAAAGTGGAAAAGTGGTTGGATGTGTGAGAAATGTTATCTTCAATAAACAAGAAGAAATACCAAAGAAAGAAAGAAAGAAAGAAAGAAAGAAAGAAAGAAAGAAAGAAAGAAAGAAATAAGTGGAAGAGTGGTTGGATGTGTGAGAAATGTTATCTTCAATAAACAAGAAGAAATACCAGAGAAAGAAAGAAAGAAAGAAAGAAAGAAAGAAAGAAAGATAAAAAGAAAGAAAGAAAGAAAGAAAGAAAGAAAGAAAGAAAGAAAAAAGAAAGATAAGTGGAAGAGTGGTTGGATGTGTGAGAAATGTTATCTTCAATAAACAAGAAGAAATACCAGAGAAAGAAAGAAAGAAAGAAAGAAAGATATAAAAAGAAAGAAAGAAAGAAAGAAAGAAAGAAAAAAGAAAGATAAGTGGAAGAGTGGTTGGATGTGTGAGAAATGTTATCTTCAATCAACAAGAAGAAATACCAGAGAAAGAAAGAAAGAAAGAAAGAAAGAAAGAAAGAAAGAAAGAAAGAAAGAAAGAAATAAGTGGAAGAGTGGTTGGATGTGTGAGAAATGTTATCTTCAATAAACAAGAAGAAATACCAGAGAAAAAAGAAAGAAAAAAAAAGAAAGAAAGAAAGAAAAGAAAGAAAGATATATACAGAAAGAAAGAAAGAAAGAGCGGATTATGAAAAGGAAGAACGAATTAAATAAATAGAAATGGGAAGGTGGATAAAAAAAGATATTGAAGTTATACTACGAATAAGAAGAAAAATGAAAGTAAAAAGTAGAATAAAATAAACTAAAAGAATGATAGAGAGAAGAAGAAGAAGAAGAAGAAGAAGAAGAAGAAGAAGAAGAAGAAGAGCCACAATAAGAAAGCGTAAAGAAAGAAAGAATTCATGTAAGAAAATATAGAAAAAAAACGGAAATTACTCCAGAAAGGTGAACGATAAACTAACTGAAGAAGAAGAAGAAGAAGAAGAAGAAGAAGAAGAAGAAGAAGAAACATGTAGAAGAGTAGGAGTAAGTTTTCCTTCAAATTCCCAGTTATCTATTCTATCCATACGTATATCAGCGCTTTAATACTTTTGTTCACCTAATCCAAGGCGCAAGCTCTACTCAAGGTAGAGTTTGTTGAATAAGGTGGATATCGACTCGGAACGACAAATCGGTGCAGCCGAGTTGGAATTCCAGTTGAATTCCTTGCGTTCACTTACGCACAAATACCCTTGGGAAAAGTATTAATCCGTCTTTTCCCTCTAGTTATGGGTTAAATAACAGAACAGATTGGGTTCTATAGCATTGGCTGGTAACCAGTCTACCGCAGAAAGTAATGGCAACCTACTTCGGGATAATCTTCCGCCCAGTCAGTCATGTCTTTTTCGAGACATGATCGCCCAAGCGTTTATCACGTATAGCACTTAACTGACTGACGTTTATCAGAAATGCCGTAGTCGGCAGAGACGTAAATCTTATTGCACTTACTATTATTATTATTAGTGGTAGTAGTAATAGTAGTATTATTATATCATGCATTTTCAGGTTCATTTCATGTATTAGGAAAAGAGAGAAATACGATTAATAAATAGAAACAAGGAATTCACATTAGATGGAAAAGCATGATTTTCTCTGCAGATAAAGACAAATTAATGATACAAAGAAAGAAAGAAAGAAAGAAAGAAAGAAAGAAAGAAAGAACGCCAAACGAAAGAAGAAGAAGAAAAAGATGTAGACCTGGCTGCTCAATGTCAAAGAAATTTATGAAGTCAATATTTCATAAAGAGTGTGACGCATGAAGCGCGCCAACTTGAAAGGTTAACCCGTCCAATAAATTTTTTTTATAATAATTTCCACATTTTTTTTACGTATCTGGTTACACAGAGATTAATTACGTTCTCTTTTATTGGGCCTGATATTTCTATCGGCCGTATTTCAGTATTTGAAACACTGCACGTTTTATACCTTCTATTTCAATGACGTCGTTCTTTTTTGACGCTTTTTCTCGTTTGTAATCTCCATTTTCTCTTCTTAGATATCGGTCGTCTGTTTTAATCATTTTCACCTTTCTTTTCTTCTCCTTCACAGCTATTTATTTTTTTTTTAAATTTGGCTTTCTTTGCTCAAATATACCAACATTTCTCTTTCATTTTAGTTTTTATAATTAAATCTTTCGTTATTTATTTGTACTTTTCTCTGTTTCCATCGTTTATTCGTACTTTTTTTTTCTTTTTTCGTTTACTTATTTCTTCTGGTAATTTTCTTTTTCTTTTTCTTCGTTTTTTACATTTGTGGAATACTTGATTTTAGATTTTTTCTCTCTTCATACATTCCGTATTTATTTATTTATCTATTTTTTTATTTTACACCTTTTTCGTCCTTTTTTCTTTTATTCTTTCCTTCCTTTCTTCTTTCTACCTGTTATTTTCTTTATATCTACATTTTCCTATTTGTTTTCTTTGTTTCTTCCATTCCTTTTCATTCTCAATTTTTAAATTTTTCTTTCTTTCTTTCTTTTTTCTTTCTTTCTTTTATGATTATACTTTGCCATGTTTTCTTTCTTTCTTTCTTTCTTTTATGATTATACTTTACCATGTTTTCTTTCTTTCTTTCCAACTTTCATTTGTTTTCATATCTGTTTTATTTCTATCCACAACATTATTCTTTCTTTCATTCTGTTTAGTCTTCGTTTTTCTTTCTTATTTTTTCTTCTCTATCATTTCTTTGTTGTCTTGAATTTTCTCATTCATTTCTCTTACCATAATCATTATTTATTTATTTATTTTACATGTTTTTAGTTTTTGACTTCGTTCCTCGAGTCTTTTCTTTATATAATTTTATTTCTTTTTATTTCCCGCTTCTCAATATCTGTGTGTGTGTGTGTATGTGTATGTTTGTTCCTTCATTCAGTGTTCACTCTTTTCTTGCTCCCTTTAAAATTTAATCTCCTCCATTTGTTCATTCTCTATTTTGCTTTCTTTTCTACTCATTTTCAGTCGAATTAACGACATGTACCTCAAATCAGAGTGACAACTTGGTTAATTTCCTGCTAGTTTTCTGAAACTCATTCCGCCCCCTGGTACGCTCGATCGGGCCGACCAAATATTCCCATTCTTATTCGCTATTAATTTCTTGAAGAACTTTCTCTTCCTGAAAATTTATCAAACAAACAGCATATCGTATATTACAATACTTAATTCGGAAATCGAAGATTGACGGTTCTGGTTTAAAATTAACGATAACAGATGGAGAATCATCCATGAGATAAAAAATAAAATAAAATACCCACCTTAAAAAGACAGGCTTTAATATTATTGCTCACCTAATATAAGGCCCAAGCTCCTCTCAAGCTAGGGTTTGTTGAATAAGGTTGTAAGTAAGAAGCCCAGATTTTAAGGATATATCTTACATGTTCGTTCCATGGCATTCTCAGCCCCTAAGCCTTAGGTTAATGGTTGTTGAATAAGGTTGTAAGCAAGAAGTCCAGATTTTAAGGATATATCTTACATATTCGGTCCATGGTATTCTCAGCCTCTAAGCTTAAAGTAGTTATCTTGGCCTGAAATAGCTATTGTTGTAGTGTTCAGGGAAGTATCCTTTAAGGAGTATTTTCCACAAAGCAATAGTTTGTGAAGAAAGAGTAGACCTTCCTCCTTACCACTGGAATACGGTCAAGTTGCTCCCGTGTACATGACATGGCCGGTCTTAGTTGTGATGGTCTGAACTAGGTGGAAATAAGTAACAGGTTTGTTTGAACATTCGCTTTGAGGATGGCGAGAGTAGAAAGAGGCTAGCAGCGTTTCGTATACGAGAAAGTGGTGGTAATGTAGTTGTGATGTGAAGTCTGGCAAGAAGCCACACTTAACTCAACAGATCAGTCAGTCGGTTAAGTGCCATACGTGATACACGCTTGGGCGATCATGTCTCGAAAGAGACATGACTGACTGGGCAGAAGATTATCCCGCAGGAGGTTGTAATTGCATTTTGCCAGTCAAGGCTATAGAACCCAATCTGTTTTGTTATTTAACCCATAACTGGAGGGAAGAGACTGATTTATACTTTTCGCAAGGGTATTTGCGCGTAAGTGAATGCAAAGAATTCAACAGGAATTCGAACTCAGGACTACTTATCCTAAATGAATCAGTCTATTCATCATACTAAGGAGGGTAACTAGCTTTCACCACAACAATGTGCAAAATAATTCATCACCCACAGGGATACCTAAACAGCTTTTTTTAAATTTCTGTCAAGACTGAAAAATGAGGATACGACATCAACATTTTATTATTATTTTTAACTGACTCTTGTGAAGATAGTGAATGTCAAAAAGTGTAAGGAACTGCTGGAACGATATAATACGATTCTTATATATATATATATATATATATATATATATATATATATATATATATAATGCCCCATTCCTAATAAATGCTTAAAAAATCCTTGGTATATATGTGTTCGATTTTATCCATGGAAAAACCTGAGGATGCTAAAATTTATATCGGAAATACTATGAACGTTTTTAAAGAGCGCTTTTGCAAACACCTCTCATCCTTCAATAACAAGGACAAACAAAATATGACATCAGTTTCTAAATATTTTTGGAAGTTAAAAAACGAAAATAAAACACCTAAAGTCAAATGGAAAATCCTCAATCAGGCCAGAACATCTAAATCGGTAAAGGAACCATGTTTCTTTTGTCTTCCAGAGAAAAAATGGAAAACATTAAATACATGAGAAGTAATACATTACTACACCAGAGGCATGAAACCACACGAAACTGCAAACACATTAAAGAACTAACCTTAAAATCATGCTGAAATAACAAAAGCTAAATTTAGGATCTCTTAGCTCAGATTTTATTTATGTTATTTTCTTTTTATCATTTCACCCCAAGCAAGGCATTCCACTGCCACTATTGCGCAGGGGGTTACATAGGGAAGGTGGTGAGAAAGAGTGGTTAGATATAGGAAATATTAGAAGGAGGGTAATAAGACGGGTAAGGATGTAGATGGGAAGAGTGTTTGAGAGAATGGATGCGAGTTAGTGTGTTAGGAGGTGTCTATTGACCTTACATTTAAACTCCTGGAGATTGTAGATGTCGGGGAAGCTAGTATGTGGAAGGGAATTCCACAGGCGGGAAGTAGGAGAAAAGAAGCTGTTGGAGTAGAAATTCCGGTTACATTTTATCGGTTTAACTGGAAAAGGGTGGGACCTAGTTGCTAATCTAGTATCTCGTTTAAATTCGTACCTAGGGGACACCAGTGATCTAAGTTCATCGGAGTAGAAGCCGTGAAAGTATTTGTAGAAGAGGCACAGGAAAGCCACGTAACGCCGGTGAGAGAGTGACTGCAGGCGGTTTGCCAAGTCGGTATCGATCACATTACAGATTCTCCGTTCTATTTTGTCAAGAACCCTGAGGAGAATAGCAGGGGCACCCAACCAGATGTGGCAGCAGTATTCAATACACGGGCGAATGATAGATTTATATATGTGCAGGATAGATTCAGACGGGAAAAAATTTCCGGGCCATTCACAGAGAACCGACTTTCATAGCACCGGATTTAGCAATGGATTCGATATAGTCTTTCACACTGGATGACCGCTGAGAATGTGAAGCCAAGGAGGCGTCGTGTTTTACTCTCTGGGAGGCACGCCTGTGACACTATCTCTCGCGGTGATACTTTCCCTTCTCCCGCTGGGATACTTTCCTTTGGTTGGTTTAAAACAACGGAGAGAGAAATCGATACTGGCAATGTTATTAGAGTTCTATTGCGTCACGCGATGTGAGCTTAGGGAAAAAATAATTTTATTATTTTTCAAGTACTTCTAAAAGCCGGGAGCATAAAATTTGATTATTTTGGGAAAATATACATTCCTCTCTTTTCATGTCTTTTTATGAATTTCTCTTCTTTTGGAGTTGAAATGTCTATTCCGCTAATCTGAAAATGCGTAAACAAAACAAGTGTCAGAGTGATTTGATAAAGTCACACGAAGGCCAAGGTCGCTGGTGTACACAGCAGTACGTGATAAACCCGAAACGAATTAAGCTCCGATATGAGTTGACAAAATCTCATTCGTTGAGCTAAAAACTTCCGGAAATCGAGTGGGCGGAGACCGATTTTCATTGGCCGAAGTCTGTGAGCTGGCAGGATCCCCAGAGAGGATCGAAATTGGTTATGAAAATAGATGCTCGACACGAAAAGTTCAGTTTGTGAGTTGGGAAGCAGTTTTTTGAGTTGGGGAGCGAGTTGGGAAGCAGTTTGTTGAGTTGGAGCTGCTATCAGTCGAAATGTAACGACTGGGGAAAAAGGCCCCAGCCGGGGAGCCATGACCCACGGCTGGTTGCCCACCATAGAACTTATGGCTAAAGAGTTAATTTCGAACGAAGCCTGCCGCAAATGAACTCAAAGAAATTAATTTGGAAAAATGCGCCATCGACATGATTCCCAAAAGAACGTTATTGTTATTTTTGTTTTTTTAATCATGGGAGAATCGAAAATTCTGATTCTTCGTTCGCTCAACTTCGGCAAACTACGTTAAACTCCGATAAGGACCCGAAAGAACTGTTTTAGAAGTTACATGGAAAATTGACAATCCTGTTTATAGAGAATTAATGAAAAGACTTTAATGAGATACGAGAAAAGACTTTACTGAAATTTGAAGAGATCTCAACGCTAACGAAACTTAAACAAGACGTTTTCATTAATAATTAGAAGCTATGGTGCCTTTGGAGAAATTTCTATCTCCGTTGAAAATATCATTTTCTCCGTTGTAAAAATCATTTTCGACAACTGTATTCTCGGGAAAAGAAATACATTGTTTTTTCTTTATATAAAGACATTCTTCGTAGCTCTCTAGGTGTGTTCGGCTTGTTCATTTATTTTATTAATTAATTTTTTTTTTTGGTGATGTTTTTATTTTTTTTTCAAACCACAAGTATACACCAGTGTCCGGACCGGCTCAAAGGGACGACTATTAAGATTGCAAGACGAGAACTCTGGGATCTAATCACAACGTGGGACAGTGGCCCATTGTTGCAGAAGACGTCCTGTAATTCAGCTTTTGTGGTGACATCATCGGACGGGATCGTCACGACCAGCAACAGCGACCAAACCAACCGTACGACCGGGTGGCAGTGTCACAACTGGCATCGTCACGACCGTCAGCGAGAACGAGCGTCACATTGGACAGACGGCCGGCCCGGCTGGGGCGTCACATCTGGTACCGTTTCGACCAGGATTTGGCATGAGGGCTGCCGTGTTACAGATTCTCCGTTCTATTTTGTCAAGAACCCTGAGGAGAATAGCAGGGGCATGCAAACCAGATGTGGCAGCATTATTCAATAGACGGGCGGATGGTAGATTTATATATGTGCAAGATAGATTCAGACGGGAAAAAACTTCCGGGCCATTCACAGAGAACCGACTTTCATAGCACCGGATTTAGCAATGGATTCGATATAGTCTTTCCACTTGAGGTCCGCTGAGATTGTGAGGCCAAGGAGGCGTAGTGTTTTACTCTCTGGGAGACAAGCCTGTTCCATGCTAAAGGGCGGTATCTTTATTTCATACTACAAACTGTGATCTAATTAAAGTTTTATATAAAAAGATAATTTTCTAAATTTTAAATCAAGGTTAAATATAAAAAATATATTAATTATAAAAACTAAATTTGAATACAAAATTATTTTTTAGTCGAATACTTCACTAATACACTAATTATATGTTTACTAAATAGCAATTCTTATCCCATTCTAGCCTCCTCTCCTACTCCCCCACCCTATATGTATTTCCTTATTTTTCTCTTTGTTAAACCCAAAGAATTGGCCATAAAGGCTGTAAAGGACCATACCTTATCTTCTAATGTGAAATCTGTCTGTAAAATTTTCAACATGTCCATTAATCACCTCTCCCCACTACCTCTTGCCTCTTTCCGTTCAAATTCTAACTTACAAATCTAATTTCCCATTTTCCACCCCACCTACATCTCACTCATAATTCGCCTATATAAGGCAAAAGGCAAATAATTTTCCATTTTCTTTTCACGCTACCTGTTGAGACATTGTTCTTTCAATGTCGAAACAAAATATACACGTTGTAGTAGATGATAATTTGCACAAGTTTTAAACTATGATATATATATATATATATATATATATATATATATATATATATATAAAACAAAAATTTCCATATTTAAATACGTTGAATAGCCATTTCTACGAGGAACGGCGAAACGAAAATTTTATTTACTCAAATTCAATTGTATTAAAAGATTTTATACCGGCAGAAGTCAAAAAAAAAAAAAAAATCATCAATCCATAGGAAAATAAAATGGGGTGGGATTAACAACTTTTGAATTTAAGGAAGTAAAAAGGGGAAAGCAGACAGATACTTATTTTTTAATATTTGGCTCTGTAAATAGAATATAATATTTGCATCGAGCCCTCCACCTTGATCACTTTTAATATTGATGAAATTAATATTAATTAGGATAGGGTTTTTGGGATTTACCTATCTGATCATTCTTTTGGATTTAATATATATATATATATATATATATATATATATATATATATATATATATTACTCTTCACTTGACCTAATCTTAAGATTCCTTCTGTGAGCTAAATTAATTTTTAAAAAATAATCTGAATTAAATTAAACTATTTGATATTTCGGCTCTGACAAATCGTCTGTCGAAATAAATCAGGAAGTATAATCGCTTTAATTATGTGTGGAGTTTTCTTTTATATATATATATATATATATATATATATATATATATATATATATATACACTATAGTCATCCGCAGACAGATCTGTTTCGCAGTATTACAGCTCATCAGTACAGCTTAGACTCCGTTTGCTTCCTAACCCAGGATTGAAACCCGATCGCATCGGCGTCAGTCGGCGATTCTACCCCTAGGCCACGAACGACCGGCAGAAGAAGGCAGGCTTTTTAGCACGTATAAACACGCCCAATATCTAGATTGCTCCAATTCATTATCGAATGAGCGATGCGTATATGCCGAGGTAGCTACTGTTTACAAAGCCTCCCACTCTTCCAGAGTGCTCAATCAGGGTGTGAGAGCGAAAATACTGTAGTCATCCACATTTTGTAACAGCAATATTCTAAACATGGATAAATGATATACATATATATTTATGATAGATTCTGGAGAAAAAGATTGTCTAGTCCGACACAGTGAATTATCTTTATTAGTAGCTGACCTTACAATGGATTCAGTATAGTTTACTCCTGTCAGCCGAGAACTTTAGCCCAACACACTGCAAGGGTCACCCTCCTGGACATTAACATCAAAGTGGTCTCTCAAATGATTGAGTTTTGGAGACGGAGTTTACTTTTGGAGGAGTTTAGTTTTTGGAGAAAATTAAAAAGCTATCCTTTACCCCAATTAACTACAGGCTGAAGGTCATTTTGGACATCAGCTGCCAATTTGAAATTATTGAACTGATCAGATTTACAATCGAGATAAGATAAAATGGTTATGTCATCAGCATAGATACCAAGTTCAGAGCTGATGCCATCGGGAAGGTTCTTAGTGAAAATTAAAAACCAAGTCGGGAAAAAGGATATAGAATTGAGAGATACCTGCATTAGTTTGAAACGACCTAGAAGAGTAGCCGTTCAGGATAATTTTCATTTCATGATTTGATAGGAAAGTCACCGTAACTTTTCAGCTTATAGAGAAGGCCTATATACCAAAACCTGGTGAAGGCTTCCGAGTTGTTCAACACTACAACCCGGGTTTCAGCATTACTTATCTAGAGCATGATAGACTCTTTCCGCAATTGTCATCAGTACCCCTCGACAGTTGAACTGGACAAACGAAAACCATATTACTTGTCTGCGATGTGAGATGCTTAACCAATTCAGTATTGATTATAGCCTCTGGATGCTTCGCAAAAAAGGTATAAAGCAAATAGCCCGATAGTATACATCAGCAGTCGGCAAACCCCGTCCCACGGGCCACATCCGGCCCTCGAGTGAATCTTGTCCGGCCCGCTACTTACTCTGTACACGATATAAATATATGTAAACTCTTGATAGTCTGAATATATTGAGTCGAAATTTTAAAAAAATTATTTCTTTTTACCTGGAAAATATGTTTTACTTTTATTTTTTATTTGTAGAGTTCGCCAAAATTAGCGTACGGCCTCACTTTCACTTTTTCTGTGAAATTGTTTTCGTGAGCGGGCACATTTACATGAATATAAAATAGTGTTTTCAACCGATTTTAATAGATTTTTTTTTTCAGTACTGATTTATGAAACATTTATTTTTAAGATGTAATATTTTTTAACAAAACTTCCTTCAGATATTAGATTATATTGAATCCTTGCTTTCTTCAAACACATAGAAAATTTATTCACATATTTAATAACATGATTCTTTGCCACGACACTGGAGCCATAGCTGTTTAGCCATCCTCCATGATTCTTCTTTGCTTTTTGGCCCTCACTCTCCAAAAGGTTGCTGACCCCTGGTCTAGACTATGCAGTAACATGGTACGTACACAAACTATTGATAAACATTTGCCATGTTTCTATTTGGGTCTATTGATAATCATTGCCCATGTTTATGCTCGGGTCTACTGATAAACAATTAGCTAAACATTAGCCACATTTATACTCAGGTCTATTAATAAAACCTGCTAGCATTTATACTCAGGTCTGTACTCAGGTTTATTGATAATCATTGCCCATGTTTATACTCGGGTCTATTGATAAACACTGGCCATGTTTATACTCAGGTTTATTGATAATCATTGCCCATGTTTATGCTCGGGTGTACTGATAAACACTTAGCTAAACATTAGCGACATTTATATTCAGGTCTATTAATAAAACCTGCCAGCATTTATACTCAGGTCTGTACTCAGGTTTATTGATAATCATTGCCCATGTTTATGCTCGGGTCTACTGATAAACACTTAGCTAAACATTAGCGACATTTACTCAGGTCTATTAATAAAACCTGCCAGCATTTATACTCAGGTCTGTACTCAGGTTTATTGATAATCATTGCCCATGTTTATACACGGGTCTATTGATAAACACTGGCCATGTTTATACTCAGGTTTATTGGTAAACATTGGCCATGTTTATACTCAAGACTATTGATAAACATTGCCTATATTTATACTCAGGTCTATTGATAAACACTGGCCATGTTTATACTCAGGTCTATTGATAATCATTGCCCATGTTTATGCTCGGGTCTACTGATAAACAATTAGCTAAACATTAGCCACATTTATACTCAGGTCTATTAATAAAACCTGCCAGCATTTATACTCAGGTCTGTACTCAGGTTTATTGATAATCATTGCCCATGTTTATGCTCGGGTCTATTGATAAACACTGGCCATGTTTATACTCAGGTTTATTGGTAAACATTGGCCATGTTTATACTCAAGACTATTGATAAACATTGCCCGTATTTATACTCAGGTCTATTGATAAACACTGGCTGTGTTTATACTCGGGTCTATTAATAAACATTGACCGTGTTTATACTTAACTTTTCAGTATGAAATAGTGATTGCAACCGATTTTAATGGAATTTCTTTTCAGTACTGATTTACGAAACATTTATTTTTAAGATGTAATATTTTTTAAATAAAATTCTCATCAGATATTAAATTATATTGAATCCTTGTTTTCTTCAAACACAGAAAATTTATTCACATATTTAATAACATGATTCTTTGCCATGACACTAGAGCCATAGCTGTTTAGCCATCCTCCATAATTCTTCTTTGCTTTTTGGCCCTCACTCTCCAAAAGGTTGCACACTCCTGGTAAACATGTTTTCTTTGAGATCATTTCTGCTATTGAATCCTAATAGAATGGCAAGTACCTACTTAAGTATACAAAGTTCATTAGGATTGGAAAAAAATAAGTTCTGTTTGCTGACGATAAAATGTTACTAGCTTGACTTTAGAAATACTGAAAGTTACAAGCTAATGTTTGATCTTCCATCAACCTGGGTTCCGAGGGAAGATCACCTTTCAGTCTCTGGTCATCTACATCTTTGGTATTGCACCCATAAATCGTGGTATCTTCTGCGTATATATTTACTAATAATTTGAGAATGATTATAAAGAAACCCTTAACAAAAAGGAGAAAGCGAATAGGATTGAAGCGAGTTCCTTAGAGGGTGTCTGCATTGATCTTATAGGCGTAAAAAAACTAGCTATTAACGATAACATTTTTGGACCTACCTGATAAGACCGATTTTATGACTGTGAATACTCATCCTTAACCTATTCATAGTTGAACAGTTTATGTAACAACCCCATAATTAAACACTTTGTTATATAGACCTGATACATATAATATACTTATTATCTATACACCTATTAATTATGAGTAGATAGGTTCACCTGTCTCCGCTTCACTCTCTTTTCCATTATTTTGAACAGGAGTAAATGTTTATCCCTTGTTTTGTGTTGAGGATCGGGTTTCTTGTTCCTGCTAAAGTTTACTTCAGCTCTATACTTCATACGTTTCCGCTTATACTGTGAAATTTTATTTACTGTTTATTGTTTATTTACTTTTTTCCTCAATCGGGATAAATCTGTTCGTCTATCGTCCACTTCACACTCCTCCCAGGTTTTTTGAACGGGACTGAAAATTTATCCCTTCTTTTATTTTTAGTATTTTTCTTCCTGTTCTTTCTAAATGTTATATATTCTGTGATCCACAGAATGTAATTTCGGTCAAAAATAGGAATGCAGGCTGGCACACAAAAGTGTGTTTACATTAAAGAAATATTATTTCGCAAAAAAAGCAAGAATGCAAAGACCAGTGACAAACGAAAGTGTGTTTGCGTCAAGACAGCTGTTCTCAGTATTAGAAAATATTAAACAATGGCAGAAGAATGTGGTTACGTTAAAGGCATGAGGCCAAAGGAAATAATAATGACAAAATGATAAACAACGGTGCCTGGACGAAAGAATACAAACATGGCATTTTTCCGGGTCGAGAGCGGAGAACTGCCGATGAGTCGAAAAGAACCAGATTATGCAACATAAAGTCTACTTCAACTTTATATTTACAACCCTTCCACCCAAATATAGACATTTTATTAAGTATTTAAGGACACATGGCTCAGTGGACATAGAGCAGTGGTAAACAAGTAACTTGTAGGGTTAGAGGGAGATAACTCATGACTTCCAATCGAGGCTTTAAGCTAGGAATGAGGATGATATACACCATTGATTATAATAAAGTGTTCGAGTCAAAATTTCTAGCACCTGAAGAATGCTGGAGCGTACAACAGACGAAACATTGTACAAATGGCAACAATAAGGAACACATTAGTCCGAATAATGTAAATACTGTAAATACTAAATCATCTAAGAAATATAGACAATTCCTAGCACCTGAAGAAGGCCGGAGTGTACAACGGCCGAAACGTCGTACAAATGACAACAAAGATGAGGACAATAGTCCGAATAATGTAAATACTTTAAATACTACCTCATCTCAGAAATGTAGACAAATAGAATGATCTATTATTAAACATCGTACAAATGGCAACAAAGATGAGGACAATAGTCCGAATAATTTAAATACTGTAAATACTACCTCATTTCAGAAATGTAGACAAATAGAATGATCTATTATTAAACGTCGTACAAATGGCAACAAAGATGAGGACAATAGTCTGAATAATTTAAATACTGTAAATACTACCTCATTTCAGAAATGTAGACAAATAGAATGATCTATTATTAAACGTCGTACAAATGGCAACAAAGATGAGGACAATAGTCTGAATAATTTAAATACTGTAAATACTACCTCATTTCAGAAATGTAGACAAATAGAATGATCTATTATTAAACATCGTACAAATGGCAACAAAGATGAGGACAATATTCTGAATAATTTAAATACTGTAAATACTACCTCATTTCAGAAATGTAGACAAATAGAATGATCTATTATTAAACGTCGTACAAATGGCAACAAAGATGAGGACAATAGTCTGAATAATTTAAATACTGTAAATACTACCTCATTTCAGAAATGTAGACAAATAGAATGATCTATTATTAAACATCGTACAAATGGCAACAAAGATGAGGACAATATTCTGAATAATTTAAATACTGTAAATACAACCTCATTTCAGAAATGTAGACAAATAGAATGATCTATTATTAAACGTCGTACAAATGGCAACAAAGATGAGGACAATAGTCTGAATAATTTAAATACTGTAAATACTACCTCATTTCAGAAATGTAGACAAATAGAATGATCTATTATTAAACATCGTACAAATGGCAACAAAGATGAGGACAATATTCTGAATAATTTAAATACTGTAAATACAACCTCATTTCAGAAATGTAGACAAATAGAATGATCTATTATTAAACGTCGTACAAATGGCAACAAAGATGAGGACAATAATCTGAATAATGTAAATACTGTACTACCTAATCTTAGAAATATAGATAAATTGTATTTATGTACAATTTATTTTCCTGTTTATGAATAAATAGGTTCGCCTATCCTCTAGAATAGAGTTTATCACTTGTTTTCAGTTTAGAAATGAGTTTCCAGTTTCTTTTGAATTTTTTCTTTCTCCTTCACTTCAAGTGGCCCCTTGCGTCATGGTGATATTAACGTCTTACTTGGGGTGTCTTTTATCGTCGCCAGTTAAGATGCATTATGTTTCAGTGCATTTTGATTGCAAGGCAATGTATAATACCTTTACTTTAGTCTGTAAGATACGTCTTCATTGGGTATTAGATACAAGTTGTTACCTCACTCAACTAAAATACAACCAAATGAATCGAATCGAAATTCACTGAGTAATTGTCGAAGATTAAGTAATATCATTTAAGCAAGTGTGTCTATCCATATGAATTATACTCGATTTGTTGCTAGCATCAATTTTGTAGTGTACTTTGGTATGTGATGTTAGCCTAATCTGGAACATTTTATGAAACGGAATAAAATTTGTATTTAATGCCAAATGAAGATGCATCTAAGGATGTGCGTTGTGGTACAGTGGATATCGGCTCGGAACGAGAAACCGGGGAGCCGATTTCGAATTCCAGTTGAATCCATTGTATTCACTTACGCGCAAATACCCTTGGGAAAGGTATTAATCCGTCTCTTTCTTCCAGTTATGGGTTAAATAACAGGACAGATTGGGTTCTATAGCCTTGGGCGGCAACCAGTCTACCGCAGAAAGCAATGGCAAACTACTGCGGGATAATCTTCTGCCCAGTCAGTCATATCTCTTTCGAGACATGATCGCCCAAGCGTGTATCACGTATGGCACTTAACTGACTGAAGATGTATCGTATATACATTAAGAAATTTACCTTTACAATATGTATATAAGATACGTTTTTACTGGGCATTAAATAAAAGTTGTTACCTCACTCAATTAAAATAACAACATAACCAAATTAATCGAATCAACATTCACTCATAATTGTCGAAGATTAAGTAATCTCATTTAAGCAAGTGTTTCTGTCCATATAATCTGTACTTGGTTTCTAGCTAGCACCAATTTTGTAGTGTATTTTGGCATGTGATTTTAGCCTAATCTGGAACATTTGATAAAACGGAATAAAATTTAGTATATAATCCGCAATGACGAGGTGTTGGAGAGGATGGGAAAGAGAACAAAACTCATACTCAACATCAGCAAGAGACAGCTGAGGTTCCTGGCGTATTAGGTAATGAGGAAGGAGGGTCTGGAGAATCTAATACTCACAGTACGGATAGAGGGAAAGAGAGACAGAAGAAACAGCGCGATACATATTCGATAGGCTTTAGCAAATGGATGGCACATTGGTGTTTGGGTGAGATAACCAAAAAGAAAAATATTAAGAGCGACAAGAGACAGGGCACATGAAAAAGAAAATCCAATCGTTTAAAACGTCAAAATTGCTGGTCCTTGATCGATATTCATCGAAAGTTTTTCTATGTCAGAAAATGGAGGAAATTGATGGGGAACACCCATAATGCCAAATCCTCAGTTGAAAATAAAAACCGGGCGAAAGAAGAAGAAGAAAATAATAATAATATATATTTTTTAGTAAATAATATTGTCGTGATATCGGGCAAGGTCGAAGTTACCGCCTGAGGTGAAATTATAGACTGAGTTGGTGAACGCTGTGGATAAAATTAGCCGACAGGAGGTTTAAACAGTCGTTTATAAAAAGAACTATTTTTTTAGTTACTTTTTCGAGGGTGTTGTAGGGGGAATAAATTGAGGTATATATGATGGAGAATTTTACTTGTCGTTTTTTTTAGTTTTGCTTTTGAAATAAAAAACAACGGAATAAACTTCAAAAGAAAGAAAGAAAGAAAGAAAGAAAATTGATGTGAAGTGTCAGGGAAAGAAATAATCGAAAGGGACTGGCAGAATGAAAAAGAAGAGGAGAAAAAGAAAAAGTTAAATAGTATTGTAGAAAGAAAGAAAGAAAGAAAGGAAAAAAGAAAGAAAGAAAGAAAATAAGTAGTGGAAAAGGAAGGAAGAAAAACAAAAAAGAATAGATATAGAAAGTGAATAGAAGAAAGAAAGAAAAAGAAAAAAGTAAGAAAGAAGCAAAGAAGGAAACAAAGAAAAGATGCAAAGTGAACAAATTCAGCTCGGGTAGAAAATGCAAAATGCCTTTTAATCAGATTTCTGAGATATGCGTAGCGTACATTATTTTTAAAAAAATATTCGTAAATATTTGCGTCAGTACAATCCACAAAAAACAACTAAAAATTTATTTACAAAACACAGATGAACTCTGCTAAAAACAAACACTTAACCCTAAAACCGGTAAAAAGGTCAACGGAACTCAAAATACAGACCAACCCCTCTAACACCCAAAAATAACAAATCCAACACGAAGAAACTGACTTTTTCAAATGGATAATTCTCATTTCTAAAAAAATCACCTGAAGATGAATCCAAAACATAATGGGCTAGCTTCGAAACATGAGAAATTTTTTGTGTAGTGATACTATGAATTTAAAAACATTGTAACAACCATTACAGTATTTATATCTTTTATATATATATATATATATATATATATATATATATATATATATATATCCACAGAGAGATCTGTTTCGCTGTATCACAGATCATCAGTACGGTTAGACTCGGATTGCTTTTAACCCAGGATTGAAACCCGACCGAAGTGGCATCAGTCGGCGATTCTACCTCTGGGCCATGGGTGCTCGGTAGAAGACGGCAGACTTTTTAGCATGTATATTATGATCATACGCGCCCAATAGCCAGAGTGCGCTACACACACACACACACACACACACACACAAGTATATATATATATATATATATATATGTGTGTGTGTGTGTGTGTGTGTGAAATGATTTGTTTGAACATTATTTTTAATCGATTCTCGTATTTAATTAGATATTCTGTTTATAATCAAACAGTATTATATACTTATTTTTACCGGCCTGATTATTTACGATAAATTTTTGTTTATTATTTTTACGAAACAATTGTTTCATTCGGCAGGATTTGAACTTGCGATCCCTATCCACATAGGGGAAGCCATTAATTGATCTGGCACGTCTTAGACCTCTCGACCACGATCGACCAACAGTCAATATTATAAACAAAATATCTACTTAAATACGAGCATCGATCAAAATAATGTTCAAACAAATCATTTCAAACTGTCAGTTGCTTAAAAACATTTCGTTAATCTTCGTAATATATATATATATATATATATATATATATACTGTAATGCTTGTTACAATGTTTTTAAATTCATAGTATCACTACACAAAAAAATTCTCATGTTTCGAAGCCAGCCCATTATGTTTTTGGCTTCTTCTTTCTTTTTAGAAATGAGGTATATATAGTCACTCGCAGACAATTCTTTTTCTCTGTATCACAGCTCATCAGTACGGTTAGACATCCGATTGCTTTTAACCCAGGATTGAAACCAGACCGAACTGGCGTCAGTCGGCGATTCTACCTCTGAGCTATGGGCGCTCGGTTGAAGGCAGATTTTTAGCGTATCATGTATCGTACGCTAATAGCCAGAGTGCTCTAATTCATTACTGAATGTGCGATGCGTAGATGTTAGAGTAGCTACTGTTTTTAAAAGCCTTCCATTCTTCCAGAGTGCTGCTCAATCAGGGTGTGAGAGCGTAATATATATAGCAGTAGTTTTCAGACTCAATTGACTCGTTACTTGGCAGAATCTCTTTGTTCATGATTTCTTTCCAGTCCTACCAGATTCACAGCCTATTTTTCTTACGATAAATACCTGCTTTTTGGGGTGGCTAAAGTTGCGTCATGTTGATAATCTAAGATATTTTTCACTGAATATTGTTACAAACGATCGCTTTTTCATCAACCGTCACAATTTGCTTAAAAAAAAGGTTTATTTTCAAATCTCAGATAGAAATGTGATCAGATAGAAATGTGATCCAAAATGTTCTTCTCAATCAGATCATGTGGTACTAAAACATCTTAGTGATTTAAATACCCAAGCTTCACTAAATTTCATGGATGGTGATTTTTTATAAATTTAGTGTTACTGCCATTGCCTGCGTTGCGTAATGCGGCTTATTCTCAATCAATTTAATCATTTGTGTGTCACCTGTACTAATGCGGGGGAGAAAGGTTCTTTATCAAAAAGGCTTCAATCACCAACAATTTAGCGAGCCACTTCCATACAGTTCTGTCAGCTGAATCACCTTCACCGTACACAGTATGCTTTTTCATACTTTTTTTTTTTTTTTAAGCGTTTCACCCCGAGCAAGGCATGTCACTGCCACTACTGTGCAGGGGGCTACGTAGAGTGGAGAAAGGCTGATTAAATATAGGAAATAACAGAGGGTGGGTGATAGGCGGGTGAGGATACCGAGAATGAGGGTTGGGTAGATGAGAGTGTTGTGAGAATAGTTGGGAGTTAGTGTGATAGGAGGTGTCTATTGACCCTACATTTAAACACCTGGAGATTGTAACTGTCGGGAAAGCAGACTTGTGGAAGGGAGTTCCACAAGCGGGAAGCGCGAGAAAAGAAGCTGTTGGAGTAGAATTTACGGTTACATCTTATTTGTTTAACTGTAAAAGGGTGGGACCTAGTTGCTAATCTAGTATCTCGTGTAAATTCCTGCTTAGGCGGCACCAGTGATCTTTTTGCCTTTATGGTAACAAAAAGCATCAAGTGTCTAAAATGTACCTTATAATCTTCAATGTGCCTCCCCTGTTTCTCTTCTATAAATACTTTCACGGCTTCTGCTCCGATTAACTTAGCTCCATGGTGCCCTTTATATGAATTTACTCCAGCGACAAGATTACCAACTAGGCTCCAGCCTTATATATATATATATATATATATATATATATATATATATATATATATGTTGATTATTATTATTATTATTATTATTATTATTATTATTATAAATTATACTTCAGAACATGTACAGACTAGAAACTACGACAAAATTGTACATTTGGTCTCGACAATTAAAGAACAATGTCTCATCAGGTAGTTTATACTTAATTAATTATTAACTACCTGAAGAGAGATTGTTCTTTCAATGTCGAAACAAAAGGTTCAGTTTTGTAGTAGTTTGTAGTTTGCACATGTTCTAAAGTATAATTAAAAATAAATATTCATTGCTGTATTTTTATATTGAGCACTGATTTAAGTTAATGTTTTGAAAGTTGCAATTATATTCTTCGTTTCTTATTCAATTGTATATATATATATATCCACATCCCACACAAACTTGCCAAATATCAGAAAAGAGGCCTTCCATTCCTTCCCACATCACGTGATGAGACATTGTAAGTCTATCGAAACAAAATGCAAAATTTGTGGTGCATATCTATTAAAAAAATGTACATGTTCTAAAATATAATTTATAATAAATAGTCACAGCTCTATAGATTATATATCGAGTACTGTTTTAAATTAACATTTTGGATGTTGTAAATTTTTCCTCGTGCCTTATTCACTCGGATATATATAAGAAAAAACTGCGAGAAGCCGTTACCGATCTGTTTAAATTGGAGATTTATGGTCATTAATATTAGTTGCTTTTTATACACGGGTTTCTAGTCTAAAGTTGACTTTTTCGGCCGAATAAACCTGTGACTCTAGTAACAATAAATTTTTGCCACTTATCAGGGCAGAGTAATAACGACTTCAAAATTTCGTGAAGGCACATTTACGATGTCTTAACTCTTCAGCAGGCTGAAAAATAAACCCTGATGAGTGAAGATATCAAATTCGTGTCCTCACGAAACTTTGATGTAAGCATGACCCACTTTTGTTTCGTGATGCATTAATCATATTAATGCTGTATCTGTATTTCAATATCGAGCACTTTACGACAACAAACCTGTTTGCCAAATGTTTTTTCAGTAAACCACTGAAAAAACAACAATATATATATATATATATTATTAATAATTACTTTAGAACGTGTGCAAACCACAAACCACTTCATAATTGTAAATTTTGTTTCGACATTGAAAGAACAAGAATACATTAGTTATTTAATAACCATGCTAATAAACGTATCATTGAGAATTTTTTTAATTCAAAGACCTGTCGAATCAAAATGTACAATTTTGTAGTAGTTTGCAGTTAGCGCATGTTCTAAAGTAATAATTAATAATCAGAGCACAATTAAACAACATTTTTTAGAAAAACATAGTCATGTAGGCAATATCAAACAGATTTTAGTCAACAATACAATAATCCTCACTCATACACACGGTAAAAAGAACCTTCAGATATTGAAGGCCATCTACATTAAATCCAAACAACCCACACTAAATAAAATCACGTTTAAATCTGATCATAACACATTGAATTGCATGGTTCTGTTAACACTTCGAGCTCTCACGCAGTGTGACGTCATAGAGACGCATTACAAATTTACGAAATGCGTTTGCAATTTTTGGTAACTTTTATCGTTGCATAGCAAAGTTTTATGTCAACACAAGATAAAATCGTCGCTGATGGTGAATGTTTTTTATGTTAACGTCCTTGTAACCTCTCTGAAGGTGTCACATGTGAGCCGAAAGCTTAGAACCAACTTAATAAAAAATTATGCGAATGTTGGAGAATTTTTGTTTTTATTTTCACCTGAAATTAAAGCGAAAATACAATGTTTAGAACGGCTCATGATTAAACGTAATAGATATTCATTGTCTCTTATATTTAACAGTATATGTTTAGAAAATTATCTGCTGCCTCGATACACTAAATATATATGTATATACATATAGCCATTCGCATAAATATATATACATATATATATATATATATAGAGAGAGAGAGAGAGGCAGAGAGAGAGAGAGACAGAGAGAAACAGAGAGAGAGAAAAAGAGATAGTTACTAATGTATGCTAAATTAAATCTATACAGAGAGATGAATATATTTATTGGCTTAAAAAATTCGGAGAGAAGTCTTGGTCAAAATTAAAAAAAAATGAGACCAAAAATCTTACAATTCCCTGTGGGAAAAAATGTTGTTATAAAAATATTTCTCTTGACAGAAAGATGAAGTAAAAAAAATAAATGTTCGAGCTGTAGATATTGAAGTTCTTTTACCGGAAATGAAAAGGAAGAACTGATCCAAAATTATCATGATAAATAGATTCAGCAGAAGAAGAAAAAATCGGGGACTAACAAAAATGTTCAACGTATTTCCTTACCTTAACCTAAGTAAAAGAAAATAGGCAAAGGGCACATACCTTATAAACAGATAAATATATATATAAAAGACAAAGTTGAGAATGTAAAACAACATATTTGACATTGGTACAAATTGTGCATGTGATAGAAAAATCCATGTAATCACGCGGACAGAGCACAAAACAATTCAATATATATATATATATATATATATATATATATATATATATATATACTAGCAGTATAGCCCAGCGTTGCTCGGGTGTAATGAAAGCTTTAAAACTAATCCATGGTCCTGGAGCTCAGACTCTTTGGACGTTGGCATGAAAGAGTAAAAAGCAATAGTTGTTTCTAATTAAAGCGAAACAGTAGACTGAAAGAAAAATGAATGGATGTAAGTCAAATTTTGATTTCCTGCTATCGATATCAAATAAGTTTTTTTCGTCGTAAACTGAATTTTGAAGGCTAAATAAGTCCTCTGTGTAAATGGTATCATGGCTGAGACTAAGAACTACAATTATACCTACTTAGAGCCAAATCTGAAGTAAAATCTAAAATAAAAGGGCTGAAAAAATACAGACATACAGGCAGATAAACAGACACACACACAAACATCTTGCCTTTTAGATATATATGCATTATCGATTTATGCACGATTGTAAGAATTGGAACCTTCAAACTTCTGAATATTGTTTCTTATGTCTTTGTCTATGAGTGTATCAAATTTGATTAAAATCCGATCACTTCTTCTATAACCCGATCTTTTCGATTGTCGATTTTCGATATTTATCCAGAGTGCACCGACACAAAACCTAGCTAAGAACACTCGCAGACGCTTATGGTACAAATGTGTACATTTTCAAGAAAATCGGTTCAACCGTTTCGTAGTATGTAAATAACGGACGGACACACACACACACACATGCACACACACACAGACAAAGTTCTATTTATTAATAAGTTTAGATAATTCTTAATGGATACTCATATTTGAGTAGATACTCCATTTTATTTTTATTATTATTATTATTATTATTATTAAACAGTCGTTGTTTACATCTACTAGCCTGAATAATCAAAAAATCTTGTTAAGTAAAGATGCGTCCTCCGGCGGGATTCGAACCTCTGTAAATTATACATTCGTTAACCGTTAAGTGGGCAGGCTGTATTTTTCTATCCATAACAATTAGTAGGGTTGCTATTATACACAGTAGAGCTACTATTATTTTGCAGGTTGAAGATTTCATATAATATTGTTATATTGTGAGATATATTTATCGATTCTTGACGTAACTATAACTAAGCTTAACATTGTTTTTGTTGAAAATCTTTTTTTTTTGTGTGTGTGTGTAGGGGTATGGTTGTAGTTGTAGTGCATTGGATATCGGCTCGGAACGAGAAATCGGTGAGCCGAGTTCGAATTTCAGCTGAATTCATTGCATTCACTTACGCGCAAATACCCTTGGGAAAGGTATTAATCCGTCTATTCCTTCCAGTTATGGGTTAAATAACAGGACAGATTGGGTTCTATAGCCTTGTCTGGCAACCAGTCTACCGCAGAAAGCAATGGCAACCTATTGCGGGATAATCTTCTGCCCAGTCAGTCATGTCTCGAAAGAGACATGATCGCCCAAGCGTGTATCACGTATGGCACTTAACTGACTGACGGTTGAAGTGTTTGTGAACTAAAGTTGAATATATTCTTCCTATGTTTGTTTGGACACTACGACTAAAGTGTGGGTTAAACCATAGGTAAACTGTTAATATAGTTTCGGCTTGTGTTTGTCTGCTTTGTTTTTACCAGAGCATTCTAAACTTACATTGTGTTTACGTTTTCTCCAAGGCCTTGTTAATTTGCAGCTATTAAAGACTTTCTTATAACTAGAGTTGGTAGACAGTCTAGACTGGATTAATTTATGTTAGTTGTCTAGAATTCTATGGTAGTGGTTAGATTTTTTGTTGTCCTATTTGTGGTTGCATGAATCTTTGGTATGTGGTTTGTAGTGGACATCATTCAGGTCAAAGGTTACGTCGAGGAATTTGATCACTTTGGCGTTAGTGGTGTCAGTGATGATAATTTCGTGAGGTTTAAAAGATGAATAGTCGTCATTTTATCGAGGGCCTGTTTTTCGGAGGAGGATTAATCCATCGTCTCCGTATAGACCTTTTTTTAAATTTTATTTCGAAGATACTTCTTAGTTTCCATAATAAAAATAAGCTGACCAATTCACAGAATCATACGCGCCCATGGAAATGCAGAAATCTGTGTTCTTTTATTTTTGTCCACAGGCAGTCGTCATGAAATAATATAGATTTTTGTGCTTGATAAATAATACTGATGTCCCGTTCGCTAAAGAGGAAGTACATGTTTGCTAAGTTTAAGGCGGCAGTTAAGAGTCTTTCAGTGATATCACTCAGGCCGTCTAAGAAAAGACCTGAGTAAGTCACAGGGGCTAGAGAAGAGCAGCATGTTGCCAAATTTCTTTAATATTTGTAAGCATTTGATTCCGATGTTTAAGTCGGACTATATCAAATCTTTGTATAGATGAGACGTAGAACAGACGCCATCTCCATCATTCTGACGCTTTGTTTTCCCAGAATGAAAAGGGAGTGCTGCCTCGTTTCCGATTAAGTTTGTCTTTGTAACATGAGAGTGGTCTCCCACCTAACCTGTTTGCTAGAACCTATGCAAAGAGAGGTTGTTTTCGAAGTCTGCTATCGGTCGTACAAGAAAGATGTCCTGCCCATCTGAGTTTGATTTTCATTAGGATGACTTCAATACCTGTAATGCTGCATGTAGACACAACTTCACTGTTTTTAATGCGATCGCCCAGTTTCATGACCTTCTTTATAGAAGGCCCTCTTGCTACCCGCCATGTTTGTTGTGACGTCAGCAATTGAGGTTAATTGAGAAGCCATAATTCGTTCAGAAGCGTCTTCTACGAACACGTTGTTTTTCACTTCTCTAACTTTCATTTTGCTAATAAGTTTCACTTTACCAATACGTTTCATTTTCAGTTTTTATAAAAGAAGGTTGAAGGCTGGATGTTGAAATGTGAAAGGAAAAATATTTCGTATGTACATTAAAGTGCGTTGTGGTGCATTGGATATTAGCTCGGAACGAGAAATCGGGAAGCCGAGTTCGAATTCCAGCTGAATTCATTGCATTCCCTAACGCGCAAATACCCTTGGGAAAAGTACTAATCCGTCTGTTCCTTCCAGTTATGGGTTAAATAACAGGACAGATTGGGTTCTCGAGCCTTGGTCAGCAACCAGTCTACCGCAGAAAGCAATGGCAACCTTCTGTGGGATAATCTTCTGCCCAGTCAGTCATGTCTCTTTCGAGACATGATCGCCCAAGCGTGTATCACGTATGGCACTTAACTGACTGACATTAAAGTAGACCTTTATTACCAGAATGACAAAAGTGTAAAAAGAAATATATATGTAAAATTTTGTTAACTGAACACTATAATATATTTGTGAAAAGAAAAAACGTTCATTCAGAAATTTATGTAGCTTTAGAGTTAAAATTGTTCCAAGAGAAATGTAAGTATTTAAAATGTCCCACAGAAGTTTAGAGTTTATGGTTGTGTAGTAACAGAATGTAAAGTCTTGTGTTCCTTCCCTTTAGGTAGGTCGGCGACAGAGTGGGAGAGAAGGTAAAACAAATAAAGGAATTGTTGTTGTTGTTGTTGTTGTTGTTGGTGGTGGTGGTGTTCTGTTCGGCGGCGTAGAGTGAAAAAGAATGTTGGAAGAAGAGGTCGGCGCAACATGACCGAGTCAGCTTGGAGTTTCTTCCTTATATTGTGAGAGGCTATCAGATACCGCTCAAATTCTAACTCTTAACCGGTCACGGACGTGGTTAAGTAGTGGATTTCATATATTGTGTGTATTTAGGCAGCATTTTTTCATTAATGTTTCCCTAAGTAATATAGACAACTTTTGTCTATTTATTTTATGTAAATTTTTTCATATTCTCTGATAAGCTTAATATCATTATCATTAAATAGAGAAAGAAAATTACAATACTGACAGAAATATTTTTTAGTAATCAAATGTAAGCTTTCGGCTTACAGAAGCCATTTTCAAAGATGTCAAATTACATTATATATTATAAACACGGACAAACGATAATGACAAACTGTTTTTGTTTAAATGGAAGATTTCCAAGCAACAACAAACTCGTGCATATAAGACGCTGATAGCGAATGTCGCATCACAGCTCATGACGACAAGAAATATTAAGTATGGGAAGACATTAGAAAAAACTAATGGCTTCTGTTATTAATTATAGGCATTTAAGGATATTTGTAGAAATTTCATAGTTTATCTTGTTCAGGTTAGGTTTTAACTGTTTATGTATATAGATTCGATAATTTATAGTATTTGTTAATTGTTTTCATGTTTAAGTACATATATATATATATATATATATATATATATATATATATGTCAGATTAAATAAATTTCAAACAATATGTTTGCTTATTTTTAATAGAATCCGTTCATACTCACGGATAATCTTTCGCGTATTACAATTAAGAGATGTCAGAAATGAGCTGTAACGTTGACAGAAGTTATTTTCATTCATTTCTTAAGGTACCCAAATATTTTCAGTCTCATTACAGTTCATTTATGATATCTTTTGATTGTAATACGCGAAACTTTATCCGTGAGTATGAACGGGTTTTATTAGCAATAAACAAACATATTGTTCGTAATTTATTTAATCTGACACGCAAAGAAAAATTCCTGCCTAAATGCACAAATTTTAATATATATATATAATTTTGCAAATTTACTGAAACAAAATCAATAATGTCTTCTTAGAATATATATATATATATATATATATATATATATATATATATATATATATGCGTCTGCATGCAACGTATGCAAAGTCGATCGCAATGATAACTCTTCTGATAATTTCTTAATCTGTTAAGAATATAGGAAAAAAGTAGACAGGCTTTCAATGCCGTCTGGACCTCCACATCTGGCAGTAATTCATCATGCGGTTGAAATCAAACACAATATAATAATCTTAATAATGTATGTAAGGAGGTTGAAACGTCCGTCTGTTGCTGGATGACAGTTTTTTTTTCACGTCTTGAATGACAAACTACCGTCGTTAATAAAGAACTTGAAAGGTACAGTATTGACATTGCTGCCTTATCAACAGGAGTATGAAAAGGGGGTCTAGTCTGAACCCAAGAACTAAGAGGGACCCATGCGACACCTATCTACCTCGAGAACATGTACTTTCTCCCCCAGCCCGATATACACATACTGTAACATCACGACAGGATGCGATGGGTAAATTGTTGCTCTTTTATATTTTTCATTTCGCGCATACGTTTTTTATTTTCATATTGTTGACTGCAATATATAGTATGGTCAGTTGGGCACCGTCCAAGATAAAAAACAAGCACCACAGAATTTCTAAACGGAACGCTGTGATGCGTAGATTTCGCGGCGGGTGCTCCCATATGAACATATCAGAGTGCTTGGGTGTCAATCTGAGAACAGTACAAAGAATTCGGAAAGAGTTAGATGAGTCAAATGGAGATTACGAAGGTCCGATAACTCTGCAAACTCACACTGATCGTACTGTTAAGAATACAACTTCTAAATTTATTGGTGTGATCAAGGCTACGGTTGAAAATGATCCTTCCAATATCAATCAGGTTCATAGCCGGATAGTTATTGGTGGACTGGGTCAAGATGGTGACTGCTGGAAGGCGGTATATATGACAACAATACTCTGCACCATGTAATACAAGCAGGGGAACCCATTTATTGCAGTCTTTCAATTCATGCGACCACGTAACTCTCCAAACTGTAACCCCACTTGATTATTATACGTGGGGCGGAGTTGGGCCCGACAAACTCCTTGTAACACCAAAGATGAACTGAAGGCAAGGATTATGGCAGCATTCTTCAACTTAAAGGAGGCCGTCCTGAAAAATTACAGGACGTTCTGTGATTGTGTGGAGACCGTGGTTGAAGCCATTGGCGATTTTATTGAATAAATTTATTCTTTAGTATTTCAAGATATTTTTGTGTAATTTTGGTAAATATATCTGTTAAAATGAGATGTCAGTGTTATTTTCATTTTTATGTCATTTAGACGACAATTTATCCATCGCACCCTGCAAAGCGATTATAGATATAGACATTGAGGACATAGGAATCAGTACTGCATGGTTCAAGCCAATGGCGATTTTATTGAATAAATTTATTCTTTATTATTTCAAGATATTTTTGTGTTATTTTGGTAAATATATCCGTTAAAATGAGACGTCAGTGTTATTTTGATTTCTGTGCAATTTAGATGACGATTTATAGATCGCATTGAAGCCAATGGCGATTTTATTGAATGAATCAACTCTTTAGTCTTTCAAGATATTTTTGTGTAATTTTGGTAAATATATCCGTTAAAATGAGATATAAGTGTTATTTTCAGTTTTTGTAGTTTAGACGTTAACTCATACATAGCGCGCGCGCGCACACACACATACACACACACACACACACACACACATATATATATATATATATATATATATAATAAAAAGTTTTTGATTTTTTTAAAAAAAACAGCGAAAGGATGGATATTCCAAAGAATTTTTTAACCGACACAAACAGACTTTCTCCACGGAGGTGCCGTGTGTTAACTGGTTTACCGAAAATAAACAAACGGACGAGCCGTATGTTGCTTGGTTTATCGACACCACGTGTTGTAAACAAACAAATGTTCGGACGCTGCCGTAGAGCGCGTTTCCAATTCTAATTTTGAAAAAAAATCACTTGTTTCCGATGAAGAACCGAGGACGGTTTGAAATATAAAACTACATTAAAAATAAACAAATACTGTTTAAAAAAGTACGTTTTTTTTAAAAAAAATCAAAAACTTTTTATTATACATAGTAAGACAGTATACGTGGATAATCATTAATATATATATATATATATATATATATATATATAAAAAAGACACCTAAAAAGCAAAGCAAAGACACCTAATAGCTTAAGAGACAGATGTAATCTATGTTTAACAGAAAAAATTAAAATTTTGAAATTTCAATATCAGAATATACTTCTGAATAAACGTAGAGAGATCCTTTCTATGTGTCGTCATAGAAATAAATATAAATTGCAATAATTCTCTTATTTTTCCATTTAATCACAATAAGGTTTTTTGGCTAAGCAGTTACCTTTCTCCCTACCTACCACTAATAACCCAATGGTCAAGCCACACAACTCCCACTACCATAGAAGAAATTACTACTAAGATTCCACTAGCTTAACCTCATAAAAGTCAGTATTCCCCAGCACCTTCGTTTAATAGACCAAGCCGCGGCATTAAAATTTTTCTTCATTCTTTGCTTAGACGGGGTTGACAATGCATGTCTTAAACAGACATGTTGAAAATGGCTATTTCTCCTGTAAATTTTATCTGAATATATATATATATATATATATATATATATATATATATACTGTTATTATATATATATATATATATATATATATATATATATATATATACTTCATGGATTATTATTTTTAATACGATATATTTTTTAACCTTTTACTAGATGCATGCATTTGATGTTCACATTTTATTTATTTTTTCTTGCATGCAGATTGACGAAATAAGCATTGTTTAAAAAAAAACAGGACGTCCTACTCAAATACGTTTTTCCACTTGAAATAACATTTGAAGCATGAAAATATACACAATCACACATATAGAGACAAAAGCACACACGCACACACACACACACACACACACACACACACACACACACACATATATATATATATATAGAAAGAGAAATACGGTTGTTCCAACGAGGAAAATTGGTATAGAATAAAAAGTGTGAGAGGCCGTGAACATTTTGTTTAAAGTGCATATTTATTGTTGTTGTTATTATACATGTTATGATACATTAAGTGTCCATAATGGTATTTGTGACGCTACACGTGTTTCGAGTCTAAGATTGACTCTCTTCAGGCGAATAAATTTGTGGCTTCACGTATCGAGTTCCTTTTGTTTCTGAGGGCCAAGTCGTTGTTTTATAAAGAAGTAAGTAGAAAAATAAAAATAAAAATAAATCAAATCAGTGAAATAAAATAAAATAAGATAAAATAAATCAAATGTTGGCGTGTTGAATTGTCTGTGTTTTCTCACATCAGCACGGGTATAAATGAATAAACAGATAAATAAATAAATAAATAAATAGATGAAGGAATCAAGTGCTTAGCTCCAATTTGAAATGATTTTATTTTGGGGTTCCCTCATTAGTACTTTAAAATTATATTCTAGGCGTCTTTTTTATCTACAAGTCTCTTCTTCGGTCAGTTCGTTGTTTTTATTGCTTTGACAGTGTTTTGAATTTGGTGTATATATATATATATATACTCTAATTCAGAAGATCAACCGATTACGCGACTTTGGTTTCTATCTTTCGGTATATTCGGATTATAGAAAGCACTGGCCTGGCTTTTGGTGAGTCTGTGGAATCGGTTAAGACAAGCTTAGACATTCTAAGAAAAGTTTAGAAATGCTAAGAGAAACTTTGTACCCAGTTACTGCGTAAGTATGGGCTAGGTAATTCTTTGACCAGTGGCCCGAGGGTCAGCGCTTGAGGTCTCCATATATATAAAAACGTTCTTGTGTCACATCTCGTGTCACTTAGTGGGTGAGCAGGGGAAATTAAAACTGATTATCCAACGCTTTTTTAAAACGAAAAGCAAGACTTTTGGAAGTCATAAGATGAAGTTCGAAATATGGGAGGAGTCAATAATAGAAAAATAAGATTGTACACTTTCATTCGGGTTTGAATACATAAAATCTCTACATGTTAAATTCCTATTTTTTTAAGTATGTATTAATCACTTTTTGCTACGACTATTTACTGGTCTAATTTGACACTGACCAATAAGTGGTTAATAATCATATATATATATATATATATATATATATATGTGTGTGTGTGTGTGTGTGTGTGTGTGTACACCGTGATAAAAGCCTACTTGCCAAAATACATTTGATCAGTCAAACCACTAAAAAACGATAACACTTGCGTTAAACATTAGAAAAATTTCACACTATATATATATAATGAAAATATATTGGATGCCTTTATAAATCCATCGTTAGTAGCTTATTTCGCGGAGCTCTATACTTTATATATATATATATATATATAACTTTAATCCAAACGGAAAAGTAGGAAGGTAAATCCCAAAACCTTATCCTAATTAATATTAAAATTTTAATATTAAAAAATGATACAGGTGGAGAGCTCAATGTAATTAAAATTACAGAGATAATTATAAAATAAAATAAATTTCGATGTTCAAAACTGTTGAATGATCATTTCAACATGAAATCCCTAAGAGAGATTTCACATCTCATCGGCAACTACCACATTTTCAAAATTAAATAAAAAAGAAATAAAAATGAAGCTTAAGAATTAAAAAATTTACGTCACAAAAAAATCGGTTAGCAATCAACGTCTATTTTTAGATTTTACTTTTAGATAGAGTTGTAAGTGAAAAAATTGGAAAATTTGGCTTTACTGTAAACTAATATCAATATTAGTAAATATTTTCTCAAATTAGTAAACAAGCATTTTAATAACAATAATCCTCTAAGAAAAATCTTTAATAGCAACACTCTAAAAATCAGCTACTCTTGTACCTCAAATATAGACAACATTATAAATTCTCATAATAGGCAAATTCTAAAGAATTTATGTAATACGAACTCTGAGTCCGGAATTTTAAATAAATGCAATTGTAGCTCCATGGATGCCTGTCCGATGGAGGGCAAACGTAAATCCACACAGGTAACTGAGAAAGCTCACATTTCACCATCAAACAAGAATAATAATTCAGTCAGTTAAGTGCCATGCGCGATACACGCTTTAGGCGATCATGTCTCGAAAGAGACATGACTGACTGGGCAGAAGATTATCCCGCAGTAGGTTGCCATTGCTTTCTGCGGTAGACTGGTTGCCGACCAAGGCTATAGAACCCAATCTGTCCTATTATTTAACCCATAACTGGAGGGAAAGAGGCGGATTAATACCTTTCCCAAGGGTATTTGCGCGTAAGTGAATGCAAGGAATTCAACTGGAATTCGAACTCGGTTCCCCGATTTCTCGTTCCGAGCCGATATCCACTGCGCCACAACGCACATCCGAATAATAATTACCGAACCTATATTGGTATGTCCGCGGCACCTTTTAAAGAGAGATATTACAATCACAGGTATTCGTTTTCGAACCCAAATCAAAAATACCAGACAGCCCTTTCATGGAGATTTTTGAAAATGAAAGAAGAAAGGATGGACGCTGTAATTAGCTGGAGACTGATAGGTTCAGCCCGAATTCCGAGGAATTTTCGTGATAGGTGCAACCTGTGTCTGCAAGAAAAAATACTAATATTAAAGTACCCAAACCAGCGCCTACTCCTGAATTTTAGAAAGTAATTCATTAGTAAGTGCTGCCATAGAACGAAATTTGTGAACATTTAAATTTTAAATTGTAATTTTAGTTTTTAGGAGAGTAAATATAAATTTAATTGTTTTTGATAAATAAATTTAATTTTTAAATAGTAAGTTTAATCCCTCTACCTTCCTTTTCCTATCTTCTTTGATTATTTACCTTTATAAAATAAGGATACTTTTACTAATTTAACCCCTGATTTCTTCTGCAAGTATATACATCTTTTTTGCAACATAAATTTTTTAAAAAAATTTATAAAAATATTTAATATAACTTTTAATATTTAATATAACTTTTTAAAAATTTTTTCATTAAATTTTATCTTTTATTTTTTATTTTTATTTTTATTTTATTTTATTTATATCTAAATTTATTATTAATTAGCTTAATTAAATTTATTTAAATATATATCTGCTTTTTTCTCCTAATTAAGTTATATATATATATAATGTATCGAGGCAGCAAATAATTTTCTAAACATATACTGTTAAATATAAGAGACAATGAATGTCTATTATGTTTAATCATGAGCCGTTCTAAACGTCATTTCAGTTGAAAATAAAGACAAAAATTCTCCAACATTTGGATAATTTTTTATTAAGTTGGTTCTAAGTTATTGGCTCGCATCAGCCATCTTCAGAGAGGTTATTAAGACGGTAGCACAATAACATCCACCATCACCCACGATTTTATTTTGTGTTGACATAAAACTCCGCTAAGCAAGGTCAATAGTTACCAAAAATAATAAACGCAGTTCGCAAATTTGCAATGCAGTTCTATGACGTTACACTGCGTGATAGATCGAGATGGCAAGAGAATCATATGCGTTATGACCACATTTAAACGTGATTTTATTAAGTGTGGGTTGTTTAGATTTAATGTAGATGGCCACCAATATCTGAAGCTTCTTTTTACTGTGTGTATGAGTGAGGATTATTGTATTGTTGACTAAAATTTGTCTGATATTACCTTATAACCTCTCTGAAGATGGCTCATGTGAGCCGAAATCTTAAAACCAACTTAAAAAAATATCCAAAAGTTGGAGAATTTTTGTTGTTTATTTTCAATTGAAATTAAAGCCAAAATACGACGTTTAGAACGGATCATGATTAAACATAATAGACATTCATTGTCTCTTTAATTTAACAATATATATATATATATATATATATATATATATATATTGTGTATCGAGACTTTAGATAATTTTCTAAACATATAGTGCTAAATATAACAGAAAATGAATGTCTATTATGTTTAATCATGAGCCATTCTAGACATCGGATTTTGGCTTTAAATTCTGGTGAAAATAAAGACAAAAATTCTCCAACATTTTTTTATTAAGTTGGTTTTAAGCTTTCGGCGCACATGAGCTTCAGGGATATTACAGGGACGTTAACATAAATATAACCACCATTAAAGCTGATTTAATCCTGTGTTGACATAAAACTTTGATAAGAAACGATAACAGTTACCAAAAATAGCAAACGCAGTTCGTAAATTTGTAATGCGGTTCTATGACGTCACACCGCTTGAGAGCACGAAATGATAACAGAACCATATATTTAAATGCAATATATATATATATATATATATATATATATATATATATATATATATTAATCATATCACCCCAAGAAAGGCGATAACCACATCCTAAACAGGGAACAAGGGATGAGCCTCTTCAACTGTTCAATAGACGCGGGTGGTTTGTGAACCGGGCGATAGTTTAGTCTATCTACTCCAATTGAAAAAAAAGAAAAAGGAAAAGACCGAAAAGATTGGAAAAGAGAAAACCGGAAACCGCATCCTAAACAGGAAACAAGGGATGAGCCTCTTCACCTGTTCAATAGATGTGAGTGGAGTGTGAACCGGGCGATAGTTTAGTCTATCTACTCCAATTGAAAAAAAAAAATAAAATAAAAAAAGAAAAGAGTGAAAAGATTGGAAAAGAGAAAACTGGAAACCGCATCCTAAACTGGAAACAAGGGATGAGCCTCTTCACCTGTTCAATATATATATATATATATATATATAAATTCACAGCGGTCTTTATAATAGTTGTGAAGATAATGTTTTCAATATCTTCGATGCACAACTGGAAAATGTTAACAACGCAATATATGTTATATCGCACGTATTCTCTTGTCTTCCATAATTGCAAATAAATTGTCATAACCCTGCCAGTAATCATTGTCTTTTATACACACTCACACAGACCGAAAAAAATGCATTTCTTTTTTCATTTCTGACAGGCAAAAAAAAAAAAAAAAAGACGCTAAACGTAAAAGCAAAAACACCGTCAGATGTCCCACCATTTTTTCCACGTTTACGATTTCCATTCAACGTCTTGCTGTTTGAAGGAATTTCAGGTCGTGATGATCCAAATGACAGGATTCAGTGGTGGGGTCTGGTTCGCGCCGTTTTTGTCAGGATGCTCACGTCACGATACGGGCGACATTTTAAGACTCCCTGTCTGGAGCGCAGATCGTTGGATGCGAAGTGAGTTCACCAGATGTCCGTCGAGGACAGAAACCAGTGATCCCGGAGACCCACGTCGATCGTGACGAAATATCATTTGCCAAATCTCTCATCTGATATCATTCTCTTTAACTGGCTGTGAACCAGAGGGAAAAGGTTTCGATCTACTGCCGTGATAGGAAGAGGATTCGTGATATTTAGGGAAAATGTTTTTTTATTTTTTATTTTAGATATTTTCTGTGTTCATTTGATCTCGCTGTTGTATCCTTTAAATTAAATAAGTTTGATAATTGCCACAATGTTCAGATGACTTTCTCATAGTTTTTATACATACGTATATATATATATATATATATATATATATATATATATATATATATATATTATGAATCAGAATCTGACAAGATGATAAAATAAAAAAATAACAACACAGGAAATGTCTCTCACTCTTGTATGTTTTACTTTTATTAAAGTTTCTTCAGAGAGCGAGAGAAAAATACAAAAATATTAGCAACGGGACAGTATTATGGAATCTTATGGTTTGGGGTTAGTTCTTATTAACGAGATATGTGTCACGTATATTAAAGTAATAGAAATTTTTAAATAGGTATCTCCACTAATTCACGGGAAAAAACAATTGCGTAATGCAAAACGCCACAAATTTAACGAAAATAAAGTTTTATCGTGAAAATGTTGATATTATTATTAAGAGGACAAATCAAAGAATCTTTTAATTATTTTTTAAATTTTTTCTTTCCTTTCTAACTTGTTCGAAATTTTGGTTAGAATGCTTGTTTGGTTCACGTCATCACCTTCTACAAAGTTTAACATTGATTTTTTTGCGCTTTTTTTTCTGTTGAAAACATATTAATTTAAAAATTCTTGTACAAATCAAATATTTGCACGATTTTAATGAAATTTTCAGAACTTCAGGGACGTGAGCTGTATTTTGTCTCGACAATCATTATTGAATATTGTTAACATTTTTCATTATTGATTATTGTTAACCTTTTTTCATTATTGATTATTGTCAACCTTTTCTCATTATTGATTATTGTCAACCTTTTCTGATTATTGATGATTGTCAACCTTTTCTCATTATTGATTATTTTTAACCTTTTTCTCATTATTGATTATTGTTAACCTTTTATCATTATTGATTATTGTCAAGCTTTTTTCATTATTGATTATTGTCAACCTTTTCTGATTATTGATGATTGTCAACCTTTTCTCATTATTGATTATTTTAAACTTTTTTCTCATTATTGATTATTGTTAACCTTTTATCATTATTGATTATTGTTAAACATTTATCATTATTGATTATTGTCAACCTTTTCTCATTATTGATTATTTTTAATCTTATATCATTATTGATTATTGTCAACCTTTTATCATTATTGATTATTGTTAAACATTTTTCATTATTGATTATTGTCAACCTTTTCTGATTATTGATGATTGTCAACCTTTTCTCATTATTGATTATTTTAAACTTTTTTCTCATTATTGATTATTGTTAGCCTTTTATCATTATTGATTATTGTCAACCTTTTATCATTCTTGATTATTGTCAATCTTTTCTGATTATTGATGATTGTCAACCTTTTCTTATTATTGATTATTTTTAACCTTTTTCTCATTATTGATTATTGTTAACCTTTTCTGATTATTGATTATTGTCAACCTTTTCTGATTATTGATGATTGTCAACCTTTTCTGATTATTGATGATTGTCAACCTTTTCTCATTATTGATTATTTTAAACTTTTTCTCATTATTGATTATTGTTAACCTTTTATCATTATTGATTATTGTCAACCTTTTATCATTATTGATTATTGTTAAAAATTTATCATTATTGATTATTGTCAACCTTTTCTCATTATTGATTATTTTAAACTTTTTTCTCATTATTGATTAATTGTTAAAACCTTTTTTCTTTTTCATTATTGATTATTGTCAACCTTTTATCATTATTGATTATTGTCAAAAATTTTTCATTATTGATTATTTTTAACCTTTTTCTCATTATTGATTATTTTTAATCTTATATCATTATTGATTATTGTTAACCTTTTGTCCTTATTGATATGTCAACCTTTTATCATTATTTATAATTTGTGAAACTTTTTTCATTATTGATTATTGTCATACTTTTTTCATTATTGATTATTGTTAGCCCTTTATCATTATTGAGTATTGTAAAAAATTTTATCATTATTGATTACTTGTTGATTTGTCTTACATGTTTTTAATGAATTTACTCGAGCTACTAGATTAGCAAGTAGGTCCCATCCTTTTACTGTGAAACCAATAAAATATAAACGCTACTTCTTCTTCATCAGCTTCTTTTCTCGCACTTCCTGCCTGTGAAATTCCCTTCTGTTTACTTGCTTCCTCCACAACTAAAATCTCCAGAAACTTTAAAGTCATTTCCTATCTTACTGAATCGCATCCTTTCTCCCATGCTTCTTTTTTCGTCTACTTCTCTCTCGTCACACCAGTATTCTCATACCCATTTCCTGACACCCTTTATAACCTATCTCTCTTTCTCATCATTTTCCGCCTATGTAACCCCCTCCGCACCAGTGGCAGTTAAATGCCTTACTTGAGGCGAAATGATTAACAAAATACTGATATGTTATGATTTAATTCATTCTTATTGATTACATTTGTGTTGAATGCATTAAAGCAGCAGATAGCCTATTTCATTAGCTTCTTTTTTCTCGCATTTCCCATCTGTGGATCTCCCTTCTATATACTTGCATTCCCGACGCGTACAACCTCAAAGACAGCCTGTATAATCTGTCCCTCTTTCTCATCCCTTTCCGCCTATGTAACCTCAAGCGCACCAGTGGCATTTAAAATTTAAATATCTTGGGGTAAAATGGTAAAAAAAAAAAAAAATACAATTCATTCGTGTTTAGTTGAAAAATATAATTCATTCGTGTTTAGTTAATTTCTTTGTTATTTTCTTAATTTTCTTATTTATTTACACATTTAGCTTTTCTTATCCTGAAAGGATAAGTTTAGAAAAGATTTAATTAAATTTTTCAAAGCCAACGATCTTAACATAACTACCAATGCTAACGATAATGTTGTAAATTTGTTAGAAGTAACATTTGCCCTGAACAATGGTCTGTTCAAACCGTACGCTAAAGATTTACATAATCAAAAATGCATCAGTAAGGAATCAAATCGCGCACCCGGTTCACACTCCACCCACATCTATTGAACAGGTGAAGAGGCTCATCCCTTGTTTCCTGTTTAGGATGCGGTTTTCGGTTTTCCCTTTTCAAGTCTTTTCACTCTTTTATTTATTTATTTTTTTCTCCAATTGGAGTAGATAGACTAAATTATCGCCCGGTTCACACTCCACCCACATCTATTGAACAGGTGAAGAGGCTCATCCCTTGTTTCCTGTTTAGGATGCGGTTTCCGGTTTTCCCTTTTCAAATCTTTTCACTTTTTTATTTTTTAATTTTTTTTCTCCAATTGGAGTAGATAGACTAAACTATCGCCCGGTTCACACTCCACCCACATCTATTGAACAGGTGAAGAGGCTCATCCCTTGTTTCCTGTTTAGGATGCGGTTTCCGGCTTTCTCTTTTCCATTCTTTTTACCCTTACGTAGCCCCCTGCGCATCAGTGGCGTTATCGCCTTGCTTGGGGTGATATGATTAAAAAAAATATAATCATCAATAATTTATATAAATCAATCCAATTTCGTTTAAGTACTAACTCTAGTAATTAAATATTAGAGCAATTAGAAAAAAGTAAACTCAACACTATTATAGAATACTCTGTTAAAAACAAAGTAAGCAAAAATAAGCAGAAATAACGTCAACGCAACGTTATTTAGTTTAACCTACTCTACAGCCGTAATGTCAGAAAAAAAACATTGGAAAAGTCTTTCCTAAATTTAATTCACAAACTTTTCCGCCAATAACCCTCAGTAAAAAAAAAAAAAAAATTCAACAAAAACAATGTTAAAGTTATTTATAATTGCTTTAAAAACACAGATAAATATATTTCACAACATAACTTTATATTATAATGTAATATTATGATATTATGATAATATATTATGATATAATATTATATCAAATAAATACTTGGCTTATGTGTATAATATCAGTTACCACCTACTAATAATAATGACTCTTCTAGAAATAATTCCAGCTGCCAAAAAAATAAAACCTGCTTATTGAATGGCCAGTGTATGTCCGAAATTATTATTTCTAGAGTTCGCATCCATTAGGAATGATGATGATTTTAAATTATATTTTGGAGCAACTACTAACATGTGGAAATATCGCTTCAATAAACATACGTTGGGTATAAACAACAGTAAATACAGTAAAATCATTGCTTTATTTACATAATATAGGGAATTATAAAACAATAATGAGAACCCAATTATTACCTGGAATATAATTGCTAAAACCAAATCAGATGTAACTTATGCCATTCAAAAAATTTATATAAATAACCCTAATCTACTTAACAAAAAAGTGAATAAATGATCACATACTGCCACAAAAAAAACTTTCTTAAATTCTTAGATTCTGATTGATACAATTTAAACTTATTTATAAATGGAACTGTGTGTGTGTGTGTCTGTGTGTCTGTGTGTCCGTTACCTATAGATTCCGAAACGGCTGAACCGATTTTCTTGAAAATATACACAGTTGTACTATAAGCGTCTACGAGTGTTCTTAGCTAGGTTTTGTGTCGAGGTACCCCCGATAAATATCGAAAATTGATAATCGAAAAAATCGGGTTATAGAAGGAGTGGTCCGATTTTAATCAAATTTTATACACTCATAGACAAAGACATAAGAAACGATATTCAGAAGTTTCAAGGTTGCAGTTCTTAAAATAGTGCAGAAAATCGATAATATATACATATAAAAGGCAAGGTGTTTGTGTGTGTGTGTCAGTTTATCTGCCTGTATGTCTGTATTTTTTTCAGCCCTTTTATTTTAGTTTTTGCTTCGGGTTTGGCTCTAAGTAGGTATAATTGTAGTTTTTAGTCTCAACTACGATACCATTTACTCAGAAGACATTTTAGATTTCAAAATTCTGTTGACGACAAAAAAAACTTATTTGATATCGATACCAGAAAATCAAAATTTGACTTACATCCATTCATTTTTCTTTCAGTCTACGGTTTCATTTTAACTTGAAACAACTATTGCTTTTTTGTCTTTCATGCCAACGTCCAAAGAGTCTGAGCTGCAGGACCATGAATTAGTTTTAAAGCTTTCATTACATCCGAGCAACGCCGGGTTATACTGCTAGTTCCTCTATAAATTTGTCTTTTTCTTTCTCGCTTCCTTACTTTCCTTCTTTCATTCTTTCTTTATTTTCCATGCAATATCCATATTAATAATTTTGAATTATGCCTTTTAATTTCATCTCCCTGTATTTTACTAATAATTCTTAAAATTTCAAATCTTTTATCTCCATGTAATTTTTGTCTATTTAAAATTTACACTTGATAAATTAAAAAAAAGTACCCAACGTCATGATATTTAAGTCTCACGAACATCGAGTGAACTTAAATAGAAATCTCTTAAACCGTCAGTTCATATTATGCACCTGATGATTGCGGAAAATATGGAACTCCAAGTCGTGTCATCGACGTAGGATAATATATATATAAAACAAGATATGTATCCACACACACGTATATATATATATATATATATATATATATATATATATAAATAAATATATATATATATATATATATATAAGAAATAATAAGAACCGTATCAACACGCACGCATCCTTATACACAATTTTATATATATATATATATATATATATATATATATAATAAGAAATAATAAGAACCGTATCAACACGCACGCATCCATTATACAACAATTTTATATATATATATATATATATAGAGAGAGAGAGAGAGAGAGAGATTGATTGTTTAATAATTAGTTTTTGGTCCTAATTAGGGTTAGACCAGTACACATTTGTATTAAAAAGTGTTCTGTACAATTATATAACTTTTGAATACTTTTCATTTTCAAAACGCGTTATTTCGCTACCTTGGTTTTCACCATGTGTGGTTTCTTCAGGCGATTTTTAATAACTATTAAAAAATTAAAAATTTTAAAGTTATTAAAAATCGCCTGAAGAAACCATTCATGGTGGAAACCAAAGTAGCGAAATAACTCGTTTAAAAATGAAATATATATATATATATATATATATATATATATATATATATATATATATATATATATATATCTCATAAGTTATAGTTTAGAACACGTACAAATTATAATTCACTAAAAAGTGTATATTTTGTTGTTTGGACATCGAAAAAAAAAACAATGTCTCATCAGGTAGTTAATAATGATGGTAATAAACATTATTTTTAAAAAAGAAAATTAAAAAATCTCACTTCCTCTTTATTTTTGGAACATTTTTGTCCGAGTTAAAAAGGATAGAAAAGATGGGTAAACAAAAAAGGAAATTGAAAAAAAAAAGAAGGAAAATAAAAAGGAAAGAGATATATATAGGAAATAAAGAGGGTAATACATAAAATATAAAGAACACGGGGAAAATTAAAAAAATAAAAATAAAGAAAGGAAATTAAAAGCAAAGAGGAAAACAGGAGAGAAAGAAAGAGCTAAGAGGAGACAGAGGATGATAACGACTCAGAGAGAAATATAACCAAATTTAGGTAAGAGGTGAAATATAGATAGATACAAATAAGGGTCACGTGACGTCTGGGCTTAACAGAAAGGAAGAAGTGTGAAAATGCACGGAGGGAAAAAAGTGGGGGAAGAGATGAGTGTAGAAACGTAAATGGAATAGAAATGTGAAACAATGAGAAATGCAGTTAGATACATTCGTTGTTACATAGTATAAAACTAAACCCTTTGGCATTTTTGTTTTATAAAAAATGATGAAATCATATACACAAACGTAGGAATTATTTGAAAAAACGCAGATGTATGGATATTTTTAAAAAATATATATGAATTCATTACTGCTTATATAATAAATTATTGAAGTAAATTAATTTACCGTTCGACGTCTCTCGGCATCAACTCGTACGGCATTCGATGTTTTTGAATCATTTCTAATGTTTTTCAAATTTTTCGATGTTGTGTAATCAACTACTAATGATTCTGTTTGTTCAGCTTGTCCCTGACATGAGTCTTTTTGAAGCAATGCCTGCAATTCTTTGTCTTCAAACTATTTTGGTTCACCAGAGCGTTCTTTACCTTCAACATAAAGATCATTATTTTTGAAGCGTCTAAACCAATCTCTGCATGTTTCCGACAAAGCATGGTCACCTTAAGTCTCAACACAAATTCATTGAGCTTCAGTTGCAGATTTCTTTTAAATAAAGTTATGCAGTAAAATTCCTTTTGGCACTTTGGCGAAATGATAAACACTGAATTTCAACTTTGTTTATAGTACTCCCTTATAAGCGGCGATACCATATGAAAATACACACATGCAGTTCTGTGAATGCCATTGGTGGACGTCAGCGAGAATTTATTTTAGGTCCTAATAATATATATATACGCACTCACTAATGTGTGTGTGCGTGAGTAAATACATTTCATGTCTCATACTTACGGAACATAGCAGGTAGTACGTACGAGAAAGTTTACCATAGCTTCACACAGTGGAGGCATTCATTTAAATAAGGTTAACTTTTACTTTTACATAATATCTCTAATTATTTCCTTAGGGATCAGTCAATTAAGTGCCATACGGGTTACACGCTTTGAGCGATCATTTCTCGAAAGATACATGAATGACTGGGCAGAAGATTATCCCTCAGTAGGTTGCCATTGCTTTCTGCGGTAGACTGGTCGCCAGCCAAGGCTATAAAACCCAATCTGTCCTGTTATTTGGCTCCTAGCTGGAGGGGAAAGAGATATCTATTAATAAGTAGTAATTAGTGAGGGATCAGTTTATTACTTCAAAACAATATAAAACTAATTCCCCACTTTATGCCTAGTAACAACCTTAATCGTATTTTCAAATATTATATTAAGATAGACAATTAAGAACCATACTGGATACACACTTTAGGCGATCATGTCTCGAAAGAGATATGAGTGACTGGGCAGAATATTATCCCGCAGTAAGTTGCCATTGCTTTCTGCGGTAGACTGGTTGCCAGCCAACCCAATCTGTCCTATTATTTGAGTCATAGCTAGAGGGGGAAGAGATGTAATATATTATTAAGTAGTAATTAGGGGGGGGTCATTTTATTATTTCAAATCAATATAAAACTGATCCCTCACTTTATGCTCAGTATAAGCCTTAGTCATATTTTTAACTATTATATTTAGTCAGTCAGTTGAGTGCCATACGTGATACTTGGACTGAAAAACGTTTCTTTCTTCGTAAGCAGTTCCATAGGGTTTCCATTTTTATTAACTTGACCCTTTGCCTGTTTTTAAGAGATGACCATTTTTTGTAGTATACAACTAATAGCGAATCAGTCAATTAAGTACCATACGTGATACACGCTTGGGCGATCATGTCTCGAAAGAGACATGACTGACTAGGCTGAAGATTTTCCTACAGTAGGTTGCCATTACTTTCTGTGGAAGACTAGTTACCAACCAAGGCTGTAGAACCCAATGTACTCTGCTTTTTAGCCCATAGCTGGAGGGAGAAGAGCCAGATTAACATCTTTCCCAAGGGTATTTGCGCGAAAGTGAATTCAACGAATTCAACTGGAATTCGAACTCCACTCTCCGATTTCTTGTTCCGAATCGATATCCACTGCACCACAACTCACAACTAATATACATTTCTAAACACACACACACACACACACACACACACACACACGAAAAAAAAAAAAACGAAGTTTGTCGTGCTCTTGACGACCGCATAAAATCATCAAGAAATTCGCCCTTCCCTGATTTAGAGTGTTTGGAATAATCTCTAGGTGTGGTGAAATTAACGCTTATTAGTTTTTGTTTTAATATATAATTTAAATTATAGACTTGACTTGTATAATGTAACTTACGTCATATGTTGTAAAATATTATTTTCAAAAGTGTACCAACGATAAACTGTCAACCACACTCTTTAATATGATCAGATTTCGAGAGAGAGAAAAAATAAATAAAAAGAAATTAATTTCTCTTAGATATGAGCGGATTTTTAAACTTTCATAAAATGCGACATTATTCCCGAATAGACCAATTTCCCGTGAGTGAATGTGCTAATTTGTGTGTGTGCAAGTTTATATAGATATCTGACACAATTTAATTGGCAATCATAGTTAATTAAATCTTTTAACTGTAATAATGTAATTATTGCTTAATTTTATATGATATGCAATTAATAATTATATTCATAAGTAGGAAGACATAATTTCAGTAGCTAATTATTTTTATAGCCATTAATCTATAAATAAATAAATATATAGGTGTGTGTGCAAATATGTGTGTTGATTTATATATATATATATATATATATATATATAGTATATGTTTAGAAATATATATATATATATATATATTTCTAAACATATACTGTTAAATATAAGAGAAAATGAATGTCTATTATATTTAATCATGAGCCGTTTCAAACATCGTATTTTGGCTTTAATTTCAGGTGAAAATAAAGACAAAATTTCTCCAACATTTGAATAATTTTTTGTTAAGTTGGTTCTAAGCTTTCTAAGCCATCTTCAGAGAGGTTGCAAGGGCATTAACATAAAAACATCCAGCATCAAACACGATTTTATTATGTTTTGACATAAAATTTTGCTAAGCAACGATAAGAGTTACCAAATAGCAAACGCAGTTCGTAAATTTGTACTACGGTTCTATGACGTCTTTTATGCTGAATGTTTTTATGTTAATGTCCTTGCAACTTCTCTGAATATGGCTAATGTGAGCCGAAAGCTTAGAACCAACTTAATAAAAAATTATGCAAATGTTGGAGAATTTTTGTGTTTAATTTCACCTGAAATTAAAGCCAAAATACGATGTTTAGAAACAGGTCATGGTTAAATATAATAGACATTCATTGTCTCTTATATTTAACAGTATATGCTTAGAAAATTATCTGCTGCCACGATACAATATACACATATATATATATATATATATATATATATATATATATATATATATGAACAGACGCTCCGAAATTAATACTTTTTCTTAATTTCCGTAGAAACTACACAGATAAATCGACAACAATAACAGCATTTGACAGAGCAAATTTTTGGCTATGAAAATGAGGGGTCAGTTTAGTAAGTTAAGTAAATTGCCATACGTGATACATGTTTGCACAATTATGTCTCTTTCGAGACATGACTGACTAGGCTGCCCTTAAAAACAAATCCCAATGAATCTTGATACTCGAAAAAGAAAATGTATTACTAGACACAAAACTTATATAAAGAAAACAACAATAAATTGTTGAAAGAAAAATGTATTAGCAGCAATAAATAAATAAAAATTTAGTTGGCAATTAATGACCCGCCGAGGTTGATATGCCACAAAAACAACCAACCAACCTATATGAGTGACTGATGTGCTTGTCTAATAATGTATCGACATCTTATCGGTTATTTAATGGCGAAATTTTATTTTCTTGGAAGCGTTGAAATAAGAAAATTATGACATATGTTATTTTGCTTTCACAGTTGAATACATGGTAGACGATACTCAGCTTTTGTATATATACATGTTTGTGTGCGTGTGTTTTTTGTTTTGTTTTGCTTTATTTTTTTAAAATCTTCACTCGAAGCAAGGCATTACTGTCTGTGGTGCGCAGGGGTTCACTAGAGAGAGAAGTAAAGATACATGGGGATGGACATGATTACTAAAGTGTGGGGTGATATATGTGTTTTATATTGTAGTTTTGTTGAAGTTATATTTTGGAATAAAGTTTAATTCCTTTTTGGAATTGTAGGACATTACATTGATTAATGTTATAAAAGTCCTTTGGCTAATGGCATATCAAGTTCTGTAGGTTATTACATACAGAATTCTAAATATTTGAACGTAATTAGATGTTTCACTACAGATAAAATGTATTATTGGTCATTTTACTATAAAATGTATTACTGGTTATTTTAATGTAAAATGTATTATTGGTCATTTTATTATAAAATGTATTACTGGTTATTTTAATATAAAATGTATTATTGGTCATTTTACTATAAAATGTATTACTGGTTATTTTAATATAAAATGTATTATTGGTCATTTTACTATAAAATGTATTACTGGTTATTTTAATATAAAATATAATATTGGTCAATTTACTATAAAATGTATTACTGGTTATTTTAATATAAAATGTATTATTGGTCAATTTACTATAAAATGTATTACTGGTTATTTTAATATAAAATATAATATTGGTCAATTTAATATAAAATGTATTACTGGTTATTTTAATATAAAATATAATATTGGTCAATTTACTATAAAATGTATTACTGGTTATTTTAATATAGAATGTATTATTGGTCATTTTACTATAAAATGTATTTCTGGTTATTTTAATATAAAATGTATTATTGGTCATTTTATTAGAAAACGTATTACTGGTTATTTTAATATAAAATGTATTATTGGTCATTTTACTATAAAATGTATTACTGGTTATTTTAATATAAAATATATTATTGGTCATTTTACTATAAATATTTATTATTGGGCATATTAGTATAAATACGTATTGTTGGCATTTTACTATATTCCTTTTATTTTTTAATCATATCACCCCAAGCAAGGCGGTAACGCCACTGATGTGCAGGGGGCTACGTAACAGTGAAAAGATTAGAAGAGAGAAAGCCGGAAACCACACCCTAAACAGGGACCAAGGAATGAGCCTCTCCACCTGTTCAATAGACATGGGTGGAGTGTGAACCTGGCGATAATTTAGTCTATCTACTCCAATTGAAAAAAAAAAAACGAAAAGTAAAAAGATTGGAAAAGAGAAAACCGGAAACCACATCTTAAACAAGGAACGAGGGATGAGCCTCTACACCTGTTCAATAGACGTGGGTGGAGTGTGAACCGGGCGATAGTTTAGTCTATCTACTCCAAATAATATCAATATAAAATGTATTATTGGTCATTTTACTATGAAATATGTATTATTGGTCATTTTACTATAAAATGTATTATTGATCATTTTACTATAATATATATTGTCATTTTACGATAAAATATATTATTGGTCATTTTACTATAAATATATATTATTAGTCATTTTACTATAAAATGTATTATTGCTCATTTTACTATAAAATGTTTTATTGGTCATTTTACTATTTATATGAATTATTGGTCATTATACTATAAAATGTATTATTGGTCATTTTAGTATAAATATGCATTATTGGTCATTTTTCTATAAAATGTAATATTGGTCATTTTACTATAAATATATATTATTGTCATTTTACTATAAAATATATTTTTAGTCATTTTACTATAAAATGTATTATTGGTCATTTTACTATTTATATGAATTATTGTTCATTTTACTATAAATATGTATTATTAGTCATTTTACTATAAAAATGTATTGCTGGTATTTTTACTATAAAAATATACAGGGTGTCCATAAAGTCCGTGTGCACATTTAAAAATTTATAATTTTATTTGTATTTGCGACAGAAATAATTTGTAAAAAGGATAAGAAAGAAGTAAATCTATATATGTTCAACTTTTAAGGAAA
>JBBBDQ010000376.1:860000-905000 GCA_037127315.1 Ascarosepion bandense | reverse complement strand
CGGTAGTTTTTTTTTTCAATGTGCCAGGGACCGGTAAGCAAAGCAAGCCAATCCAGCTGAGTAAGAGGGGGGGGGGGACTGTGAACACGGAATTTTTTTTTTTAAATATGTAGTATTTAAGGGATATTTTGAGACTTCTTCTTCTTCTTCTTCTTCTTCTTCTTCTTCTTCTTCTATGTGCCCTGTCCTTTCAGGAAGAAGGCGATCATGGTTCTCCACGTCTCCCTATCCCTTGTGGCTCCTAGTATGTTTGCTCCCGTTACTCCTGTCAACCCCCGTTCCGTCAACCACCTGATCAGGCCCTGCAAATATGTTATCCGCTGCCTTCCTCTGTCTCTCTTTCCTTCTATCTGGCCAGTCAGTATCAGGTTCTCCGGGCTCTCCTTCCTCATTGCGTGTCCCAGGAACTTCAGTTGTCTCTTCCTGATGCTCAGTTTCAATTTCCTCTTTGTTGCCATTCTTTCCAACACCTCATCGTTGCTTGCATGCTCAGTCCATGATATCCGCAGCATCCTTCTGTAGAACCACATTTCCGCTGCTTCCAGTTTTGTCCTCATTTTCGATGATATAGTCCAGCATTCGCTGCCGTATTGAAAAACTGACATCACGAAGCAGTCCAGCACTCTTTTCTTTGTTTCCAGTGAGATTTTGCTGTGTGTTAGTATTTTCCTCAGCTTCTGGAACGCGTCCTTTGCCATGCCAATTCGCCTTCGGATCTCCGTATCGCACTTTCAATCTTCAGTGAGGACACTTCCTAGGCATTTAAATTTTTGTACTTGCAAGGATGTGCGTTGTGGTGCATTGGATATCGACTCGGAACGAGAAATCGGGGAGCCGAGTTCGAATCCCAGTTGAATTCCTTGCATTCACTTACGCGCAAATACCCTTGGGAAAGGTATTAATCTGTCTATTCTTTCCAGTTATGGGTTAAATAACAGGACAGATTGGGTTCTATAGCCTTGGTCGGCAACCAGTCTACCTCAGAAAGCAATGGCAACCTACTGCGGGATAATCTTCTGCCCAGTCAGTCATGTCTCTTTCGAGACATGATCACCCAAGGGTGTATCACGTATGGCACTTAACTGACTGACTGACTTGCTTGATTCTGGTATCTCCCACATTTATTTGGCATTTTGGGTTGTACCTTTTGCTGATGACCATGCACTCAGTTTTCTTAAAGTTTATTTGTTTTTGAGACTATCTGTAATAAACATGAGGACATGATATCTTGTTCTTCTAAGGGTCTAAGTCTTCCCAGTGTGCCATTGACCGGTACCATATTTGTGCTATATTAGTTATGGCCACTGGTTTCGAGGGTATATGTTTTTAAAAATCCAGAAAAAATATTTTCACCTTCAACAATTTGTTTTGGTTTCTGAATATATGAATGGAATAAAGTCTGATGCGTATTCAGTTCACTGTTTTGCTGTTCATTATTTCGCGTTCGTAAGTTGGAAAGCAATAATATGAGTGAGTAAATTAACAATGTAGCCATAATAATATAAAACTAAATATAAAAGCCATAATAATATAAAACTAAAATGAAAGTGAAAAAAAAAAAAAAACGAAAACGAGTCAAATATCCTGGCAGTCTCTCTTGACAGAATTTTACTATTGTTTTTTTCTTTTCTGGAAAATCTCCGCGTACCGGCAGACGATGGCTCGCGTACCGACGTTACACACTTTGAGTAGCACTGGTCTACAGGTAAACACTGGCCGAATTTCTACTTGCGTCTATATATAACCGTCGATCAAGTATACACGAGTCAATAAGTTAATATCAGTCAAGTTTATACATGAGTCTATCGGTAAACGTTCTTCTTCTGTGTGCCTCCTCCTTTCAGAACGTAGGTGATCATGGCTTTCCACGTCTCCCTATTTCTGCTGGCTTTAAGCACGCTTTCTCCTGTAACACCATGCAACCCCCGTTCTGTCATCCACCTGCTAAGGTCCTTCAAATATGTAATCCGCTGCTTTTCCCTGTTTCTTTTTATCTATATCTGGCCTGTTAGTATCATGTTCTCTAAGCCCTCCTTTCTCATTGCATGTCCCAGGAATTTTAGCTGTCTCTTCCTGATCCTCAGTATTAATTTCTTTTTCGTTTCTATTCTTTCTAGAACCTTACCATTGCACACATGATATCCGCAGCATCCTTCTGTAGAACCACATTTCAATTGCTTCATTGCATGTCCCAGGAACTTTAGTTGTCTCTTCCTGTTGCTCAATATTAATTTCCTTTTCATTTCCATCCTTTCCAAAACCTAATCATTGCTCACATGCTCGTGCCAAAAGAACCACATTTCACTTGCTTCAAGATTTTCTTCATCTGTGATGATATTTTCCAGCATTCACTGCCATATTGAAGAACTGATATCACATAATCCAGTACCCTTTTCTTTCTTTCTAGCGAAATTGTCCTGTTTCTTAATACTCTTCTCAACTCCTGGAATGCATCCTTGTGCTTTTGGATCACAGGAATATAAATCTATAGAAACTGCTGTGACCACAAAGTGAGGCGTCAGGTTATATATTGATTGTAATATGGAACTGATCCCCCATTTTATATCCACTATGCTTCTGTAGAACCACATTTCAAGTTCTTCCTTCATCTTTGATGATATTGTCCAGAATTCACTGCCATGTTGAAGAGCTGACATCACATAGCAACCCAGTACTCTTTTTAGTGAAATTTACCTGTTTCTAAATAATCTTCTTCGCTATTTGGGTTTATTTTTGAGTCTACCTTGCTCGTCCGTTGAAGACGTAGCTGGTGTATTCCAGACCCCACTGACGAGGCAATCTAGATATGAGGACTGCATATGGAGCTGTGTTTAGCAAACTAGTCTTTCGAACCGTTACTACTATCATAAGTTCGATTCACATTGCGGGACTTTAATACCTTAGCCTGTTTTTGTAAATAACTGTACACTATGAAATATTAGCGTATTTGTTCATAATTGTATGCGTGTTCATCCTTGCTTCCCCGGCGGCCCATTTCTTTTAGCGTCAGTCTTTCACTTCCCATGTGTACTTTATACCTACCGCGAGATTGCATCTATCCCTCCCGGCACCATGTCTCAGATGCATCTCGTCACCGCCGCCAGCAGGCATAGTAAAAAGCGTAGGGAGACTCGGGCGTATAAATAGAAAATTCAAAGCGATTTGTGTATTCAATATGCAACAAATATGATGACGTCTCTGACAGACTTCTGCGCGAATTGTGCATCCATAAATATCGTCCCATAATTCTCAGTTTTCACTACATCCGGTGCTTTTTGTGCGTTCTGAATCTGCAAGCTTCTAATTTTTCTTTGTTCTTTTTTTTTCTTTTTCTTTCTTTCTGCCTCAGTGCTTTAGGTAATTCGTTATCTCCTTCCATTTTGTTGACGTCATTTTTTATTTCTGATCATATTTTCCCTTCTTTTTTATTTTCGTCAGTTTCTTTTTTTCCCTTTCTGATCAATAGTTTTATGACTTTATTTTTCTTTTTGCATTCACTGCTGATATCAAAAATTGTTTTTTCTTTCTTTTCTTATTGTATACTGTCTTCTGTTTTGCGATTAGAGTCTTACATACTTCGTTTAACTTTTTTTTATTTTCAGTTAGAGATTACAATTTTTCCTTCTTTTTTCTTATTCTACAAGACTAAGCGCCTTTTTCTGTTTTTGAAAACATTTTCTTTATCTTTTTTTTATTCTGACATTCTTTCTTCTGGAGATTTTTCATTCTCATAGAAAGAAAAATGCATTGTTTATTTATTATTCATTTATTTATTTATAACTACGTTAAGGTTGTTCTATTTCTGTTTACTTTTTTCTTTCGTTCTTAATTTCTTTTTTACATCTTTCTTCGTTCCTTTTTTTCTTTCTTTCGTTTTGTCAACTACTTTAATGAGTGTTGTTCTTCCTTCTGATTAGGTAAATGATTGTTTTTTTCTTTCTTTCTTTCTTTCTTTCTTTCTTTCTACTATGTTAATGTTTGATGTTCTTTCTTTCTTTAATTAAGTAAATGGTTTTTATCCTTGTTTCTCTCATCAATTCTTTCTTTCTTTCCTTCTTGCTTTTTTTTCTTCTAACAAGAATGTTTGTTCTCCCTTCTGCAATTCATTCTTTCCAAATATGTTAATGTTTTTTCCTTGTCTTTTTCTTTTTATTTTCAAGTTACGTTAATAGTTTTTCTTGTTCTTTCTTTTTTCTTTCTTTTTACTTCATTCCAAATTGGTTAATGGTTTTTCATTTTGGCCTTTCCAATGCTGTTAATGACTTTTCTTTCTTTCCAACTAAATTAATTATTGTTTTATTTTTTCTCCTCCCCTTCACTATTTGCGCATATGTATATTTTTTTATTTTCTCGTTTCCACGAATAAACTATGATTTACCTATTCTTTCTCTTTCTAAGTTCTTAAACATTATTCTCTATTTCGTATGTTTTTCGATTTATACCTTCTTTGCTGTCGGTAATTTTACACGTAGGTATTTTTACTTAACTACTTTCTTGATATTTTAATAAATTTTATTTGTATGATTTCTGATTTTCTTTATTTGCTCGGTATATATGTTTTTTTTTTCTTTCCATTCTGTCGTTATTTTTCATTTTTTTTTATTTATTATAATCGATTTGGTTTATGCGAATCCATTTTTACTTTTTCTTGTTTCTCTATTAATAGAAGTTTTTATTTTGTTCCAAATGTATTTCACTTTCTTTTTTTATTTGAATCCAATTTTAGTTTTCTTGTTTCTCTTTTAATTGCAATTTCTATTTTGTTCCAAATGTATTACCTTTTCTTTTTTTCTTTGAATCCAGTTTTACTTTTTTTTGTTTCTCAATTAATTGCAATTTCTATTTTGCTCCAAATGTATTTCCTTTTCTTTTTTATTTAAATCCAATTTCACTTTTTCTTGTTTCTATATTAATTGCAGTTTCTATTTTATTCCAAATGTATTTTCTTTTCTTTTTTTCTTCGAATCCAATTTTACTTTTTTTTGTTTCTCTATTTACTGCAATTACTATTTTGTTCCCAATGTATTTCCTTATCGTTTCTTATTTAAATCCAATTTGACTTTTACTTATTTCTCTCTTGATTGCAGTTTCTGTATTGTTCCAAATATATTTCCTTTTCTTTTTTCTTTGAATCCAAATTTACTTTTTCTTGTTTCTCTATTAATTTCAATTTCTATTTTTTTCCAAATGTATTTCCTTTTCATTTTTATTTGAATCCAATTTTACTTTTTCTTGTTTCTCTATTACTTGCAGTTTAAATTTTGTTCCAAATGTATTTCCTTTTTTTATATTTAAATCCAATTGTAATTTTTCTTTTTTCTCTATCAATTGCAATTTCTGTTTTTTCCCAACGATTTTCCGTTTCTATTTTTATTTGAATCAAATTTTACATTTTTTCTCTAATAATTGCTGTTTTTATTTGTCGCAATGGATTTCCTTTTCTTTTTTTATTTAAATCCAATTTTACTTTTTCTTGTTTCTCTATAAATTGCAGTTTCTATATTGTTCCCAATGTATTTCCTTTTCTTTTTTTCTTTAAATCCAATTTTACTTTTTCTTGTTTCTCTATAAATTGCAGTTTCTTGTTTGTTCCAAAATTTATTTCCTTTTCTTTTTTCTTTGAATTCAATTTTATTTATCTTGTTTCTCTATTAATTGCAGTTTCTATTTTGTTCCAAATATATTTCCTTTGCTTTTTTATTTGAATCCAATTTTACTTTTTCTTGTTTCTCGAGTAATTGCAGTTCTATTTTGTTCCAAATGTATTACTTTTCTGTTTTTATTTAAATCCAATTTTTTTCTCTATTAATTGCAATTTCTGCTTTTTCCCTATGTATTTCCGTTTCATTTTTTTTAAATCAAATGTTACTTTTTATTTTCTTTATTAATTGCAGTTTTTATTTTGTCCCAATGTATTTCCTTTTCTTTTTTATTTAAATCCAATTTTACTTTTTCTTGTTTCTCTATTAATTACAGTTTCTATTTTGTTCCAAATGTATTTTCTTTTCTTTTTATTTGAATCCAATTTTATTTTTTCTTGTTTGTCCATTAATTGCAGTTTCTATTTTGTTCCAAATGTATTTCCTTTTAATTTTTTTAAATTCACTTTTGCTCTTTTTGTTTCTCTAGTAATCGCAGTTTCTATTTTGTTCCAAATGTATTTCCTTTTCATTTTTTATTTAAATCCAATTTTTCTTTTTCTTGTTTCTCTATTAATTGCAGTTCCTTTTTGTTCCAAATGTATTTCTTTTTTTTTAATCCAATTTTACTATTTTTTGTTTCTCTATTAATAGCAGTTTCTAATTTTTCCAAAATTTACTTCCTTTTCTTTTTCCTTGAATCCAATTTTACTTTTTCTTTTTTTCTATTAATTGCAATCTCTATTTGTTCCAAATGTATTTATTTTTTTTATATTTAAATCCAATTGTAATGTTTTTTCTCCATTAATTGCAATTTCTGTTTTTCCCAATGTATTTCCGTTTCTTTTTTTATTTGAATCACATTTTACTTATTTTTTCTTTATTAATTGCAGTTTTTATTTTGTCCCAATGTATTTCCTTTTCTATTTTTTATCTAAATCCAATTTTACTTTTTCTTGTTTCTCTATTAATTGCAGTTTCTATTTTGTTCGAAGAGTTATTTCCTTTTCATTTTACTTTGAATCCAGTTTAACTTTTTCTTGTTTCTATTGAATTGCAGTTTCTATCTTGTTGCAAATCTATTTCTTTTTCTTTTTTTTTATTTAAATCCAATTTTACTTGTTTCTCTATTAATTGCAGTTTCTAATTTGTTCCTAATGTATTTCCTTTTTTATATTTAAATACAATTGTAATTTTTCTTTTTTCTCTATTAGTTGCAATTTCTGTTTTTCCCTAATGCATTTCCGTTTCTTTTTTTAATTGAATCAAATTTCACTTTTTTTATTAATTGCAGTTTTTATTTTGTCTCAATGGATTTCTTTTCTTTTATTTATTTGAATCCAATTTTAATTTTTCTTGTTTCTTTATTAATTGCAGTTTCTCTATTGTTCGCGATGTATTTCTGTTTCATTTTTATTTAAATCCAATTTTAATTTTTCTTCTTTCTGTATTAATTGCAGTTTCTATTTTGTTCTAAATGTATTTCCTTTTTTTCTTTGAATCCATTTTCAGTATTTCTTGTTTCTATATTAATTGCAGATACTATTTTGTTCCCAATATATTTCCTTATCTTTTTTCTTTAAAACCAATTTTACTTTTTCTTGTTTCTCTATTAATTGCAGTTTCTATATTGTTCCCAATGTATTTCCATTTCTTTTTTTATTTAAATCCATTTTTTTCTTGTTTCTCTATTAATTGCAGTTTCTGTTTTGTTACCAATGAATTTCCTTCTCTTTTTTTACTTAAATACTATTTTTCTTTTTCTTGTTTCTCTATTAAATGCAGTTTCTAATTTGTTCCAAATGTATTTCCTTTTTTTTTTTTTGAAACCAGTTTTACTATTTCTTGTTTCTATATTAATTGCAGGTAGGATTTTGTTCCCAATATATTTCCTTTTATCTTTTCATTTAAATCCAATTTCACTTTTCTTGTTTCTCTATTAATTGCAGTTTCTATATTGTTCGAAATGTATTTCCTTTTCTTACTCTATATAAAACAATTTTACTTTTACTTGTTTCTCTATTAATTGCAGTTTCTATTTTGTTCCAAAATTTATTTCCTTTTTCTTTTTCTTTGAATTCAATTTTTCTTTTTCTTGTTTCTCTATTAAATGCAGTTTCTAATTTGTTCCAAATGTATTTCCTTTTTTTTTTTTTGAAACCAGTTTTACTATTTCTTGTTTCTATATTAATTGCAGGTAGGATTTTGTTCCCAATATATTTCCTTTTATCTTTTCATTTAAATCCAATTTCACTTTTCTTGTTTCTCTATTAATTGCAGTTTCTATATTGTTCGAAATGTATTTCCTTTTCTTACTCTATATAAAACAATTTTACTTTTACTTGTTTCTCTATTAATTGCAGTTTCTATTTTGTTCCAAAATTTATTTCCTTTTTCTTTTTCTTTGAATTCAATTTTTCTTTTTCATGTTTCTCTTTTAATTGCTGTTTCTATATTGTTCCAAATGTATTTCCTTTTTTTTTATTTGAATTCAATTTTACTTTTTCTTGTTTCATTAATAATTGCTGTTTCTCTATTCTTCCACATGTAATTCCTTTTTTTCTTTGAATCCAATTTTACTTTTTCTCATTTCTCTATTAATTGCAGTTTCTATTTGTTCCAAATGTATTTCCTTTTTTTATATTTAAGTCCAATTGTAATTTTTCTTTTTTCTCTATTAATTGCAATTTCTGTTTTTTCCCAATGTATTTCCGTTACTTTTTTTAATTGAATCAAATTTCACTTTTTTTTTTATTAATCGCAGTTTTTATTTTGTCCCAATGGATTTCCTTTTCTTTTATTTATTTGAATCCAATTTTAATTTTCCGTGTTTCTCTATCAATTGCAGTTTCTCTATTGTTCCCAATGTATTTCCCTTTCTTTTTTATTTAAATCCAATTTTTCTTTTTCTTGTTTCTCTATTAATTGCAGTTTCTATTTTTTCTAAATGTATTTTTTTCTTTCAATCTAATTTTACTTTTTCTTGTTTCTTTATTAATTGCAGGTACTGTTTTGTTCCCAATGTATTTCGCTTTTTTTTTATTTAAATCCAATTTTTCTTTTACTTGTTTCTCTATTAATTTCATTTTCTATATTGTTCGCAATTTATTTCCTTTTCTTTTTTTATGTAAATCCTTTTTTTCTTTTTCTTGTTTCTCTATTAATTGCAGTTTCTATATTGTTCGAAATGTATTTCCTTTTCTTACTCTATATAAAACAATTTGACTTTTACTTGTTTCTCTATTAATTGCAGTTTCTATTTTGTTCCAAAATTTATTTCCTTTTTTTCTTTGAATCCAATTTTACTTTTTCTCATTTCTTTATTAATTGCAGTTACTATTTGTTCCAAATGTACTTCCTTTTCTTTTTTATTTAAATCTAATTTTACTTTTTCTTGTTTCTCTATTAATTGCAGTTACTAGTTTGTTCCAAACGTATTTCCTTTTCTTTTTATTTTAATCCAATTTTACTTTTTGTTTATTCTCTATTAATTGCACTTTCTATTTTGTTCCCAATGTATTTCCATTTCTTTTTTTATTTTAATCCAGTTTTACTTTTATTGTTTTTCAATTAATTGCAGTTCCTATTTCGTCCCAAATGTATTTCCTTTTCTTTATTCTTTGAATCCAGTTTTACTTTTTCTGTTTTCGCTATTAATTGCAGTTTCTATTTTGTTCCAAATGTATTTCCTTTTCTTCTTTTCTTTCAATCCAGTTTTACTTTTTCTTGTTTCTCTATCAATTGAAGTTTCTATTTTTTTCCAAATGTATTTCCTTTTCTTTTTTAGTCAAATCCAATTTCACTTTTTCTTGTTTTTCTATTAATTGCAGTTTTTATTTTATTCCAAATGTATTTCCTTTTCTTTATTTATTTAAATCCAATTTTACTTGTTTTTGTTTCTGTATTATTTGCTGATTCAATTTATTACAAATGTATTTCCTTTGCTATTTTTCATTGAATCCTGTTCTCTCTTGATTGCAGTTTCTATTTTGTTCCAAATGTATTTCCTTTTCTTTTTTTATTAAATCCAATTTTACTTTTTCTTGTTTCTCTATTGATGGCTGTTCCTGTTTTGTTCCAAATGTATTTACTTTACTGTTTTATTTTAATCCAGTTTTACTTTTTCTTGTTTCTCAATTAATTGCAGTTTCTATTTGTTCTGAATGTATTTCCTTTTCTTTCTTCTTTGAATCCAGTTTTTACTTTTTCTGTTTTCTCTATTAATTGCAGTTTCTATTTTGTTCCAAACGTATTTCCTTTTCATTTTTATTTGAATCCAATTTTACCTTTTCTTGTTTCTCTATTAATTGCACTCTCTATTTTGTTCCAAATGTATTTCATTTTTTTTTATTTAAATCCAATAGTAATTTTTCTTTTTTTCTATTACTTGCGATTTCTGTTTTTTCAAAATGTATTTCCGTTTCTTTTTTTATTTGAATCAAATTCCACTTTTTTTCTCTTTATTAGTTGTAGTTTTTATTTTGCCCCAATGGATTTCCTTTTCTTTTTTTCTTTGAATCCAATTTTACTTTTTCTTGTTACTCTATTAATTGAAGTTTCTTTTTTGTTCCAAATGTATTTCCTTTTCTTTTTTTTATTTAAATCCAATTTTACTTTTTCTTGTTTCTCTATTGATGGCTGTTCCTACTTTGTTCCAAATGTATTTCCTTTTCTGTTTTATTTCAATCCATTTTTTTTCTGTATTAATTGCAGTTTAAATTTTGTCCCAATGGATTTCCTTTTCTTTTTTTATTTAAATCCAGTTTTACTTTTTCTTGTTTCACTATTAATTGCAGTTTCTATTTCGTTCAAACTCAGTCGCAGACCTTAATCCAATAGAGCAGTGTTTTCCAAATTTTTTTCAGTCTCTTCCCCCTACACCCATTTCAAACATCTAGATTTCCCTCTTCATGTTTATGAGAGAATGAGTTGTTAAAATATACTGAGACTATTTACTAATTTATTTTCCAAATATACAAATATACTTATAAACTTATAGTTACAGAGTAAAGTGGACAGAGAACATTTTGTAACAACTAAGCATAGCCATAGAGAGCGATTAGTAACAAATAAAAAGACTTTTGTTTGCTCTTCTACATGAACATGAACCTACTGTTATGTACGGCACCGCCCACCTACAACAGGCGCTCTCTCTCTCTCTTTCTCTCTCTCTATCTCTCTCTCTCTCAGACATGAAAAAATCCATGTAGTAGGTAGTGTAATTTTTTACCCCCTGATATCCTCAAATTTCCCCCCAGGGGAAAATTTCCCGCAGTTTGGGAATCGCTGCACTAGAGCATGCATTTCATGACATGATGAGGGAACGGTAGGAAGCAGTCATACGAAACAAACAAGAATTGAACAAGGCTGCGTTAATGTCTGAAAAAGCATCACAAGTAAAGAATGAGACAGTGTCGTGACGACAAAGGGTAGCAGGCTCGATGCAGTTTTTGCAAACACGGGTTATGCAACCAAATATTTAATGTTATTTACTTTATGACCATCTGTTCCTTTACTTTTACTTACTTAAAAATGAGGTATTTCTGATACAAAAGGCGGCATGTTCTAATCTGTTTAAAACATATAAATATAAACACCAGGAAATAAAAACTCAAATTTTGAATTCGTCTCATATTCATCTTTTGATCTGAAACACAAATGTCTTCATTTAACAAAAAAAAAAAAAAAAAATTGGTCTTTTTGAAGAGGTTTGTGTAAATGTTTATCTAAACACATTTATAAATGGAACTTTGTCTGTGTGTGTGTCTGTGTGTGTGTGTCTGTGTGTGCAACCGTTACCTATAGACTCCGAAACGGCTGAACCGACTTTCTTGAAAACTTACACAATTGTACTATAAGCGTCTGCGAGAGGTATTAGCTAGGTTTTGTGTCGAGGTACTCCCGATAAATATCGATCTTCGAAAAAATCGGGTTATAGAAGGAGTAATCCGATTTTAATCAAATTTGATACCCTCATAGACAAAGACATAAGAAACGATATTTAGAAATTTCAAGGTTGAAGTTCTTACAATAGTGCAGAAAATCCATAATATATATATATATATATATAAAAGTCAAGATATTTGTGTGTGTGTCTGTTTATCTGCCTGTATGTCTGTATTTTTTCAGCCCTTTTATTTTAGTTTTTGCTTCGGGTTTGGCTCTAAGTAGGTATAATTGTAGTGTTTAGTCTCAGCCATAATACCATGTACTCAGAGGATTTATTTAGTCTTCAAAATTCAGTTTACGACGAAAAAAATATTTTATATCGATACCAGGAAATCAAAATTTGACTTACATCCATTCATTTTTCTTACAGTTTCGCTTTAACTCGAAACAACAATTGCTTTTTAGTCTTTTGTGCCAGCGTCTAAACAGTCCAGGACCAGGAGTTAGTTTTAAAGCTTTCATTACACCTGAGCAACGCCGGGTTATACTGCTAGTAATAATATGTTTCTGAATATATTAGGCCTTCAGCATTTTCAAGTTATTTTCTGAATATACTGTTGTCTCATATATATTTTTTCGTTGGCTTGTCAACCAACATATTTTGTGTCCGTGGGTGTTATATGTGTCACTGCAATAGTGTGTGTGTGTATGTGTGTGTGTGTGTGTGTGTGTGTGTGTGTGTGTGTGTGTGTGTGTATTAAAGTATAAAGGCGTGTAATGCAATATATATGGATAAAAGCTCTTATATCCGGGATAAAATCTTTGTAAATATAGAAGTGTAGACAAGAAGTCAATCCCTAGTGGGTATTTTCTGTTTCATGCTTGGACATAAGTCCAGGCCTGAAGATTGCGTTTAAGCATAAAACGTACACTTGCCAATTAGTGTTTACTTCAATGTTCACTTATATATATATATATTAGTGAAACAATGCCAAGCTTTGCCTGATTAAGCGAATAGATGTAGCAATATATGCACGCACATTATATATATATATATATATATATATATATATATATATATATATATATATTAATCATTTCACCCCGAGCAAGGCAGAAATGCCACTCAAGAGCCGGGGGGGGGGGCTACATAACTGTAAAAAGATTAATTAGAAAAGAGTGAGGTGTACAAACTAGTTAGAAATGAGCAATAGAAAGCTGAGAATACAGGTGCGATGACAGATACATAGGTGGAGAGAAAGGGAAGGATATACGGGGGTGGGGAGAGAGCTAGAGTCCAGTGGTTAATAGATTAGTATTGACATTGCATTTAAATTTCTGGAGGTTGTAGCCGTCAGTAAAGCAAGAATATGGGAGCGAGTTCCACAGGCGGGAAGTGCGAGAGAAGAAGCTGCAGAAGTAGAATTGTCGTCTGCATTTGGCTAACGTGACTGTGAATGGGTGGGATGTTTAAATTATCATCTACTAGAAGGTGTACATTTTGTTTCGACATTGAAAGGACAATGTCTCATCAGGTAGTGTGAAAAGAAAATGAAAAATTCTTTATCTTATATTGGCGAAATATGTGTGAGAGGTAGGTGGGGTGGAAGATGGAAAATAAGAGTTGTAAGTTAGAATTTTTTTTTTTTTTTTTTTAATCATCTCACCCCAAGCAAGGCATTCCACTGCCACTATTGCGCATGGGGCTACATAGGGGAAGGCAAAGAGAAGGAGTGGATAGACATAGGGAATGTCAGGAGAAAGGTGACAGATGAGTAAGGATAGCGAGGATGAGGGTCGGGCAGATGGGAAGAGTGCTTGATAGAATGGGAGCAGGTTAGTGTGTTAGGAGGTGTGTATTGACCTTACATTTAAACTCCAAATTTGAACGAAAAAAGGGAAAGGGTAGAGGATAGAGGTAATTAATGGAAGTGTTGAAAGTTTTATCGACAGATTTAACAGTAGAAGATGAGTTATGGTCATTTACAGCCTTTATGGTCAGTCCTTTGGGTTTAATAAAGAGAAAAATTAAGGAAATGTATATGCGGTGGGGTGGCGGAGTAGTATATATATATATGGCGTTGTTTTACTTTTCAAGTGCAAATTGTAATGGACAAAAATTTCAATATATTAGAAACTAGCAGTATAGCCCGGCGTTGCTAGGGTGTAATGAAAGCTTTAAAACTAATCCATTGTCCTGGAGCTCAGACTCTTTGGACGGTGGCACGAAAGACCAAAAAGCAACAGTTGTATCCAGTTAAAGCGAAACTGTAAACTGGAAGGAAAATGAATGGATGTAAGTCAAATTTTGATTTCCTGGCATCGATATCAAATAATTTTTTTTCGTTGTAAACTGAATTTTGAAGGCTAAATAAGTCCTCGGAGTAAATGGTATCAGGCTGAGACTAAGAACTACAATCATACATACTTAGAGCCAAACCCCAAGCAAAACTAAAATAAAAGGGCTGAAAAAATACAGACATACAGGCAGATAAACAGACACACACACACAAACATCTTACCTTTTTTATATATATATATATACATATATATATTATGGATTTTCTGCACTATTGTAAGAACTGAAACCTTGAAACTTCTGAATATCGTTTTTTATGTCTTTGTCTATGAGTGCATCAAATTTGATTAAAATCGGACTACTCCTTCTATCACCCGATTTTTTTCGATTATCGATTTTCGATATTTATCCTGGGTAACTCAACACAAATCGTAGCTAAGAACACTCGCAGACGCTTATAGTAAAAACTGTGTAAATTTTCAAGAAAATCGGTTCAGCCGTTTCGGAGTCTATAGGTAACGGACACACACACACACACAGACAAAGTTCCATTTATAAATATTAGAATCAGAGGATGATCAAGCTTTATATAAGAATGGTGATTCTTGTGGTCTTTCTTTAGAGATCTCGAAGGCATTAGTCAGGGTCTGGCATAATGGTTTTGTTCACAATTTGAAAGATTATATTTATGGAGAAAAATTTCAGCTGATTCAGTTTTTTCTTATCCTATCGCGAAATGAAATTTGTCTTCAAAGGCCATTTTTCTCTATCATTTTGCATTAATGCAGGTAACCACTAAGGAGCCTTGGACAAACGCTGTTCCGAATTATAATCAGCTTTTCTCAATTTCGTATGTATGCTGACGACACAACTATTTACTCCTGTTATTATCAGTCACTTAAGTGTCATACGTGATACACGCTTGGGCGATCATGTCTCGAAAGAGACATGACTGACTGGGCAGAAGATTATCCCGCAGTAGGTTGCCATTGCTTTCTGTGGTAGACTGGTTGCTGACCAAGGCTATAGAACCCAATCCGTCCTATTATTTAACCAATAACTGAAAGGAAGAGACAAATTAATACCTTTCCCAAGGGTATTTGCGCGTAAGTAAATACAATGAATTCAGCTGGAATTCGACCTCGGCTCCCCGATTTCTCGTTCCGAGCCGATATCCAATGCACCACAATGCACATCCTCTCGAAATAGACATGAGTTATTTGCTAGATTTTCCCACACTGAGTTTCTATTCTTTTCTGCTGTAGACTAGTTGCCAACCAAGGCTACAAAACCAAATCTATCCTGCTATTTAACTCATAGCTGAAGGGAGAAGCAACGGATTAATACCTTTCCCAAGGTTATTTGCGAGTATGTGAATGCAACGAATTCAACCGGAATTCGAAATCGGCTCTCTGATTTCTCGTTCCGAGATGATATTCACTGCACGCACATTCCGTCATATTATTATGCCTGAAAGGTTCGATAAGGTCACATTGCCAGTTGATCTAAAAAGGTTTCATATCATCTGTTGTTAAATGGGGCAAGTAATGGCTTGTTAATTTTACTGCTTTGTTTACGAAAATGCTCTCTATGAACCGTCTGAGAGAACGCTTTCTGCCTTTTATAAACATAGCTAATTGTAAACTCCAGTAGAGTAACTCTTTGTGCCTTCTCGGGCAAACCTTTATCTCTGACATGAAGAGGAAATTTTATATTGAATCAATTTATATGTTTTCTGCTTGGAAAGTTGTTTTTTTGTATCGTGCTCCACAATTATTCTCGACCGCATCGAAATTATATTTTCTTTGCCCGTTAACAACAGATTAACAATAAATTGTGGGTAATTTTTTAAATAAGCTGCCTATTTGACAACATCGAACAAATTAGACTTACTATCAAAACAGGAGTAAATACTTGCACGGATGTGCGTTGTGGTGTATTGAAATGGTGTATTGTATTCAGTTACGCGCAAAATACCCGAAAGATAAAGGGGTTTACCTAAGGTCAACATCCCTACCTGTAAAAAACGACAAGTTAGAGAAGTATCGATAATGGCGAGGGGTCGTCGATGGCCTACACTACACTGGAGGTGATTTTTTAAGTATTAATACAGTGAGCAGTGGAATTCCTTGCATTTACTTACGCACAAATACCCTTGGGAAAGTTATTAACCACCTCTTCTCTCTCCAAGTTTGAGTTAAATAGCAGTACAGATTGGGTTCTATAGCCTTGGTTAGTAACCCGTATACTTCGCCTGGAAGATAAAGGGGTTTGCCTAGAGCCTTGGTTCCCAAACAAGGAGTCCATGGACCTCTAGGGGTTCATGAAAGAATTCCAAGGGGTCCAAAAAATTCTAATTCGTACCGGCGTATGCTCATAATGTGCTAGATGTTCGGCTCACACCCTATAATTTTATCTATAGTTTCAAACTTGCCTTCTTCTACTTGTAAGATGTTTCTTCCCATGGACAGTGCAAATTTCAACGTCATCAATAAGATGAATGAAATATCATATACAGTTGTGTCAAATGAAGTAATGCTAATGTTTTACTGAAATAAAGGAGGGCTGAATGAAATGTTTTTTGATTTTATATGAGTAAGTTTAAAGCTTAATCAGCATAATAACGCAGGAAAGTTTACATGAATATATTTTTTACAGAAAAACCTTTTAATTTTGCTGGTTTAACTTATTCCGTTGTAGGGGTCCACAAGTGACTGGAAAAGGGGGAACGGGACAAAAAAGGTTGGGTACCACTGGCCTAGGGTCAACACCACTATATGTAAAAAAAGACAAGTTAGAGAAGTATCGATAATGGTGAGGGGTCGTCGATGGCCTACACTACACTGGAGGTGATATTTTTTAAGTGAGTAGTTGAATTCGTTGCAGTCACTTACGCGCAAATACCCTTGGGAAAGGTATTAATCCACTTCTCTCTCTCTCCAATTTAGAGTTACAAAGCAGACTATATGGGTTCTATAGCCTTGGTTATTAACCCGTATACCACACCCGGAAGATAAAGAGGTTTGCCTAGGGTCAACACCACTATATGTAAAACAAAAAAAGATAAGTTATAGATGTATCGATCATAGTGAGGGGTCGTCGATGGCCTACACTACACTGGAATTGATTTTTTAAGTATTAATACAGTGAGTAGTTGAATTCGTTGCAGTCACTTACGCGCAAATACCCATTAATCAATTTATTCCCTCTAGTTATGGGTTAAATATCAGAACAGATTGGGTTCTATAGCCTTGGCTCGCAACCAGCTTACTTCGGAAAGCAATGGCAACCTACTGCGTGATAATTCTGTCCAGCCAGTAATGTCTCTTTCGAGACATTATCGCCTAAGGTGTATCACGTATGGTACTTAACTGACTGACAGTGAGCAGAAATATAGAGTTTCAACTGATGGCATCACTGAAATATGAAATCAGTCTCCACAGTACGAGGGTCATTCAATAAATAAGGTGAATTTTTTGGCATAAGGATTTCTAATACAGATAGAAGCTTACTTGTTTTTCCCTTTACTTCTTTTTCAAAGGGATTTAATTTTTTTGTAGATTGAAAAAAAAAATTGAGAGTTTTGGAGATGAACAAAGGTGACCGATCATGAAGCATGCTCCAGGATTGAACAGTGGTCACTTATCAAATTTGTGGTTGCTGAAGGGTGCAAACGAGTTGAAATTCATAGTAGAATGTCAACTGTGTATGGTGCCACATGTTTCAGCCAAAAAATGTATACAAGTGGGCTAAATTGTTTAAAGAAGGACGGAGCAGTGTTGAGGATAAAGACAGGCCTGGGAAGCCTACAAAAGTGAGGTCTACTGAGGTGATCGAATCAGTCAATGACCTCATTCAGTCTGACAGTGCAAACTACTGTGAACTGCTGAGACAGGTCAAGAAAGACATTAAGAACAAACCCAGGAGTCATCAGTCACATGGAGTCGTCTTGCATCAATACAACGCAAGGCCTCACACAGCAGCCCAAACGGTGCAGGCCATCAACGAGCTGGGCTGGGAACTGCTCCCTCATCCCTCTTAGAGCCCAGACCTTGCTCCTTCTGACTTTCACCTGTCTGGTCCCTTGAAAGCGTTCACGAGAGACACGAAGTTTGAAAGTGACGATGAAGTCAAGTGTTGAGGGCGATTGGCTGAGACATCAGTCCAAAGATTTTTACGATGAGGGAATACGGAATCTTGTGCACAGATGGGAAAAGTGCGTGACACTGTTGGGAGAATACGTTGAATAAAAAATAAAGTAAGCTTCTATCTGTATTAGAAGTCCTTATATCGAAAAATTCACCTTATTTATTGAATAACCATTTACACGAGATACTAGATTAGCAACTAGGTCCCACCCTTTTACAGTAAAACAGGTAAGATGTAACCGTAATTTATAATCCAACAGCTTCTTTTCTCGCGCTTCCCGCCTGTGGAATTCCCTTCCACATGTCTGCTTTCCCGACAGCTACAATCTCCAGGAGTTTAAATGTAAGGTCAATAGACACCTCCTATCACACTAACTTGCATCTACTCTCTCAACACTCTCACCATCTACCCAAGACTCATTCTCGGCATCTTTACCCGTCTATCACCCTTCTTCTAACATTTCCTATATCTAACCATCCTTTCTTACCACTTTCCCCTCTATGTAACCCCCCTGCACAATAGTGGCAGTGAAATGCCTTGCTCAGGGTGAAACGATTATGAAAAAATGTCCTCATACCGAAAAATTCACCTTATTTATTGAATGACCATCGTAGAAGTCCTTATACGGAAAAATTCACCTTATTTATTGAATGACCCTCGTAGAAGACCTTATACCGAAAAATTCACCTTATTTATTGAATGACCCTCGTAGAAGTCCTTATACCGAAAAATTCACCTTATTTATTGAATGACCCTCGTAGAAGTCCTTATACCGAAAAATTCACCTTATTTATTGAATGACCCTCGTAGGTCCCGCAAAAATGCCTAGAATCATATCCCACTTTTCTCTCCCTCCCTCTTTATTTCTTTCTCTTTTTCTCTGTCTATTTCTTGTTCTGTCTGTCATTGATTCTGTCTATGACTGTCTGTCAGAATGTATTCTAGGACTAATATTATTATGTAACAACACAATATCTACATTTATCTAAATATACTGTTTAAAATCAAATTTATGTTGTTTCCGAGATTTGCAAATTCCATATTAGATACCTCTTCTATGTGCCGTGTCCCTTCAGGACGTAAGCAGTCATGAACCTCCACATATTCCTATCTCTTGTAGCTCTTAAATACCCTCTCCCGTTATCACGCTTGAACTCCGACCAGACATCCATCTACTAAAGTCCATAAAGTATGTTAGGCGTTGCTTTCTTCTGTCTCACTTTCTCTCTCTCAGACCTGTGAGTATCAGATTCTCTAAGACTTCCTTCCTCACTTCATGTCCTAGGAACTTCAGTTGTCTTTTTCTGGTGTTAAGTATCAATTTTCTTCTCGTGTCCATCTTTTTCAAAACCTCGCCATTGATTGCATGTTCTTTCCTTGATAACCTCAGCATCCTTTTGTAGAACCCCGTTTTGGTTCCTTGAAGTCTTTGCATGGTATCCTGAAAATCTAATATTAGTTTAATTTAATGCACCGTTCATTTTCCCTTCAAATCGTAAAATCAGCTCACCTCTTCTTGTATACCCGCTACAAATGCAGGCAAATATTTTCATTCAAGAAACGATCACGACTTCATTCAGGGAAAGGCAATTTATTGTTCATAAATTCTGATTACCATTAGCATGATACAAATTCTTACAGTTTTATTTTTTTTTAAATCTTGATATTGTTTAATATTTGGAAACATGATTTTATTCTCTCAGTCTCCGAAAATCACCGATAGCTAATAACATTAATAATAATAAATAAACTTTTCTGTTACACTCAATGGTGTGTAGGCAGCGTTTTTGTTGTTTCCATAACAAACTGTTTTTTATGGGACATGTTTGTTAGCCCTGCGCCTAATCCCCAAGCCTGGAGAAGGTGATTTTCTAAGCGTAGGTTCGACGTGCCACACGACCGAAAGTAGGAGGTACCCAGTGAGGATCGAACTCACTACTCAGTTATAATGATTCTAGCGAGACGAGTATTACACCAGCTAATAACATTATCTTTATTTAATTTGAAATCCAGTTTCTTTTTAGCTGGCGGTCTTATACTATTCCCAGAAAGAATCAAGACAGGTATACTGTAGAATCCGTCGGAAGTTATTACCCAAATCACATTAAAACTCAATAAATGGATTTTACTTGAAAATTTCGAAATTTTAAGACGATTAATTTGCACATCAAAACAAAGTTTGAGTTACATTTTTAAGTTGTTTCAAAAGGTTTTGTTAAATTTATTAGATTTATCATTTAAAAAAAATTATTTTGGATGTATTATGCATATTAAACAAATATTAGTTTAAGATCTCTGAAATCTAATAAAATCTTTTCTTTTTTCGTTTTCAATATTATATGTTGAAACATGAGTAATAGAAAGGGTATCTCTTCTTCTATGTGACTTGTCCTTTCAGGACGTAGGTAAACATGACCTTCCACGTCTCCCTATCCCTGGTGGCTCTTAGCACACTTTCTCCTGGAATATCTCGCAACCCCGTTCTGTCATCCACCTGCTAAGACCCTTCAAATGTTATCCGCTGCTTTTCTCTGTCTCTTTTTTCCTCAATCTGGTCTGTTAGTATCAGGTTCTCCAAGCCCTCTTTCCTCATTGCATATCCCAGGAACTTCAGTTTTCTCTTCCTGATGCTCAATATTAATTTCTTTTATGCTAAAAAACAGAAAATAACACAGTTATTGAGTAAGGTAGTGTCCACATGAGGGACAGCAAAGGAGCTTCGCAGAGATCAACGCGCGATAAGGAGTGTTGTTGAAAAAGTTGTTAACTAGAAGAAAAGGAATTTTTTTTTAATCGTATCACCCCGAGCAAGGCGGTAACGCTACTGATGTGCAGGGGGCTACATAATAGTAAAAAGATTAGGGGACTACATAAGAGTAAAAAGATTAGGAGGCTACATAAGAGTAGAAAGATTAGATAGGAGAGAGTGAAGAGAGTGAAGAGAAAGACGAACCAATTAGAAAGGAACAAGAGAAGGATGGGAATACAGGTGTTATGACAATTGCAAAGGTGGAGAGAAAGGAAAGGATATACAGGGTGGTGTAGAAAGAACTAGAGTCAAGTAGTTAAGAGATGAGTATTGACATTACATTTAAATTCCTGGAGGTTGTAGTCGTCAGGAAAGCAAGAATATGGAAGTGAGTTCCACAGCCGGGAAGTGCGAGAAAAGAAGCTGTAGGAATAGAATTGTCGTTTGCATTTGGTTGATCAAACTTTGAATGCGTGAGACCCAGTTGCCAATCTGGTTGCACGAGTAAACACCCATTGCGGAGGCACCAGAAACTTAAGTTCGTTGGAGCAGAAGCCATGAAAGTATTTATAGAACAGACAGAGGGAAGCCACATCCCGTCGGTGGGGAAGTGGCTGGAGTCGAGCCGCCAAGTTGGTACCTATCACATTACTGATTCTCCTTTGGAGCCTGTCAAGAACACCGAGATGAACAGCAGGGGCGCCTGACCATATATGACAGCAGTACTCCATGCACGGACGAATAGTTAATTTGTATATATGCAGGATTGATTCAGGCGGGAAAAACATCCTGGCCCGACACAGTAACCCAACCTTCCTAGCAGTGGATTAAAACCTGTCTCTTAGAGGCGAATATAAAGCGAACCAAAAATTCAGAACTCAGGTCTTTGAATTTAAGTAGTCAATATTTTTTCAAATTGAGACCTGTCAAAAAGGGTCCATAAGTAATCTTTTGTCAGTCAAGCAAATAATTTACAGCGTAAAATTGGTCTAAAATATAAATGCTAATTGACTTTTCTGAAGTATCGTATTTGGCGGCATATAAAACTCACTTATTTTAATAAAATGTCTTTTAAAATTCCCCTTCGTCTTATATGCTATATGTAGGTTTAAAATTCGCGATAGTCGGTAGAAATTAGCCAACTGGCAACTCGGAATAACTTTTACCTCTACCAATGTTCGATTAATAACTTTTAAAAAAGTAAAAAAAAATTCTTTAAATTTTCATTTTAGTTTTAATTGAAAGCCAAATGATTAAATTCACTGTTTTCATACACACTGGTGTATTTCAAACAAATTATATTGATTGGAATTTAAAATATTGAGATTACTTTTTAATTTTTCAATTTTCGGTTATTTTTGAACGATCGACACATTTGTAAATAAAATTTAATGATCAGTTTAAAAATATTGCAAAAATAAATATACATCTGTGACACATAATTTTTGAAAAATCAGCAAATTTAATGTTAAATTAATCTGACTTACACACTTATTTATAGAATGAAATTTAAAATAAAACTGTTTCTTAAATACAGTGTTGAACTTTCTGACCTTTCCCCCATATTTGAAATGTGATGACAGCTCGACAGATTTGAGATAAAATAATTGTATGGTGGCCGGAATTGAAAAAACGGTTCATTTTTTTCTTATAAGGCGAAGAAACCGCAAAACACATGAATTTTTAATGTAAGCATAGAAATTACCATAAAATAACTCCAAATATACAAAAATAAAAAAAATACAATTATTTTAAAAATATGATGGCTTGATGATTTATATTAAACTTATCTATTTTCGATTAATAAGTATCGTCTTCATATTTTAACTTACCAAACTAACGTCTACAAGTCTTTGAAATATCTTAAAATAAAAATAAACTTAATAAATTATTATCATAAATAAATGAAAACGAATCTTTTAAAATTTTATTATTAATCGATTTTTTCTTCTTTAGATTATAATGTGCTAAATTTATATTATGTATTGAAGCAATTAAACGCTTATCTCATTAAATAATGTCATAGATTTATTGCATTTTTTTATTTTACTATTCAGAGCAGATTTCGGTAAATGCTTGAAAAAAAATAAAAGATGATTTACATTCCCCAATGAGTCCTGCGTTTAAGTAATAAAACCAATTTTTCCCCAGAAATTTCATGAATTTACGTAAAGTAAGGGGTATCGTTGTGGTGCATTGGATAATGGCTCGAAACGAGAAATCGGGGAGCCGAGTTCGAATTCCAGCCGAATTCATTGCATTCACTTACGCGCTAGACGGATTAATACCTTATCCAAGGGTATTTCCCTTGGAAAAGGTATTAATCCGTCTATTTCTTCCAGTTATGGGTTAAATGACAGGACAGATTGGGTTCTATAGCCTTGGTCGGCAACCTGTCTACCGCAGAAAACAATGGCAACCTACTGCGGGATAATCTTCTGCCCAGTCAGTCATGTCTCTTTCGAGACATGATCGCCCAAGCGTGTATTACGTATGGCACTTAACTGACTGAAGGGGTAACAGATATAAAAAAATATTTTTACTAAGATTTTTAAAAATAAAAAAGAAATAATTTCCTTCAGTTTCATTAACATCTAACAATTATTTGATTTTTGCATAAATTTCCAAATTAATGTTTGTTCCCGGAAAAAAATTGTGTTATATATATTACGTCTTTCACTGTACACTCTCATAACGATTTGGATCCCTGCGAACCAAAATAAAAACAAGATTTTATCAAAATTTCAAACATGTTAGAAAAGATTTACAATTGCTTAAAAATAAATAAAAAATACTTTGATCTTTTCTTTTAATAATAACATAAACATTTTGATAGAAAAGAGGCGTTTTTATTAAGTTTGGGTCCTTTTTTTCATACTATGCTGTTTTTTCAGCGATTTAGTGGGGGTATCTAATTTCATTGTAAGTTGTAAGATTCAACACCTGAGTCTCTCACTTGAAAACTGGTAAGTCCTAAGTAGTTTAATACATCTAAATGCAAATTACAGCTGTCATATCTGGTTAGCCACCCCACTGCTGTTCATTTCAGTGTTCTCGACAGGCTATAATGGAGTATCTGTAATGTGATAGATCCCGACTTAGCAGCTCGACTCCAGCCACTTTCTCAGCGGCGGCATGTGGCTTCCCTCTGTCTATTCTACAAATATTTTCATGGCTTCTACTCCGACTAACTGAAGTCAATGGTGCTCCCGCCACACGAATTTATTCGTGCAGCCAGACTGGCAACAAGGTCCCACCCATTTACAGTTAGATCAACCAAATGCAGCCAACAATTCTACTCCACCAGCTTCTTTTCTCGCACTTCCCGCCCGTGGAACTGCTTTCCATATACTAGCTTTCATCATGGCTACAACTTTCCGGAATTTAAATGCAATGTCAATTCCCATCTCTTATCCACTTGACTCCAGTCGTTTCTACATCACCCCGTATATGTTAATATTTCCCTTTCTCTCTACCTTCGCAAATGTCTTCACACCTGTTCTTATCCTTCTTTTGCCTTTTCAACTGTAACTGCTTCGTCTTTCTCTTCACTCTCCCCCTATCTAAATGTTTACTTTTATGTAACCCCCTCCGCATCAGTGGCGGTACCGCCCTGCTTTTGGGGACAAAACTACCTGGAAATAAAAAACTGAAATTCTGAACTTTTGGAATCGGTTAATTCATATTTATTGCTGATTTCTATTCCAACAGCTTCTTTTCTCGCACTTCCCGCCTGTGGAATTCCCTTCCGCATACTTGCTTCCCCGACGGCTACAACCTCCAGGAGTTTAAATGTAAGGTCAATAGACACCTCATAACACACTAACTCGCACCCATTCTCTCAAACACTCTTCCTATGTTCCTCCTTACTCGTCTATCACCCTCCTTCTGACATTTCATATATCCAATCGCTCTATGTAACCCCCTGCGCTATAGTGGCAGTGGAATGCTTTGCATGGGGTGAAATGATTAAAAAAATGTATCTCATAATGGTAGCATTAGATTGGATTCAGATGTCTACAGAAACATTTTTCTGTCAATTTACAGAGAAATGCATCAAAACTAATCGAGAGGATGTTTATTATACAACAGGATAATGACCAAAATCATACTGACAATGCAAGAATGTACTTCATTAAAGGAAAAATGTGTATAATTTTAGATTGGCCAAGTCAATCACGGGCCTCAATCCAAAAGAGCGTGCACTTTATTTTCTGATGACGAAACTGAAGGATGAAACGGCACAAAACAAACAAGAACTAAAAAGAGGTTGAAGTAAAATCTCGAAAAGCATCACCAATGAAGAATTCGATGAAGAATTCGATGATATCAATGAGTTGCAGGACAGGGCCAGGGTGTTTTTCCCGCCTGAATCCATCCTGCATATATACAAAGCAACTATTCGTCTGTGCATGGAATACTGCTGCCATATATGGTCAGGCGCCCCTGCTGTTCATCTCAGTATTCTCGACAGGCTCCAAAGGAGAATCATTAATGTAATAGGTACCGACTTAGCGGCTCGACTACAGCCACTTCCCCACCGACGATATGTGGCCTTCCATTGTCTGTTCTATAAATACTTTCATGGCTTCTTGTGCCTCGGCCTTTTGGCTGAGGGGGGCGAAAATGACCAAAATAAGACCAGTTTAGACCATTTCAGAACCTATCCACTGCGGTGGATAGGTAATATTTGACCAGTACCTGGGCGTCCGCGCTCAGGTTCCCCACGTTAAAAAAAAAAGACCTTGTGTCACATCTCTCTCAAGTGGGGGAGAAGAGTAAATAACACTGGTCACTGGTGCCTCTGCAACAGGTGTTTACTCATGCAACCAGACTGGCAACTGGGTCTCAGCCATTTTCAGTAAGTTCAACCAAATGCAGACGACAATTTTACTCCTGCAGCTTCTTTTCTCGCACTTCCCGCCTGTGGAACTCGCTTCCATATTCTTGCTTTCCTACAACCTCGAGGAATTTAAATACAATGTCAATACTCATCTCTTAACCACTTGATTCTAGTGCTTTCGCCACCCCGTATATACTTTCCTTTCTCTCCAATTTGCAACTGTCATCACACCTGTATTCCCATCATTCTCTTGCTTCTTTCTAACTGGTTCGTCTTCCTCTCCACTCTCTTCTACTTAATCTTTTTACTCTTATGTAGCCCCCTGCACATCAGTGGCATTACCGCCTTGTTCGGGGTGATACGATTAAAAAAAATTAAATGTTATGTAAAGTTATTTATAAATGGAAATTTGTGTGTGTGTGCATGTGTGTGTGTCTGTGTGTGTCTGTGTGTGTGCCCGTTACCTATAGACTCCGAAACAGCTGCACCGATGAAAATTTACACAGTTGTACTATCAGCGTCTGCGAGTGTTCTTGGCTAGGTTTTGTGTCGAGGTACACCCGATAAATATCTAAAATCGATAATCGAAAAAATCGGGTTATAGAAGGAGTGGTCCGATTTTAATCAAATTTCATACACTCATAGACAAAGACATAAGAAACGATATTCAGTAGTTTCAAGGTTGTAGTTCTTACAATAGTGCAGAAAATCCATAATATATATATATATATATATATATATATATATATATATAAATCGATACCAGGAAATCAAAATTTCACTTACATCCATTCATTTTTCTTTCAGTCTACAGTTTCGCTTTAAGTGGAAACAACTATTGCTTTTTAGTCTTTTGTGCCAACGTCCAAAGAGTCTGAGCTCGAGGACCATGGATTAGTTTTAAAGCTTTCATTAAACCCGAGCAACGCCGGGCTATATTGCTCGTATTTATATAGATGTGCAATCAAATATACAAGTGTACGCTTTTCCCCTTGCATGTGTGGCACTTTTGACGCTGTTTCGTGCGGTTGCACATGTTCTTGGGCCAGACAATGTATTGGCGCTTGTCGTATCCCTGCTGAGTTTAGACGAACAACGCATGCGCACACACGTATCGTTCATCCTTTATCCATACAATGCCTTTTAAGAGCGTTCCCGATTTCACAAAATTTTCTTTCCAGTTTTTTTTGTTTTTTGTTTGTTTTGCACTGAAACTCCCTGACGCTTTTAATTTAAATATATCAGCTTTTTATCACAACTATTTAACACAAATATCCTTTCACTCACTTTTGCTTCATTTCATTATGAGCCATACTTATTGGTTACAGAATCTTTCTTTTATTATTTTATCCATATAAATAATATAAATGTATTTGTATTTATACTTTCATTCTTTATTATATGAGCGCTTGGTCGAATAGTTAGAACATATCTTACCACGGCCGAATTGTCAAAAAGGTGATTTCTTGATGTTATCAGTCTGGATGAGGTGATCCAGTGTGTGTTACCTTTGGAAAGTGCCGGAAAACCATATCACCGGTTCACCCAAGCCTTGTGAGAATCCGTAGATTATTGTTCTTGCTCAAAGTCCCAAGTCATCGTGACCGAAGATTTGATTGTCTGAGCGTTGTTCAGATATTTTTTCACTCTCTTATCTAAAAAATGTAACTATGCTTCGAGAGCTTGCAGGTGAGCTCTGTGGGTGTTGTACAAACATAAGTGTGCCTAAGCCAGCATCTGCAATGTGTACTAGCTAGCAATGGGTAAACAGATATACGCGGTTACCTGTGACCAGCCATGTCTATGTCTATCATTTGGTGTTTATATAGTGCTAACATCTTTATAAAAGTTACGATTGAGAAAAATCAGTCAGTCAGTTAAGTGCCATACGTGATAAATGCTTGGACGATCATGTCCCCAGTAGGTTGCCATTAGTTTTCTGCGGTAGACTGGTTGCTGACCAAGGCTATAGAACCCAATCTGTCCTAGTATTTAACCCATAACTGGAAGGAAGAGACGGACTAATACCTTTTCAAAGGGTATTTGCGCGTAAGTGAATACAAGAAATTCAACTGGAATTCGCACTCGGCTCTTCGATTTCTCGTTCCGAGCCGATATCCACTGCACCACAACGCACATCCATCGCACGTTAAGAAAATTAGTAAACTAAAACCCAATATCTATAAGTACTGATATTTATTCGATAATTATTATTGACGCAGTTAAATATTTAGTCTAATTCTGGTAGAATTTTTTTTCAATCAAATATACGTTAACGTGTATATCTAGTGTCTGTTTTATACTTAAATGCTATCATTCGACCCACAATTACTCTTAAGGATTAAAAAGTCAGAGCTGTTTGTTAATTTCAATGTCCGCTTATATATGTAGCAAAGTATCAAGAAACTAGAAGATATTTCAACAGGTAAAATGTAAAGAGAATAAACAACTTGAATAGATCATTACATCTAATTAAACAGTAAAACGGTGCGACCTAATTGCCAGTCGAGTAGTACGCTTGTATTCGTTATGTTGGCCTACCAAGGAGCAGAAAACAAGTGCCACGAAAATATTTATAGAAAATACAGAAGGAATCCAGGTCATGACGCTAGGAATGCGTCTGATGTGGAGTTGACATGCCAGGAACTCTGAAGGCCTTTCTTAGGATTTTGTCAAGAATCTCGGTAAATATAGCATGAGCACCTGACCTGATATATATATATATATATATATATATATATATAATAAAAATTTAGGCAGACATGTTATCTCATGGTAAATCGGTAGTATGGCTTATTTCAGGCCGAACCATCATCAGCTTCCGTCTTTATTGTACAGAAGATTTTAACCTAATGAAATTCACAAAAACAGACCACACCAAAAACGTCAGAAAAATAAAGATCGCTCCCTTAAGAGAGAAAATTTAAGAGAAATTATATCATTACATCAAATCTGCGAATACACATACACATTCATACACATACACATTCATACATAAGCATATATATATACGCAACATATAATCGGGAAGTCATATATATATATTATTTATGTAGTATATATGCGCAGTACTTATTTGAAAGCGCTCAATATCAGTGATAGAGCTAACATATTCAGTTGGGTATGTGTGAGTTTGTGACACTGGATTTCACGCTTTTGCATTCGTCAGACAATTGCAATATATATATATATATATATATATATATATATATATATATATATATATATATATATATTTTAATTCAGATACTTCAATCCAAGGGGAAAAAGCAGGAAGGTAAATTCCAAAAAACCCGATCCTAATTAATATTAAAAATTTATTTTAATATTAAAAAATGATACAGGAAGAGAGCTCCATTTTTATTTTTATTTTATTTTATTTTATTATTTATTTTTTAATTTCTTTGCAATCTATTTTAAAAGGAAAAGTAGACTAATTTTTCTCCAGTTTCTGAAAGTTTTTTTCTGTTGCTGAGGTGATGTGTCGTCCCCCGTGGGGATCTTCATATCGAAATGGCCATTCAACATCTTTGAATTAATCCTTTTTTAATATCTATATTTATATATATATATTTATATATATCTACATGTCTGTCTGTTTGTCTTCATTTAGACTGCAAATAACCAATGCTAGAAGTTTTAAATGCTGGATCATGTGCATTTTGTAATAATTTTGTAAATTTATCGTAGTCAAATGGTATTACTTATTTCAAGTAGATTTAGTTATTTGTGTATCTTTTACACGCAAGAAATTGACAAATTTAACTTATTTTTCGCTTTTTTATGATAAATTAAAAAAGATTGAAATCATCATTTTCATTACAAATTAATAAACTATGAATAATACATCATGAATATGAATGAAAACGTTGACATAGCTATTAATTTAAAATTTGCAGATAATTAAAGGCTATTTTTGTTAATTTTGTGAAAATAGTGAAACAATCTTAACTATATAAGATACGCAGATCATACAGTGCTGATAGCAGACACGAAGATCAAGCAAGATCTCCGACAAAAGGTAGCCAAAGAAAGCAAAAAGAAAGGACTAAAAATTAACTGCATGAAAACTGAAAGCATGGTTATCAGTAAAAAGAGAAGCCCAAAATGCCAACTACAAGTCGGAGATGCTGAAACCAACCAGATACAGAACCAGGGAAGTGTTTTAACAGAGAACGGAAAGTGCAACAGTGAGATCCGAAGACGAATTGGCATGGCGAAGGATGCATTTCAAAAGTAGAGTACTGAGAGACGTGATATTTTTGTTGGAAATAAAAAAGAGAGTATTAGATTGTCATGTGACGTCTGTCCTTCAATATGGCACTGAACGCTGAACAATCTCATCAAAGATGAAGAAAAGACTTTAAGTAACCGAAACGTGGTTCCACGGAAGGATATTGAGGATTCTATGGACTGGACAGGTTAGCAACGACGAGGTTTTAAAGAGGTTGGAAATGAAAAGGGAAACTAATACTTAACATCAGGAAATTTCTGGGAAATCTAACTAGGAAGGTGAGCTTAGAGAATCTGATACTGACAGGAGAGACAGAGAGAAAGAGAGATAGGGAAAAACAATGCATGATATTCTTTACGGGCTTAAGCAAATAGATGACAGAACGTGATTTGGGAGAAGTAACAAGAGAAAGTGCGTTAAAAGCTACAGGGGATAGGGAGATGGGGAAGGATATTATCGCCTACGTCTTGAAGGAAAACGGCACTAGAAGAAGAAGTTCATAGTAAGATTGATCCTCATTGGGGGTACTGCAATGAAGAGATTGATCCTTCTTCGGTGTACCACCATTAAAGCAAACCACTATGTTCTGGTAATTGTTATTAATAATTCGCTTTATATATGTAAAAACATTATAAAATCCGTCACTTCAAATGAAATTAATTTTTCAGTGATACAAGCGCCTAAATGAGTGAAAAAATTAGTAATGTATTTCAAAGGACAAAGCAGTTCGCTAAACTCATCCAGTTTTTTTTTTTGTATCAGTCAGTTAGGTATGATATGTGATACACGCTTGGGCGATCATATCTCGAAAGAGACATGGTTGACTGGAGAGAAGATTTTTCTGCAATAACTTGCCATCGCTTTCTGAGTTAGGCTAGTTGAGGTTGCCAAGCAAGGCTATAGAACCAAATCTGTCCTGCTATTTAACCCATAGTTGAAGGTAGAAGGGACGGATTGGTGCATCTCTCAAGGGTATTTGCGCGTGAATGCAACGACTTCGAACTCGGCTTTTCGATTTCTCATTTCACTGTATAACAACGTACATCCTTTTTCAATATACACGTATGAATTTTATGTATCAGAAAATTTTTAATAACTATTTTGAGAAAATATCAGAAGATACAAGAAAATAGAGGTTTACATACAATTCGTTATTGTTTCTCATCATTATTCTGTCCGTGTGGAAAAGAATCTATTTCCAATTAAGATAAAGCAATTAATTATATCCTCATTTATGTGCCACCAGTCGTAACCCGAGTTTCACGCTCATGCAATCCTAAGATGACTTGAATATATATATGATATACATATCTATATATAAAATTTACTATGACTTGAATATATATATGATATACATATCTATATATCCTCCCTTATGTGTCACCAGTCGTAACCCAAGTCTCACGCTCACACAATCCTAAGACGACTTGAATATATATATGATATACATATCTATATATCAAACTAGTAGAAGGTAATCGAGTGACGAAATGAGCAAAATATCCTTTGTAATTAACTTATTTATTAAGAATAGTTTTATCAATGGAGTCAGTCTTATATATATATATATATATATATATATATATATATATAATGAGGATCGATAGAAATACAAGGAACGCCAAATATAATTTTACATCGAGAACATTAAAGATAAAAAATGCTCAGCTTTAAAGTTACCGTAGAAGATTGCAAAATTAGTGAGCATTCAATACATTTTTGGCATAATAAATTACGTTCTCTTTTAGTTAAAACTGCACTTATAGTCAATTATAGTCAGATCTATTACGATGAACAACTAACGTATTGAGTGTATTGCATTGGAAATTATCGCTTACATTTGGAACGCTTTGATTACTTTAAGCATTGAGTCAGTAAAAAAAGCTACTTGACATTTTGATTATGATAGATATGTTTTCTAATGCATTGCTTAAACCACTGAGGTGCAGCAAAATCCTGGGTGGAGAGCTGAGAGCGACTAAACAGGTTAAGAGGTTAAACTTGTTCCCTGTTTAGGATGTGGTTTCCGGCTTTCTCTTTTCCAATCTTTTGACTATTACGTAAACCCCTGCACATCAGTGGCGTTACCGCCTTGCTCGGGGTGATATGATAAAAAAAAAAATACTTGTACTTTCGTATTGAGCTCTTTCTTGTTAAGGTTTTCGTCTTGGGTTTTTTTTCTTTCAAACACGGCTTATGCTTTGTTTGTTCCTTTTTTTTTTTTATTCCCCTTGACCCATTTAGTAGTACCTTTTGGGTTTGACGACTTACTTTACCGATTTGTTAGCAGTAGGTTTTCTGATTTCGGTCGTGATTAGTGCTACTGTTTTATTGGTACGTTTTACAATATATATATATATATATATATATATATATATACAAGTTTTTGAAGTGAAGCCGTTTTTGAAATAGTATACCCGTGTAATATTATTCTGGCTGAATGGAGCTGAATGGAGCTACTGACACGGTATTCTCTGTGTTACTTCGGTTTCGTTCGGTAACTTACGGATCAGTCCCAATGTCTCTCCGATAACTGTCTATGCCATCAGTATATGTATACTGTAGTCGAGTCCATTATCATAGAAAAAGGTTTTCGTCTTGGGTTTTTTTTCTTTCAAACACGGCTTATGCTTTGTTTGTTTCTTTTTTTTATTCCCCTTTACCCATTTGGTTGTACCTTTTGGGTGTGACGACTTACTTTACCGATTTGTTAGCAGTAGGTTTTTTCTGATTTCGGTCGTGATTAGTGCTACTCTTTTGTTGGTACATTTTGCAATATATATATATATATATATATATATATATAGGTATAGGTGTCCAGCCCGTAGTCTAACAGGATCACCTTAATATAAAATATTAAGTGGTAAATCCATATAGAGAACTCGATGGGTGATAACCAGAGCGATATGAAATTTATAAAGGAAAACTCAAAATGTCATTTCAATTGGTTATAAACTATAGGTCATTTCAATGACTTTAATTAACTCATATCATCAGACCTTACAATATATCCGCCATCTGGCACAAAATTACTGCCGGAATGGGTCTTTTCTTAAAATGAAGTGAGGGATAACAGTCAAAAAAATAATAATAAGCATAAAACTACAAACCAAAAAAAATAACAATAAAAATAAGGGGAAAGAGAAGAAAAAAGAAAGAAGGAAAGAAAGAAATCAAAACGGAAAGAGAGTCCAGTTCCAAATATTGGCGTCGGATCTGTCTGGATATATATATATATATATATATATATATATATATATATATATATATATATATATTTGTGCGCGTGCCCTCGCGCGTGTGTGTGTGAGTGTGTTATAATCATTTCACCCCACGCAAAACACCACCGCCACTGGTGTGAAGGAGATTACAGTGAGAGAAATGTAAAGAGAGAAAAAAAAAAGCGGAACAATTTACAAGGAATGTTGAAGAAAGCATGCGATAAAAGACGGGAACCAAGGAAAGAGAAGGTGGCAATTGTCAGGGAAGCATGTATTCGGAAGGGAGTTCCACAGGCGGAAAATGGGAGAAAAGAAACAGGTAAAAAAGAAGTAGTGGTTACATTTGGCTATTTTGACGTTAAAAGGGTGGAAGCTATTTGCCAGTCTAGTAGCACGTGTAAATTCAAATTGTGTCTATCTTAAGTCACACAGCCTTGATATTTACCCTTCACGCTTCAACAATCATTTTACTCTTGTCTCTTTGTGTATTAATTTCTTGAAATGTATCTCTTATGTAATTTTTCAAATCACCAACACTTCTTGGTTTTCGATTATAAACGAACATCATTGTATTAAAATAATCGATACACAAACTTAATACACGTTTTTAAAACTACCTCGTACATATATTTATACACACACGCACAAGCACGCACACACACACACACACACACACACACACACACACACACACATATATATAGAGAGAGAGAGAAAGAGGGGCACGATATAGATAGTTTTATTTTTTTAAAAAGTACATATATATATATATATATATATATAAAATTTGTTTGAACATTATTTATATATACATATATATATATATAAAAATAATGTCCAAACAAATCATATATATATAAAATTTTATATATATAAATATATATATATATATATAAAATTTTATATATATATATATATATATAAAATTTGTTTGAACATTATTTATATATACATATACATATATATATATATATATATATATATATAAATAAATAATGTCCAAACAAATCATTTCATATATATATATATATATATATATATATATATATATATATACATAGTAGGTGCGCCGAGAAATTAACTAAGCAGTTAACATTAATGATGCTGATTAATGAAATCTTATCTTATTTTAAAATAGTTCCACTTGGAATATGCACACATATTGTTACGCTCGTTCAATTATTCAAACCTGTCTGCAAATCCTATTTTGGGATTGGCATCTGCTGTTTTTTCATTTTTGTTTTGGTCGTGTTTTTTCAGAAACGATTATATCTTAATGGGTAAAAAGCTACGTAGCAATGAGAGAATTTTGAACATTTGTGATCTTGACATATACTGGTGACGAGATGTTTGAAGAAATGTACAGAACAACATTTCACACATTTTTGGTTGTGAATTTATAGATAAGGAACAAGCTAACATTAAATGCCCGCTGTATTATCGACCAGAGCTTCTCCATCTACAGAACTGCAATAAGGTCCCAACTTATATTTTGCCAAGTTGCATAATTGCCAGGATAACGGTTCTCGTTTTACTCAAAGTACTTTCAATCTAGGCGGCACTTATATATATATATATATATATATATATATATATATATATATATAGTTTTCGGATATTATTATAAATCAAAAATTCTCTATGACAGGATGGATAAATTTACTCCAGTATACTCCCTGAAAAACATACCTTATTTCAATTGACTTCCTCTGGATAAATTTGAAACATTCATTGTTGTTTGAATTTGGTCTGAGCCGCGAAATATACTATTACCAATGGATTTGTAAAAATATCTAAATTTTGTTTCCTGATTATAATATTCTGTTAAATTCAGCAATAAATTTTAACACTGAATTCTCTTTCGAGTTTGACTTTACTGAATTTTCGAATTTACCATACCAAATATCAAGGATTCTTTTATATATATATATATATATATATATATATATATATATATATGTGTGTGTGTGTGTGTGTGTGTGTGTGTGTGTGTAAACTTGTTGTTATACTCGTTTCGAAAAACCCTCTGAGTACATACGCGGAAGGAAAAAATGGGAATAAAAAAAGAACGAGCTAAGCAGTTGAACATCAGTATGCGACTATAACTATCACCGAATAGCAGACGCAGGTGGTAAATTTGTAATGCGGTTCTTTGACGTCACACCACGTGAGAGAAAAAAATGTTAGCAACAGAACCACTTGCCTAAATGAAATGCAATGTGTTGTGACTAAATTGAAATGTGATTTTATTGGGTGTGTGTTGGTTTAATCTAATGTACATGTCCTCCAGTATTTGAAGGTTCTTCATTTTCTCTGTGCATGTGTGAGTATTATTGTGTTATCGACTAAAATCGACATATATATATATATATATATAAACGGTTTTAAATCCAGAATATATTTCGGTGGTTGTAAAGATAACACACTGTTTGTCAAACCGAAAAATTCGCAATATTATTTAACTCATAATATTAAATAAAAATCGTGTACAAGGGAAATAATGCTAGGTGAAGCGAAGAGATGTATACTATTAAACCGGAAGTGACACAAATGGAGAATGCATATATCAAGTCACACATACGCACAATATATACTCATAGAATAAAGAATGCATCCACAAACTCACACATATACACAAAAAGACATATACACAAAAAATCACACATGTACATAAATAATCACACATATAGACAAAATAATTCATATTGCTATTGATAATATCCATTGAGATCTCTATTTTTATCATCCATTTAATATTTTATATGAATTAGGTAAAACTTTTGAGATTATCCTCTCCGTTTGTTCAGGGTTTGTCATTTTTCATATTTTAGTCGACAACATAATAATACTCACTCATACACACAGTAAAAAGAACCTTCAGATATTGGAAGCCATCTATATTAAATCAAAACAACCCACACTTAATAAAATCACATTTCAATCTGATCACAACACATTACATTGCATTTAGACATATGGTTCTGTTAACATTTCGGTCTCTCTCGCGGAGTGACGTCATAGAACCGCATTACAAATTTACAAACTGCGCCTGATATTCGGTGATTGATATCGTTGAATAGAAATGTTTTATGTCAACAAAAGATAAAATCATATTTGATGGTGGATGTCTCCATGTTAACGTCCCTGTAACCTCTCTGAAGATAGCGCATGTGAGTCGAAAGCCTAGAACCAACATAATAAAAAAATATCCAAGAGAATTTTTGTCTTTTTTTTCAGCTGAACTTAAATCCAAAATACGATCTTTAGAACGGCTCATGATTTGACATAATAAACATTAATTGTCTTTTATATTTAACAATATATGACTGGAAAAATATCTGCTGTCTCGATACACTAAATTTAAGTTACTTAATACCAAGAAATATATATGTATTGATTGTTTAATACTTAATTTTTGGTCATAATAGGGTTAGACCAATACATATTTGTATTAAAAAGCGTTCGATACAATTATATTGTAGAATCTTTGAACATTTAAAATTTTTAAACGAATTATTTCGCTACGAAAATCGCCTGAAGACACCACTCATGGTAGAAACCTGGGTAGCGAAATAACCATTTTAAAAATGGGATATATATATATATATATATATATATATATATATATATATATATATATATATTATGCTCTCATTATGATTGAGCTCTCTGGAGAAGAAAATTTTAAAAACAGTTTCCACTTCGGCTATAATGCGTGACTCTTCAGAAATGAATTGAGTTTTCTCGGTGACTGGCGTCTGTATACACTGCTTAAATATAAGACGTTAATTTCCCTTCTCTGACCCCTTGCGCCGATGGCTTAGGGAGTAGAGACTCCGATTGACACCAAATCGGTCAAGTTTCGATCCCGGCCAGAAGCAAGTGGATATGTCTAGCCACACTGATGAGCTGTGATGCAGCGAAATGGGCTTGTTTATATATATATATTAATGCTAAGTTATAATCTGAGATTAAGGACAATGGTTAAATAAAATAAAGACAAGAGGAAAACTGTATTTTAAATCGCCTACGCGTTTCGTCCTGTGATGGACTTTATCAATGCAAAAAGACGAAATGAGCTTTATTCTAAATTAGTTAACTATAAACAGTGTTGGCAACCACAAAGACGCTCACAAATCATTTCAAAAGATTAACAGAATATTTTAGTTTTTCGGATTTGTTCATGTGTAGTGCAAAGACACGAGATATTAAAATGAAGGGAATTTGACCGTTTTCAAACGGTCTCTATTTCGTGGAGCTATTTTACGGAGAATTACACCGTCCTCTTTATAGAGGCTTGTGATTTTAATGTCGAAAATAAATCTTAATCGCTACAATAAAAGATTCAAACTAACTCGCATGCCTCTGCTGAATCATATGCTCCCATAGATATATTAAAATATTTTTGACCTCTTTTGGTTCACAAACAATCATTATGGAATAATATAGGGTTTTGTACTCTCACTTTAATATTTATTTTGCGATCGCTAATAAGACAGTAAGTTTTAGCAAAACTTATAGCAACCAATAACAGATTCTCTGTGATGAACACAGTTTTATATATATATATATATATATATATATATATATATATATATATATTGACAAATATGACAAATATCGAATTAGATGAAATGAATGTACATTTATACTTTCTTTTCATATTAATAAACAATTATATGGCTTCTGTGTTATATGCCACTGGATAATTCCTAAAATATCTTTCAAGTATTTTCACGCTCTTTCATGAATCATTTGATGGTTTTACCTACATTATTTTTAGTTGGGTTGAGAGTCACTAACATTGCGATAACCAGATATCTTTATTAAAATCAAATTACCTGACTTTCAGTCGATACTCAGCAGCTAAAGATTGTGAGTTACCGGTATAGAATACAATATATATATATATATATATATATAATTATTATTATTATTATTATTATTATTATTAATGATTGATGGAAACACATTTCTGTTTAATTTTTCATATTTAAATTTTTAAAAAATGATTCGTCTTTAAAAAATCTGGCAAAAATTTTGATAAATTAAAACTTGTTGGAATAAGAAAAATTTCCTACCTGTTCTTTAATAATTCTATTCATCTGGTCGGATTTTAATCCTTATATTCGAATCATATGTATGTTAGTTTGCAATATACACCTGATGATTGCATAACGCATAAAACTCCGAGTCATACCATAGACGTGAAAGAATATATATATATATGTATATATATATATATATATATATATATATATATATATATATATATATATTTCAAATGATTTCAAGTGAGGCAAACCCATTATAAGTGAACCTCTGGCGCAACAACAAACTATATATATATATGTGTGTGCGCGCGCATGCGTGTGTGCGCGAACATGTACACACAAACACACACACAGACACACACACACACACACACATATATATATAGTATTTATACCATATTTTTTCATTTCCCTCTCATCAATTCTCCTTCCACACAGAAAAGTGCAAAAACACACGGTTTGCAAGACAAGATTCCGAAATATGAGAAATCTTCTCGGAAGCTACAACAGGTTAAGAGACTCATCCCTTGTTCCCTGTTTAGGATGTGGTTTCCGGCTTTTTTTTTTCTTTTTCAATTGGAGTAGATAGATCTATCTATCGCCCGGTTCACACTCCACCCACGTCTATTGAACAGGTTAAGAGGCTCATCACTTTTTCCCTGTTTAGGATGTGGTTTCCGGATTTCTCTTTTCCAATCGTCTCACTTTGTTTTTTTTCTTTTGTTTTTTCAATTGGAGTAGATAGATCTATCTATCGCCCGGTTCACACTCCACCCAGGTCTATTGAACAGGTTAAGAGGCTCATCCCTTGTTCCCTGTTTAGGATGTGGTTTCGAGCTTTCTCTTTTCCAATCTTCTCACTTTGTTTTTTTTTTTCAATTGGAGTAGATAGATCTATCTATCGCCCGGTTCACACTCCACCCATGTCTATTGAACAGGTTAAAAGGCTCCTCCCTTTTTCCCTGTTTAGGGTGTGGTTTCTGGCTTTCTCTTTTCCAATCTTCTCACTTTGTTTTTTGTTTTTTTGTTTTTTTTTTCAATTGGAGTACATAGATCTATCTATCGCCCGGTTCACACTCCACCCTCGTCTATTGAACAGGTTAAGAAGCTCCTCCCTTGTTCCCTCTTTAGGATGTGGTTTCCGGTATTCTCTTTTCCAATCTTTTCACCATTACGCAACCCCCTGCACATCAGTGGCGTTACCGCCTTGCTCGGTGTGATACGATTAAAATATATATATATATATTCTTTGAAATAGATTTTGGATATTTTGAGGAAATTTTTACCAAAATGAGAACTGGCCTGAGAAGATGAGTTTATTACCTCGTTAAAAGGAATTATAATTTATAACCACTTTAGATGATGTTTTGAGTATTCCTTTATGTATATATATATATATATAGAGAGAGAGAGAGAGACGCATATATCTATGTGTGTGTGTGTGTGTGTGTGTGTGTGTGTGTGTGTGTGTGTGTGTGTGTGTGTGTTGGTCTGTCTGTGTGTGTTTGTGTGTGTATGAGCATCCCTTAAATAAGATTATTTCTTACAAATGAAATAGTGCCAGGAGACATTTATTACTAAACGGTCTCTATAAATATTCATGTTCACGCTCCTGAAACACATCTGTTGCATTTTTTCCCAACGCATTATGACCCTGAGGTCAGACTTACTTGAGTGCTGAGACGGATCAAACCTCCCGTACCAGGAAGACGCAGCAGTGTCTCTCAAATGGCCAGCAGATGGTGTTCGGACTCAGGTAAAACATAGCATTTCAAATGATTTCAAGTGAGGTAAACCCATCATAATGAGATTTCTGGCCCACCATATATATATACACACACACACAGTTATATATATATATATATATATATATATATATATATATATATAAAATTGTATATATATATATATATGTGCACACATATAAACTGTATATATATATATATATCTATATATATATAGTGTGCGACAGAGGTATTGTAGAAAAAGTAGACTAATTTTTCTCCAGATTCTGAAAGGATTTTTCTGCTGCTGAGGTGATGTGTTGTCCCCCGTGGGGATCTTCATATCGAAATGGGCATTCAACATCTTTGAATTAATCCCTTTTTTAATATATTTTATTACATGGAGATCTCTTCCTGTATCATTTTTTAATACTAAAATAAAATTTTTAATATTAATTAGGATCGGGTTTTTTGGAATTTACCTTCCTGCTTTTTTCCCTTGGATTGAAGTATCTGAATTAAAATATATATATATATATTTGTTTATTTAGGCAGCAAATGTTTTTTTAGATATGTCAAATTAAATAAATTGCAAACATTTTGTCTACTTATTTTTAATAAAATCCGTTCATACTCATCCGCGTATTATGAGTGAAAGATATCAGAAATGAGGTGTAACGTTGACAGATGTTATTATCATTAATTTCTCAAGGTACCCAAGTACTTTCAATCTCTTTCCTATATCATCTTCAGAGCTGTGAGTTATGGCAAAAAAAAAACAAACAAACTGTAAAACTGCTAAATTTTTTCTGCTTCATATATATATATATATATATATATATATATATATATATATATATATATATATATGTATATATATATATATATAAAGAAAGGAACATGTTTCGTCTTCTGATGTACTTTATAAAACGATATCAAAACAATTGCAACCATATCCAAAATTATTATGCATAAGACCAGAACCAAAAGAAGCTGGAACATTAATAATTCTGAAGCTGATATATATTATATAAGCCGTCACAACTGCTTGTTATAATATATTGGGTAAACTTTCAGAAATTAAAAAAAAATTATTTATTAATACAAAATGTAACTTATACACATTAATTTATCAAATCCATTAATTGTACATAAACCTTCAACAACTTCGATCGGGTTCCAATTTTAATATATATATATATATATATATATATATATATATATATACATACACAGACATACACACAGGTATATATATATATGCACACATTTTAACAGTTTTTAGCAACGTGTCAATTTATACGTTAATTTCAGAGTCAAAATAGGAAATTCTGTCCGCTACATATATTAGAGACATTTAAGTCTGAATTCGGTTGAAAAATCGGGAAATCGGGTTTAAATAGGGTCAATACAAACAGTTATATCCCAACTCATAAACATAAAAATATATATTCCAATGCATAAACGTGTAAATATACATAAATATGTATCTTTGTGTATATGTGTGTAGCTATATACGGTGTTGTTTCAGTCACGCCGAATTTGGAGTTTGGTGAAGGCATTATAATGATGTCCTCACTCTTCAGGGTTATTTTTTTTACGAACTCCCTCAATAATGTAAAATTTTATATAATTTTTTTCATGTGATTCCGTAGATAAATTATATAAAATTGTTCTGAAGTTTTTTTGTGTGTGTGTGTGTTTTTTTTTATCAAAGTGCTTTCGGTTCTATATCACATGAAAAATTCTATAAAATATTTAACCACAGCACATTGTATGTCATTTTTAACATTTTTAACAACAAATAATTTGGAGACACTATTGCAGAAAATCTGCTGGTATAACAACTTTGAAACGAAAAGAGATAGAAAGAAACATTTGTAAAAAAATTTGAAAGTCGCAACAGGAAAATTCTTTACAAAATTCTTTACAAGATTAAATGCAAAAAAGCAACAGCAAAAAAGTGAAACCCCTCACGGAATCAAAGCAACAAACTATGGATGACTTTCAAAAAAGAATACTAGAAATCATCAAAAGAAGTGAAGAAAGACAATTAAACTTCGAGGAAAAACAAATGGAAGCAAAAATTAAATTAGAGAAAAACAAATGAAAATTCAAAAGACAAACGAAGAAAAACAAATGGAAATTCAAAGAATGAACGAAGAAAAACAATTACAACTTCCAGAACTATTAGTAAACTTGACAATCAACACACAATAAAAGAACACGGAAAAAAAAGGCGACGTTCTCGCAAGACACCGATCGGAATGCAATAGAGACTTTTAAGTATTCTATTGACGATGACAAAGTTTCGGAGACTATTACAGACGTTATGAAGACATTTTTAATATTGATTGTCAAAAATGGACAGAAAAGAAAAGTTAAGGCTATTGTTCAGGAAATTAGGTGCGGAGGAATTTTTTTTTTTAATTGTATCACCCCGAGGAAGGCGGTAACGCCACTGATGTGCAGGGGGCTACGTAATAGTGAAAAGATTGGAAAAGAGAAAGCAGGAAACCACATCCTAAACAGGGAACTAGGGATGAGCCTCTTAACCTGTTCAATAGACGTGGGTGGAGTGTGAACCGGGCGATAGATAGATCTATCTACTATACATGCCAACGAAGACAAACGACTTAACGTTCGATGAGGCAGTGACACGCCTCACGGAACTATTCAACCTAAGGATTTCACTGTCTCATAAAAGGTGGAAATGCCTCAATATCGTAAAAGGCGAAAACGTGGACTATACAACATTCGCCGCAATCATCAACATTGTGACGACTTTAAAAGAGCTGAGCTAACTCCAGACAACTTTAAATGCCTTATATTTGCTCAAGGATTAGTCGCTGCTAAGGACAGCGAAATGCGTAAAAGAATGCTTACCAAACACGAAAATGAAGCAGGTTTAACGCTGCAAAAACTATCAGAAGACTTCCAAAAATGCTTAAGTATTAAAAAAGACAGTAAAGATATTGAAGAATCGACAGTCGCCCATATTCGTAAGTTAAACAAAAATTTACTTTTTTTGTCCTCCCCAAAAGTAAAACAAGAATTTTATGACAAAATTAAAAGATATAAAGCAACGAAATTTAATGACAAAAATACAAAATATACGACAACTAGTGACAGAAAACAAATAAAAAATAATCCCCCGCATCTGCATGTTACAGATATAATGAATTGCACTGGGTTAGAGATTGTCAGTTCAAATTCAAGAACTGTCTAGAGTATGGAAAATTGGGACACAGGGCAGCTGTATGCAGAAATAAAAGGCAGTCTAGTAGAGTAAAGTCTACGAGTTGGGATTATGAAAACAAGCAAAACACGAAGAAATATGTAGAACTTCAAATATTAAATAAGAAAATCAAAGAACAATTAGATTCAGGTTCGGACTTAACAATAATTAACCTACAAACATGGAGAAAACTGAATAGGCCGACCAAGATACACACACAAAAAAAATGCTAAGTCTGTCACAGGAAAACGGATCAAATTTGAGGGTGATATAATCGGGAATGCGAAATTTGATGGAAAACCCAGAAAATTAGAAATATACGTTACGAAAAACACAGAAAATCTAGTAGGCACAGACTGGATGCAGAAGTTTGACGGATGGGATTTACCCATTAGTTCTTGTAAAAAAATATAGTTCGGGGAGTCAGAAGCTACGAAACTGAAGGAAGAATTACAAAAACAATTACCAGAGGTATTCTCAAGCTGTATAAGACTAGGAATTGTTATGTACACAATACAAGGAGAATAATTTACCTATAGAAGACATATAAACCAAATACAGAAAAGAAGGATTGAGGAGCCAAGCTCGTCAACCTCAGAAAAAGATGAAGCGATGGAAGAAATCTTTGAAGCCTTTGAGAATCATAGAACACAAGAAAAATTTTTTTAGCTCCCCCCCACCAAAAAAAGAAGCTAGGGAGGGGGTGTTGTGGGATCTCCCCTTTTACTATGATAATGGACTCGACTTGAGTACACATATACTCCTCCCATAATAAGATCCGTCAGAGAATAGTACGAGTACCGTAAGAGGTCCGTAAGTTACCGAGAGAACACCGCGTCAGTAGTCATAGTAGCTCTGAGCTTCACTCAGCCAGAAAAGTATTACATGGATATACTAATTCCAGCACAGCTTAACTTCAAAGACTTGTATATATATATATATATATATATATATATATATATATACATATATATATATATATACCTTACGAATCGTATTCCTGGATTACTAACGTCCCTTCCAGTTTGTATCTTTACGATTAATATAACCTATTTTTCTATCTGAAATATCTGTTTTGTTGTTCATTATTTTGTGTGGTTCCTCACCCGGAATCCACAACATATATATATATATATATATATATATATATATATATATATATATTAACGACTGCTTATAAGCATCAAACAGACGATCACTGATGGGAATTGAATTCAATGTACACTTTTATTTAGTACTTCAATAAAAAATTAATATCGCGTAATATAACTTTAAACTATATTTTATCATATATATGTGTGTGTGTGTGTGTGTGTGTGCGTGCGTGTGTGCGTGTGTGTGCGTGTGTGTATGTGTTTAATATGCTAAAATGAATGAAAAATCAAGAGAAAGTTTTTTAAGTTCTGTCTGTTGTTTATAGTATAAGGTCTTAGACGTGTGATGTGTAAGATATATTCTTAAGACCGACTCCAAAGATCTTTCCTAGACCCACTGGAGTTCTTTATTTAAGGGTCTAGACCATTTCATCAAGTTACTGGAGAGAAGAGGTTTTTACTTCCCAACAGAAAGAAATGGAGAAAAAGTGGTAACAGTCTCTAGGAAGACGAAATGAAAAAAGAAAAAAAAAAGACCATTTACGGAGGAAGAGCGAAGAATGTGAGAAAAAGTGCCTGTGAAATTGGAAATGAAAAGAAAAAAGATCTTGAGGTGATGAGGGTGGTGGGGAGGAACGTGTCATGACGGAGAACTCTGACACCCACGCTAAGAGCATCAGTTCAATATAGACGCACTGAATGACGTAGTCGCCTAGCCACTGCCTTCAATCAAAACGATGTCAAAATGCATTTAAATGCAAAAATTATGATCTATTTTCCGTTTTCGCGATAAAGCCCGGTGTAAAGTCAGACATTCGATCTTCGTGATATTAATAATGGAATCCAATGCTAAAACGGGAGAGGATA
>JBBBDQ010000376.1:717500-855000 GCA_037127315.1 Ascarosepion bandense | reverse complement strand
AAGCGGTCCGCTTGTAGGAAAGAGGCTGTAAGCTGGTAAATATTTAATCACCCAAAGATCTCGTTTTGTACTCAGGAATGGTTGTACAGTGAAGATGCAGCAGCGGCACATCAAATCTGTCAGTAATACTCGGCTTTACCCTCTCTTACCAACGAATAGTAACATCCCTTGTTCCCTGTTTAGGATGTGGTTTCCGGCTTTCTCTTTTCCAAACTTTTCACTTTTCTTTTTTCTTTTTTTTGTTTTCAATTGGAGTAGATAGACTGAACTACCGCCCGGTTCACACACCACCCACGTCTATTGAACAGGTGTAGAGGCTCATCCCTTGTTTCCTGTTTAGGATGTAGTTTCCGGCTTTCTCTTTTCCGATCATTTTACTCTTAAGTAGCCCCATGCGCATCAGTGGCGTCACCGCCTTGCTTGGGGTGATATAATTTTAGAAAAAATAACAATTAAGTAGACAATGTGTCTTCCTAGGACGTATGCGTCCGTCTAGTGAAGAATGTTTCAGTCTAGTGATGTATGCTCTCATATGCTCTCGTCTAATGACGATGGCCCTCTAGTTCGCTCTAGTCGCAGTCTTTTATAGACCGGACTATATCCATTTCGATGTAGGACAGGATATTCTTCTACAACAAAGAAAATAACAGAAAGACGAAACTTGTTAAGATCTAAAATGTAGAGGAAGATGATGAGGGCCACTAGCTAATAGCTGTCCGCTTGCAGGAAAGATACTGTAAGCTGGTAAATAATTAATCACCCAAAGATCTCGTCAATCACCCAAAGATCTCGTTTTGTACTCTGGAATGGTTGTAAAGTGAAGATGCAGCAGCGGCATATCAAATCTGTCAGTAATACTCGGCCTTACCCTCTCTTCCGATCTGAAGTGAAACCATTACATTGAGTCAATAGCTGAATTCATTGCCAGGAAAGTTGGGTCACTGTGTCGCGCCAGGATGTTTTTCCTGCCTGAAACCATCCTGCATATATACAAATCAACTATCCGTCCATGCATGAAGTACTGCTGCCATGTATAGTCAGGCGCCCCTGCTGCTCATCTAATTTTTAAAATCATTTGTTTCTGATGAAAGGCCGGGGCCGGTTTGAAATATCAAATATATATATATATATAATAATAGAAATAAATAAATACAGTTAAAAAATATATTTTTAAACATAAAACGTTTTAGTAGTTTTTCCTATACATATTACGACAGTATACTTGGTTCATCATTATGCTATATATATATATATATATATATATCTATATGTGTGTGTGTGTGTGTGTGTGTGTGTGTGTGAGAAAGAAGCTAACCTAGAGACCCAACGAACCTACCAAGGTTTCACCAAATTGGGTCTTCAGGGCAAGTTGGCTACTTTCTTATTTATTTACTCTACAAGTGTATTGAGCGCTTTACGTGTGAGGTTCCTCGTCTCGGGGTTTTTCTTTCGACTAGTACTTTGACTAATGTTCAAGTGCTTAGTTTTCTTTTTTTTTTTGTTTCCATTTTTTCCCCTCCGCGTTTATACTCGGTCGGTTTTTCGAGACGTGTTCAAAGACAAATTTACAATTATATATATATATATATATATATATATATAAAATATAATTATGTGGTTATGTCAATTTTTCATTGCTACATGGAAATTTCTATGTTTCGAGATTAATTCTCATCATCAGGCAATGCTGGTGTGGTTGTGCAGACGATTTACATTTAAATGACAAATACTTTCGGTTTACTGCGAATGTGTGTGTGTGTGTGTGTGTGTGTGTGTGTGTGTGTGTGCGGCTAATCAGAATGGAGATTCACTTAGGGGTTTGACCTCGAGGAATTTACGTGCTAACCAACTTTTTTCCTCCTCTTTTTTTCTTTTTCCTTGACCCTATTCCCCTCTTGTCTGCTTTCCTTCGATTAAACCCCGAACTGCTATTTTTTCGCTACATCTATCAATTTGCTGTAAAGTTTACTGTCCTGATACAAAAAAGGTGGGGGGGGATTATTAAAAAAAATGGGATCAAAAATCTTGGAATTATATATATATATATATATATATATATATATGTATGTATGTATGTATGCATATATTCCCTTTATATTTGTTGATTTTTGTGTGATTATGTGTGCGTAGATATTTATTAGACTGTTAATCTGACATGAAAGTATTAATTTCTGCTCATTTAATTTAGGTAAACATCAATACGCAGTTTTGTTTGAAGACTTTCGTTTTAAATTTCACTCATTAACAAACGCTCTATTGTTTATTTGTATATGCGCGTAAGCCCGGTGTAAAAAATGATGGCAAAATATTTGAGAGGATTTCATACTATTTTTAGTATTTAATGCTACGTAAACAATTCTAAATGAAAATAGAATGATTCTTTTTTAATACTACACAATAATATGTGCATTAAATGAACTGTTCTGGTGTCCAGCTTTTGTGATTTCCTCCCCATGTTAGTCTCTTCTTCTTATTGGCTGCCTTGTAAAATTTTGCAAAGTAATAACAAAAGAACCATTCTATTTTCATTTAGAATTATCCACTTGGCAATAAATACTAAAAATAGTATGAAATGCATCATTTCTTTTAAAAAAACAACTGCAGTGGCCTAATAATCATGGCCGGTAGTCTGTGGATGACTATATATATATAAGAAATTTACAGAGTGCGATGGGTAAATTGTCGCCTTTTGCCTTGTAAAATTTTCCTACGTAATAATAACAAAAGAAACATTCTATTTTGATATAGAATTATCTACTTGGCAGTAAATACTAAAAATAGTATGAAATGCATCATTTGTTTTTTTTTAACTAGGGTGGCCTAATAATTATGGCCGCTAGTGTATATATATATATATATATATATATATATATATATATATATATAAAAATTCGTAATAAAATCATTTTTTCACCGATTTATAGTACATTATCAAGGGATATACCGTATATCTCAGAATGAGGTACTAGAGTTGGTACCAAAATAAGACAACTTTTTTGCAGCGGTGTAAAAAATGTATTTATTATAAATTCCAATAATAAAATTATTACTATAAGTATTAGTCTACCACATTGATCACTTTTAAAAAGTAAATACTACGAACTGTGGATTCTTATTCCATTAGTTCTTACTATTATATTAGTTCTTACTATTATATATATATATATATATATATATATATATATATATATAGAGAGAGAGAGAGAGAGAGAGAGAGAGATAGAATCGCCGACTGATGTCAATTCGGTCCGGTTTTAATCCCGGCTAGAAGCAATTGGATGTCTAACCGTACTGATGAGCTGTGATACAGCGAAACAGATCTGTCTGCTGATGACAACAATAATATATATATATATATAGAAAGAGAGAGAGAGACAGAGACAGAGACAGAGAGAAAGAGAGAGAGAGAGAGAGAGAGAGAGAGATAGAATCGCCGACTGATGTCATTTCGGTCCGGTTTTAATCCCGGCTAGAAGCAATTGGATGTCTAACCGTACTGATGACCTGCTTTACAGCGAAACAGATCTGTCTGCTGATGACAACAATAATATATATATATATAGAGAAAGAGAGACAGAGACAGAGACATAGAGAAAGAGAGAGAGAGAGAGAGAAAGATAGAATCGCCGACTGATGTCAATTCGGTCCGGTTTTAATCCCGGCTAGAAGCAATTGGATGTCTAACCGTACTGATGAACTGTGATACAGCGAAACACATCTGTCTGCTGATGACAACAATAATATATATATATATAGAGAGAGAGATAGAGAGAGAGAGAGACAGAGACAGAGAGAGAGAAAGAGAGAGAGAGACAGGGAGAGAGAAAGAGAGAGAGAGAGAAAGATAGAAGCGCCGACTGATGTCAATTCAGTCCGGTTTTAATCCCGGCTAGAAGCAATTTCATGTCTAATCCTACTGTCTCCGGATGATTATTTCCCTTCTCCCGCGCGATTGAACACTTTGGAGAAATGGTAGACTTTAAAAAGAGTAGCTACTCCCACATTTGCTCATGGCTCATTGAACAGGTGTAGAGGCTCATCTCTTGTTCCCTGTTTAGGATGTGGTTTCTGGCTTTCTCTTTTCCAACCTTTCCACTTTTCTCTTTTGTTAATTTTTTTTCAATTGGAGTAGATAGACTGAACTATCGCCCGGTTCACAATCCACCCACGTCTATTGAACAGGTGTAGAGGCTCATCCCTTGTTCCCTGTTTAGGATGTGGTTTCTGGCTTTCTCTTTTCCAACCTTTCCACTTTTCTCTTTTGTTAATTTTTTTCAATTGGAGGAGATAGACTGAACTATCGCCCGGTTCACACTCCACCTACGTCTATTGAACAGGTGTAGAGGCTCATCCATTGTTCCCTGTTTAGGATGTGGTTTCCGGCTTTCATTTTTCCAATCTATTCACTCCTACGTAGCCACCTGCACACCAGTGGCCTTACCGCCTTGCTTGGGGTGATGTGCTTAATATATATATATATATATAGTTAGCCACCTTGTCTCGCTAGAATCATTACAATTGAGTAGTGAGTTTGATCTTCACTGGTCACCCCATAATAAAACATGTTCCTCTAAGCTAACAACCCTGCCCCATAAAAAAAAAACCAGTTTGTTACGGAAACAGCAAAATGCTGCCCTAAAACACCATTGGTTGTAACGGGTGATGATTAATACTAGAGATGATAAATATGCGTATTTTCTTCATTAGTCGACTACATAATTATTGCAAAATGACAAAATATAAAAGCATCTTAAAGAGTAAACACGCGGCGACAACTTCCATAACTGTTAGTAACTGCAATGAACTGAACCTGTCTTGCTATTTTCTCTATAATGAACTGAGCCGACGCTGACTCACTATTGTCCCTCTCTCCATGAGCGTGACGGGGGCGGGGGTGGAATATATATATATATATATATATATGGAGAGAGAGATAGAGACAAAGAGACAGTAAATTAACAAAGAAAGAAGAAAAAGAGTGTGGAAAATTAAGACATGCAAAGAATTTTAAGACTAAATCCCTGAATACATTCCCTTAAATCTCGAAAATACATAGCAAAAAGAACGAGGTTAAAATAATGAAGTCGTCATTTGTTTTGTGTTCTGGATTCTCCCTTATTAAGTACCGATGTCTCCGGAACGTGAGAAACTTTCTAGGCCACATTGTCTGAAACCGGAAGGCCCGCCATTGTTTGAATCGTTTTTACGGCCTTGGAACGTCAAGAGATTCCATCGAATCTTTTGAATTAATCATTACAGACATAAGAAAAATAATGAACAAAAAGAAAAGAAAAAAACAAGAAAGAAAAAATATAATAATACGGCGCTTCTACCTGTTTTTTCTTTTCTTTTTTTAATATTCGAACTTATTTTTTGCCAACCAGAATCAGAGCGATTAATTTTTGTTCACTTGTGGCGCAGTGGATATCGGCTCGGAACGAGAAATCGAAGAGCCGAGTTCGAATTGCAGTTGAATTCCTTGCATTCACTTACGCGCAAATACCCTTGGGAAAGCTATTAATCCGTCTTTTCCCTCAAGTTATGGGTTAAATAACAGAACAGATTGGGTTCTATAGCCTTGATCGGCAACCAGTCTACCACAGAAATCAATGGCAACCTACTGCGGGATAATCTTCTGCCCAGTAAGTCATGTCCCTTACGAGACATGATCGCCCAAGCGTGTATCACGTATGGCAAATAACTAACCTGAACGAATTACTAAAGTGATCGGGAATAGGTTAATGAAATTTAATCTAGTGGATGAATTAAACGTAGTATTGAAACAGTAAAATGTGTTGAACCAAGTGCAAGACAATACCGAATTGTTCGTTTGTAACCTTCTCTTCTAATCTAGTAGTTTCTTTTTTCGCATTTCCCGTCTGTAGAACTCCCTTCCGTATACTTGCTTTCTTGATAACTACAATCTTCAAAAGTTTAAATGCAACCCTAATTGCCATCTCCTACCTCTCTAAATCCCATCCACCACCTATCCTTTCTCCGGCATCTTCTGTACCCTATTTTTTTCTATCGCTGTATCACCCTGGGCATCAGTGGTGGCCTTGCATTCTTTGGGTTGAAATTATTATAAAAGAAAAAAAAAAAGATTGGTTTACTCACAGACTTTTGAAAACTGGAACAATTTTCACTAAATTTCGATATGTTGTCTTCTGTTTCATGGAAGAACCCCCTCCATTTTATAAGTATACCATGAAGCCGTCTTAATTAAAAAATGATTCATTAGACAGAATTTGAACCTGCATCGACATGCGTAGAACAATTTACCGTCTAATCCAGCTCAGTTTAGCCAACTCGACAAACGTATGGGGACTTCTACTGAAACACGGGTATCTACTATGGGGTCTTCTACTCAAACACGGGTATCTACTATGGGGACTTCTACTTAAACACGGATATCTACTAAAAATAATCTTTGAAGTAATAAACATATGTCAGATGAAAGACACGTTCATTATACATAAACATGTTACGGAAATGAACGAAACTTGGTTATAAACATCCGACAATTTGAACTGATTTGTTTGAACATTATTTTTGATCTATACTCACATTTAAGTAGATATTCTGTTTTTAATTAAACAGCATTATATATTTATATCTACGGTTGGATTATTTACGATAAATTTTTATTACGAAAATGTGTGCCATTCGCCAGGATTCGAATCTGCGACACGTATCCACATAGGGGAAGCTACCATGTGATCATGACACGTCTTAGACCTCTTGACTACGAATGCCCATCAGTCCAAACAAAGTCAAATCAAGCCTATATAACACAATTTTCGATTGATCGTAATAACCATATCTGCTCCGAAATGTATCGTCATGTCAACAAATGTAAACATTTTACGGAAATTAACGAAGAGTAACGAAACTTGGTTATAAACAACCGACAATTTGAAATGATTCGTTTGAACATTATTTTTAATAAAAAATTATCATAAATAATCAGGCCGGTATATATACATATATAATACTGTTTAATTAAAAAACAAATATCTACTTAAATTACTTAAATACGAGTATCGGTGAAAATAACGTTCAAACAAATCATATATATATATATATATATATATATATATATATATATATATATATTGTATGTGTGTGTGTGTGTGTGTGTGTGTGTGTGTGTGTGTGTGCCATAACATATATATGGCACACATACAGGCAGATAAACAGACACACGCACAAACAAATTACCTTTTATATATATATATATTATCAATTTCTGCACTATTGTAAGAACTGCAACCTGAAACTTCTGAATATCGTTTCTTATGCCTTTGTCTATGCGTGTATCAAATTTGATTAAAATCGGACCACTCCTTCTATAAACCGATGTTTTCGATTATCGATTGTCGATATTTATCGGAGGTACCTCGACACAAAACCTATCTAAGAACACTCGCAGATGCTTATAATACAACTGTGTAAATTTTCAAGAAAATCGGTTCAGCCGTTTCGGAGTCTATAGGTAACGGACACACAAAGTTCCATTTATAAATAAGTTTAGATTATATATATATATATATATATATATATATATATATATACTAATTATTATTGTTCTAATAATAGCATGTTACCGCTCAAATGCTTTTTATTATAACAATAATAATAATTACACATCCATAATACTCTACAACTGAGTACTTTATCAACAGTAAATATTAAACTGTGGAATATATATATATATATATATATATATATATATATATATATATATATCCACTAGTTAAACGAAGGGTGTGACGGGTAAATTATAGCCATTTTATATTTTCATTTCACGCATCCACGTTATTTGTTCTTGATTTTTATTTACTGCACTGTATGGTAGGTTCGGATGTGCGTTGTGGTGCATTAGATATCGGCTTGGAACGAGAAATCGGAGAGCCGAGTTCGAATTCCATTTGAAATCATTGCATTCACTTACGTGCAAATACCCTTGGGAAAGGTATGAATCCGTCTCTTCCTTCCAGTCATGGGTTAAATAACAATACAGATTGGGTTCTATAGCCTTGGTCGGCAACCAGTCTACCGCAGAAAGCAATGGCAACTTACTGCGGAATAATCTTCTGCCCAGTCAGTCATGTCTCTTTCAAGGCATGATCGCCCAAGCGTGTTTCACTGACTGATAGTAGGGTCAGTTAGTGAGAAAACTAGCACCATGATGCCATTTACACCGCAAAAAAATTGGAATTTGAAACGGCAAAGTGTACTTTTTGTCATTTACATCTGAAGTTTCTATACGAACATTTCACAAAGTTTGGAAAGAGTTGGATGAGTCTAATAGTGATTACGAAAGGGAGGCTGCTTGGAAAAAAACCCTCTGATCGTTTTAATAAGAAAAGAACTCCAGAATGTTTTTTGCGAGGCTGAGACTCAACACAAAGGCTTACATCAAGTACCTTGAGAAGGTAGTTCTGCTCTGCGTCAAGAGGATAACTCTGTGTCTCGCAACAGGACTCTGCACCATGCCACATATGCAGGAGATGGATTTCACACCACACTCATCTGATTCCATCTCCTTTGATTATTGTGTGTGGTGGGGGGAAATAGAGCGAGATTCCTTTAAAATTTATTGTGAGATTAAACATGAACTTAAAGTAAAGATTATGGTAGCATTCACCAACTTAAAAAGAGGAGAATGTTCAGAATGCTGGCAGAATATTCCAAAGTCATATGGAGCATTTGGTTCAAGCTAATGGCGTTCTTTATTGAAGAAACTTTCAAGATATGTTTGTATATTTTTGATAAATATATATCACTGAGTATTAAACAAGTTGTGTTAAACGATAGAGATAACAGAGTCTTGTATATTTTCTTTTGAATTTTTTCATATTTTCTGAACAGGCTTTTTATTTCCGAATTATATTTGTATAAAAATTGTCCAAAAGTTGTCCTAGTACTTACAAACGTCATCGTTCATCATCAATATAATTAAGGTAAATAATTCTTTGCCTCTGAATAATTTGATAATTTACCTAATTAGTTCCTTCGAATTTCAAATTCTCTAACATATTTTTACGGCATCTTTAACAACTATATTTCGTATAATTCACGCATCAACGTGAGCGCATATCTTCACGTGTGCATGTTGTTTACATTATTACTGCCTTTGAATTTAAAATTTCTTCATAACGTTTATTTATTTTCTTTTCAAATGTAACACTTTTCCTGCTACAAAGCAATATTTAATTTTTAAGCTGTAATATAGTCCCTGATGACACAAGTATTCTTATCCTTCTCTTATCCATTCTCTGAAACCCCCCTATAACTTGTTCCTCCTTCTCATCACTTTCCTCTTATGTAACCCACTGCACACCAGTAGCAGTAAAACTGCCCTGTCTGGGGTGAAATGATATATTTTTAATTAATTTTTTTATTTCATTGCAATTTTTGTCTATTTAAATTTTACTGTTGATAAATTAAAAATAATACCTTAACTTCCATGATCATCGAGTGAACGTAAATTCAGACCTCTTAAACGGTTAGTTCGTAATATGCACCTGCATGAAATTCAGTGTCTGGGCCATCGACGGAGGATAATATATATATATATATATATATAGCATACATACAAATTCGCACAGACCCAAAGTTAAAAACAACTACCTAAAAGCAATCAAACACGCATAAATTATTTTTTACTTAGAATAGAAATAACAAAAATATGCAAATCGGCTTTAAATTTCTCACACCATCTGACGATTGAAATGTACAATTAAAAAAGTTTCGTCTACGAAACTGTCGAGTCGGCATACTGAATATAATATTAATCAGCTAAATGACAAATTATTTTTTTACTTAGTATAGAAATAAAAAATAAATGTGTAAATCAGCATTAAATTTCTGTTACCTTCTGAGGATTGAAACGTACAATTACAAAACGTTTCGTCTTCAAATCTGTGAAGTCGGGGTGCCTAATATAATATCAATCAGCTAACTGACACATTTTATATTAATAATAATAATAATAATAATAATAATATATATATATATATACATATATATATATATATATATATATATGGTCTGTGTGAGTGTACTTGCGTGTGTGTGAACATTTCAGATAGTGATTATTTGTAAAATACGAATAATGACAAAAAGTAAAATTATCATAACGGACGCGTTTCGTCCTGTGTGGGACTTTGTCAAGTATTTGCCTTAATAAATGCTTACACACACACACACACACACACACACACACATATATATATATATATATATATATATATACATATCGTTTTTTAATAAGGAAAGATGTAACCGGATGTGTTAAATTCACTAGGTCATGCTTTATAAAAATGTGTATATATGTGATATAAATGTGACAGAATATGATAGAAATATATATATATATATATATATATATATATATATATATATATATATAAGAGCAAGAGCTAATGGACTAAAATCCACAGTTCGTTGCATTAACTTCTTAAAATTGCCAAATACAAAGTAGACCAACATCTTCTTCTTCTTCTTCTTCTTCTTCTTCTTCTTCTTCTTCTTCTTATTATTATTATTATTATTATTATTATTATTATTATTGTAATATTTTTATTATAAGTGGTTATAATAAAAAATACATTTTACATCGCTACCGTAAGCTTTAATATTTTATTCCTATGAATTGTACTTCGTTAGGCGGCGGTTTTCTTCATTAAAAAGCTTGAAATATTTCTTGAAAACTGTTACAATTTAATCCACATCGGAAAAAATATTGTGTACATTTTTAGTATTTATATCTGAAATGACAATTCTTTTGAGAATAAAATTTTGTGAAGAGTCAAAATGCCAATTTCAACCGATTTTTCATTGAATAAAATACTTTTGCAATTTTTTGACTGGGCTTCTTCTAAAACGATATTCCTTCCAAGGAACAAATCTTCTTAACAATTGTTTTCGAATTTTCATAACAATATCAAAGGAATCTTTGATACGTGAAATCATCTCTCGTTTCCCCGAATACTCACCTTTATGTTTGCTAAGTTCCTTTCCTACTTCTTATCCACACCGAAACCAAATGTCATCTTTTTAAATATTACGGCATAAAAAAGTAATTTAATAAAAAACGATGATACGATGCAAATTAGATCATTTTGGAAATGTCACACCGTTGAAATTGATTACACTAAAACGGAATCAATTTATCAAATATTTTTTATCTATTTATTCAAATATTGTTTTTTATCAACTTAAAATAGCTGCACTTAACATGTATAACATTCGTAGAACGTAACAAACAAAGAAAACCGAAACGATTTAAACGTTGGGATAAATAATTTAGAAAGTGGTATTGAAAAAAAAACAAAAAACAAGTAAAACAATGTCAACATTTAAATATGTTCATCAATTTTATTTTAGTCAATCAAATATTTTCCAAATTCAAGAAAATTTATCTTGTAATTGTTACAGAAATTGTATTTGTGTATTTAAAACGCAGAAAATATTCTAAGAAATAATTTGATTGGTTGTTTTAATAATCACGTGACTTTTGTTTCATCGCCATCATAAATAACTTTAAATCCTATCTCTTTGGGAATTTCTTAAAATGAAATTTTATCTGAATACGGAATCGTTTTTAATTGCATTTAATCCAAAAAGAATCACAAAGTTGGTAAATTAAATTAGCTTTTTCTTATCTTTTTTTCTAAATTACTCTTTTAAATCTTGAAAGCACGTCAGAAGGTAAGATCGGTGGGGAGGATGCAAAATAAGTTATCGTTGGCCGTGTACATATTAAAACATGTTAAGCTCTGGAAGGAATTTAAAGATGAGGTGTTGCATCCTTTATAAGTCTCGGGGTAACATGGAGACGAGAGTTTCAAACGAGATTTAAAGAATCATTTCGTTTTGCTATCAAGCCCGCGAGAATTAAAGTATATTTTCATTTGAATTGTCATTTCGTCTGATTCCATTTGCTTTCTTTCATTGACACAAAGGCTGACTTTGGGTCACGCATTCGAGGTGGGGAATGATTGCAAACGAACCTCGGTAGGAATTTTGTTTAATATCTTTTTTTTTTTAGTCTTTTTAATTGATGTGCTAAGAGTATGTCAGTTTGGGCGAAAGACGATTGAAATTTAGAGACGTCATAGTGTAAATTTGTCAAAGAAAACATTGCTTAATTTAGAAATGCTTTGGGGTTTAGGAATGGTAAGAAAGAAAGAAAGAAAGAGAGAAAGAAGGATGTGTAGGAAGAAATAAAAAGAAATAGTTGCAAATGTGTGTAAAAAAGGCAGGAAAGAGAGGAAAAGAAAGAATAAGAAAATGGAAAAAAAATTAAGATAAAATAAAAGTGCAAAGTAGAATAAAAGAGGAAAAAGAAAATTAATTCAATCTCAAATTTTGATAAAAGTATGTTTGGTGATGTGTATACACAGGTTTGTGACGTGGATCGAATCAGAGAGAAAGTTCCAAATTTTAATAACGCCAACATTCGTAAATCATTTATGACAAACGTGGCTTCCCTGTGTCTCTTCTATAATTACTTTCATGGTTTCTGCTCCGATGAACTTAGATCACTGGTGCCCCTAGGTACGAATTTGCACGAGATACTAGATTAGCAACTAAGTCCCACCCTTTTACAGTGAAACCGATAAAATGTAACCGCAATTTCTACTCCAACAGTTTCTTTTCTTGCACTTCCCGACTGTGGATTTCCCTTCCACATGATTGCTTCTCCAACAGCTACAATCTCCAGGAGTTTAAAATGTAAGGTCAATAGACACCTTCTAACACACTAACTCGCATCCATTCTCTCAAACACACTTCCCATCTACCCAACCCTCAGCCTCAGTATCCTTACCCGTCTATCACCCTCCTTCTGACATTTCCTATATCTAACCACTCTTTCTCATCACTTTCTCCTATGTAACCCCTTGTATGTAGCAGTGGAATGTCTTGCTTGGGGTGAAATGATTTTTTAAAAAAGTAAAACTTTTCATCGAATGATTCATATATTTGTGTCTGTGAGAAGATCACACAAAAAATTTTTAAAAAGTATCAGGGATGGTGGAGAGATTTTAAAACAAGTATCTGAAGAAGCTGATTATTATCTTCACAATGGAATACTGAAGAAGGTCGATGATGGCACAAATTAAAGAATTTTCAACTGTCCATAAACCGAATAATTAGATGAAAATATAGAAAATATGGATTAGATTTGTTCAAAGTAAAACTATTGTATATATTTTTAATTGATACTCGCATTTGAGTAGATAATTTATTTTTAATTAAACACTATATATACACATATAGTCATCCGCAGACAGATCTGTTTCGCTATATCACAGCTCATCAGTAGGTTTAGACTCCGATTGCGTTTAATCCACGATTGAAAGCAGCCCGAATTGACATCAGTCGATGATTCTACTTTGGGCTATGGGCGCTCGGTAGAAGAAGGCAGACTTTTTAGCGTGTATATTATCATTATACATGCCCAATAGCCAGAGTGCTCGAATTCATTACTGACTGAGCGATATATATATATATATATATACTGTTAAATATAAGAGACAATGAATGAATTATTTTGTTTAATCATGAGCCATTTTAAACATCGTATATTGGCTTTAATTTCAGGTGAAAATAAAGACAAAATTCTCCAACATTTAGACAATTTTGTTAAGTTGGTTCTAAGCTTTCGGCTCACATGAGCGATCCTCAGAGAGATTACAGGGACGTTAACATAAAACATCCACTATCAAAGACGATTTTATCTTGTGTTGACATAAAACTTTGCTAAGCTAACAATACAATAATACTCGCTCATACACACAGTAAAAAGAACCTTCAGATATTAAAGGCCATCTACATTAAATTAAAACAACTCACACTTAATAAAATCCCGTTTTAATCTGGTCTTAACACAATACATTGATTTTAAATATATAGTTTAACATTTCGAGCTCTCACGCGGTGTGACGACATAGAACCGCATTACAAATTTACGAACTGCTTTTGCTATTTGGTAACCGTTATCGTTGCTTAGCAAAGTTTTATGTCAACACAAGATGAAATCGTCTTTGATGTTGGAGAATTTTTGTCTTTATTTTCATCTGAAATTAAAGCCCAAATACGATGTTCAAATCGGCTCATGATTAAACATAATAGACATTCATTGTTTGTTATATTTAACAGTATATTTTTAGAAAATTATTTGTTGCCTCTCTCTCTCTCTCTCTCTCTCTCTATATATATATATATATATATATATATAACTCTACCAGTCTGAGTACTTCTGAGACATTTTGTCATTCGGCATGATTCGAACCTCTAACCCCTAACAAAATAGGGTGAGCTATCAATCTGTTGTTAGCGATGCAGATTCGACTCCCCATACATAACAGTCAAGAGGGGTGCAGTTTGTAGAGTTACATGGCCAGGTGAATGGTGTGATGTTGTCTCAGAAATTGTCTGATAACCATGACTGGGTTCTTCTGAATTGTAGTGCTGCGTTTTGTTGCCAATCATACGATCTTCTAGGAGTCACCCTCTTGAGCCATGCCAGCACTAACTCCTCAAGGTACGTGATGTTGAGTGTGAGACCCTCACCAACAAGTTCGGGAGATCTTTTCATATCAGAACGATCAGAGTGAGTTTTTGGAGCTGCCGTACATCGTAATCATCCTTAGACTCATCCAGCTCTTTCCGAATATTTTGCACTGTCCTCAGATTGCTACCCAAGCACCTCAAAAGGATGCATATTGGAGCTTCTGGCGGGAATAGTTCAACATGAATTTCTTAAATTTCTCGTCTGGTCAGGCGTCCCTGCTGTTTGTCTCTGTTCTCGACAAGGCCCTAAAAGAGAATCTGTAATGTGTTTGGTCCCAACCTGGCAGCTCGACTCCAGCCACTTTCTCATCAGTGGAATGTGTCTTCACTCTGTCTCTTCTATAAATATTTTTATGGCTTCTGCTCTGAAAAACTTAGGTCACTGGTGCCTCTTCCACAAGAATTTACTCGTGCAACCAGACTGGAAACAAGGCCCCACCCATTTACAGTTAGATTAACCAAATGCAGGCTACAAATCTACTCCAGTGACTTCTTTTCTCGTGCTTCCCGCCTGTGGAACTCCCTTGCATATACTTGCTTTCCTGACGGCTACAAACTCCATGAATTTAAATGCAATGTCAATTCCCATCTTTTATCCATTTGACGTCACTTCTTTCTACATCCACCGTGTAATCTTGTTCTCTCTACCTTCGAAACAGTTTTCACTTCTGTGTTCACAACCTTCTCTTGCCCTTTCTGGTTCGTCTTTTTCTTCACTCTTCTCCTGTCTAAAACTTTAACTCTCTTATGTAGCCACCTGCACATCAGTGGCGGTACTACTTGGCTTAGGGTGAAATGATTAAAAAATGATGCTGTTGTGTGCAGTCGACAAAATCAAAAATCGTCAACGTGCATATACGAAAATTTACTCATCGTACATCCTGTGTGTGTGTGTGTGGGTGGGTGTGTGTGTGGGTGTTAGCGGTGTTTTTGAAAATAAAACATTCCTATAACTCACTCTCTCTCTCTCTCTCTCTCTCTCTCTCTCTACATATATATATATATATATATATATATATATATTCTAAACATATACTGTTAAATATAAGAGACAATGAATGTCTATTATGTTTAATCATGAGTCGTTCTAAACATCGTATTTTGGCTTTAGTTTCAATTGAAAATAAAGACAAAAATTCTTCAAAATTTGGATATTTTTTTATTAATTTGGTTCTAAGCTTTTGGCTCACATGAGCCATCTTCAGAGAGGTTATTAAGACGGCAATACTGTAACATTACACACAGTAAAAAGAACCTTCAGATATTGGAGGCCATGTACATTAAATCCAAACACTTCATAAAATCACCTTTAAATCCGGTCATAACACATTACATTGCATATGAATACATGGTTCTGTTGTCATTTCGCGTTATCACGCGGTGTGACGTCATAGAACCGCATTGAAAATTTGTGAACTGCGTTTGTTATTTTTGGTAACCATTGCCGTTGCCTAGCGAAGTTTTATGTCAACACAAAATAAAATCGTCGGTGATGGTGGATGTATTTATTTTCAACTGAAATTAAAGCCAAAATACGACGTTTATAACGGCTCATGATTAAACATAATAGACATTCATTGTCTCTTATATTTAACAGTATGTTTAGAAAATTATTTGCTGCCTCGATACACTATATATATATATATATATATATATATATATATATATATAAAACAATCCATATACTCAGTTAAAAGTAAAAATAATAAATAATGGCTAAAATTATATCCGAAAACGTTCAAACATGCAAGACATTTAGAAAATGTCTCCAGAATTTGTGTCCAGATAAAAAGAAATTTGCAAGAATACAAGACATATTAAATATAAAAAAATTAATCGCAGTATGATGTCAGTAGTTTTTAACAAAACTTTCATAAAAAGGCATTGCTGTCCAAATACATAATTATATATATATATATATATATATATGTGTGTGTGTGTGTGTGTGTGTGTGTGTGTGTGTATATATATATATATAGATATAGATATATATAGATATATAGATATATGTGTAATTGCGAAATCAACCTAAGTTAAATTTAAACCTACGTGTAATTGCAGAATAAAGTGAAAGAATGTCCCTTAAACGGCAATTGCATGCAGAATAATTCAATATACCAAGCTACTGTAACATCCGCAGACTAAAAATGTACATACAGTAAATGAAGGACCCTGAAAACAAAGCAACTATGCACAGAAATCTCCTTTACAATTAATAAATACGCAAACAGTACAATGTTTTCTACAATATATATGGGAGATTAAAAACTAAAAAACAAATCACATAAAAAATATCATTGAGAAAATAAAAATAAAATTTGATTCCAACATTAAATCCCAGAGCAGTAAATTATGCATGGATAAAATAAAAAGCTGTATTTACTTTTCCAGATTAAAACCAACTATTAAATAAATGATCAGAACTCATCTCAAATTTTACTACGCTGCTTAAAAATCGAAAACTGAAAACGAATAAAAACTAATAAAAATAAGTAAAATAAATTAACAAAAAAAAAAGTTAATCCAAAAAATGAATAAGTAAAAAAATAATCTAAGTAAATAATAAATAAATTAACAAACCTCGCTCACCAAAACAATTGTAAGAGTTATTATCATTAATTTAATGATAATATTAGACATTTATCAATAAATAAGAAGAGAAATTGACATAAGATATGTTTTTATTACTGTTATTGTTAAAATACGAAATCAACAGTAAAAAAAAACCCTGCTAGTTATGGACCATTATGTCAATTTTTATGTGTTCCGCTTGCATACGCTCTGTTCCTTAAAATGAGAACTTTTAGCCATAATTATATAAAGCAAAGCATAAAACTCTAGATTTGTTATATATATATATATATATATATATATATATATATAAGTAATTGAAAAATAGAAAAGACCCGGGAATAACTTGGGTTGTAGTGAAAATAGCCAAACCATACAACGGTGGCGATATATGCAGAATGTGCCAGGAGAAAAAGATAGCCATTAAGTTGTTCCCAGAACAAAGCAAAATTACTCACTGAAAGATCAGAAATAATATCCAGACATTATCACACCTATAATTACATTATAAGATCATATAAACATGGATGAGAGTGTTTAAGATCTTTTAATTATTCATCCTTAATTTTGAAAATATTCGGTTGTTTAAAAATTCCAGTCGCACGTTTAAAAAACGAAAAAATGAGTTATTATAAATCACTTAAAAATACCAAAGGGTTTAAACCTAGGTTGCGGAAATAATTAATTTTAAAATTATATATATATATATATATATATATATATATATATATATAGGCACTTGATAATTACATCACAGAATTGTAGATTGAATACTTGATAATAACGGCGAAGAATAAGCTGTGACTCTAGATATCTCGAAGGTGTTTGACAGGGTGTGGCACTCTGCTCCTCTAGGTAAGTTTCAGCGCTACGGTATTACAGGATGATCGCTTAATATTATTTAATCGTTCCAATCAAATTGTGAAATCGCGTGGAATCACAAGACTCTATCCTGTGTCCTACACTGTATCTGATCTATGTCAATGATCTTCCTGATGTCATCAGATTCAAATAAGTATTTATGCAGATAACACTAGCTTTTCTCCTGCCTCAATAGCAAATCCGTAAGTGCTGACGAAGTGATCCTGGATGCTCTTGAATGGTACCCGAATATTAATGGTTAAACGAGTCAAAAAATTACTTCTAAATTCCAACTCCTCCATTCCTGTTTGGAATGATTCAATAACCGTACTGACGAGCTTTGATACAGTGAAACAGGTCTGTCTGCGGATGATTATATATGTATTTTAAATTACGCTATAGAACATGTTCAAATTACAATTTATTACAAAATGTAGATTTTGCTTCGACACTGAGAGTACAATGTCCCATTAGGGAGTAAACGCTACTTTTGAAGGGAGATTGATTTAAAGAAAAAATTTTAAGTGTTTCTAAAAAATGTTTAACTATTGAAATATTTATAAAGATTCAAAATACCTAAGTCCCTATTTAACATTTTTAACTTAAATCTTTTTAGTAGTTTTTCCTATATATATATATATATATATAGGACACAAAAAAACACAACACAAAAAAAAAAATCTAGATATCTAGAGTCACAGCTTATTACAAAAAAAAAAAAAATATTCAGACGCTATCGTGAAATACGTTTCTAATTCAAATTTAAAAATCACTCGTTTCTGATGAAGGACCAAGGGCGGTCTGAAATATAAAATACAAAAATAAAAATAAACAAATACTGTCCAAAAAATGTACATTTTTAAATTCAAAACTTTTTATTAATATTCTTTCCTATATATATATATATATATATATATATAGAGAGAGAGAGAGAGAGAGAGAGGGGGGGGGAAGAGAGAAAGAAAGATATTAGTGGATAGAATAAGTTCACGTTATTGTATCATTATGCATAATCTCAGCTCCAAAGGATACCTAGTAGCTTATTAGGCATTATAAAGAACTGATCAAATGTATACTTTCTATTTAATAAATCATTTAAATGAACGATTTAAATATGTTTATTTGTTGGTATGTATTGATATATGCATGCACAAATAATAATAATAATAATAATAATAATAATAATAATAATAATAATAATAATTCACAGAACAGAGTTATGGCCATTAATAGCCTTGCAATCCCAGTTGTCCAATATAGCTTTAACATCTTAAACTGGACTCTAAACGACATCAGGCGAATGGATTCTAAAACAAGAAAGCTTCTTTCTAAGCATAAGATGCATCATCCAAAGGCTGATGTAGACCGTCTATACATACCCCGTAAAGAAGGTGGAAGAGGTCTTATTCAGCTGGAATTGTCATACAAGACAACAACTATTGGCTTACTAACATACATAGAAACAACAAAGGATTGGATGATACAATTAGTAAGGCAACATGAAGAAAGAAAGAAAAAATATTCAATAATAAAAGAAGGCAGTAAATACAAACAAGATTTACAGTTAGTAGATTCTGTAGAAAAGCAAAACAGAAGCCAAGAACCAACTATTGCGGCAAAAAATATAAAAATGAAAGCCAAAGATAAAGCTCTTGAAAAGATGAAACAGCGCTGGCAAGACAAACCTCTGCATGGCCAATATCCAGTACGTGCCAATAAATTCAATGTTGACAAAGTTAATACTCATCGATGGTTACGTGCATCTGGATTAAAGTCTGAAACTGAAGGATTTATACTTGCAGCACAGGACCAAAGTCTTTTCACGAGAAACTTTCAGGCAAATATTATGCATAATAATATGGATCCAAAATGCAGGTTTTGTGATAAACACCAAGAAACAATAGACCACCTAATCTCAGGCTGTTCTGTGCTTGCTCCAAACGAATATAAAAATCGCCACGATAGAGTTGGGCAATATTTACATTGGACAATGTGCAAACATTATGGAAAAGCTGTAAACAAACACTGTATGAACATCATCCAGCACCGGTTACAGAAATAGAAGATGTAACCATTCTATGGGATTACACCATCTACACAGACAGAAAAATTGAAGCAAACAGGCCAGACATTATTGTTAAAAACCAGAAGGAGAAAACTTGTCTATTAATTGATATGGCTTGTCCAGCGGATTGTAACATAGCAATCAAGGAATTTGAAAAACTGTCAAAATATAAAGACCTGGAAATTGAAATAGAAAAAATGTGGAAATTGAAAACAAGAGTTGTGCCAGTGATAGTAGGTGCACTTGGAATGATAAAAAATGGAACAAAACAACACATTGAAAGAATCCCTGGAAACCCCAGCTTAAGAGATATACAAAAAATTGTCTTATTAAGTACAGCCCACACACTAAGGAAAACTTTATCTATGTAATGCTGGGGATGATAGGGAAGATAGAAAAACATGAAATGGAGCCATAACAACACGCCACTACCTGCCTTAGGTCTCCCCGCAGACTTGGTTGGTAGTGAGACCAAAGCAGAAATCGAAATATGATGAAAAATGACATAATAATAAAAGGCTCAAAGAATAAGACGCTATGAGAAAAGAGCAAGATTTTACAGACAAAACAAGATTTTTCAAACTGATACAAAGAGATTTTACAGGGAAATAGGTAAAAAAAGAATTGAAGTGACAGTCCCCCCCAGAATGGAAGAAGTTACACAGTTCTGGGAAAAGATATGGGCTTGCCCTAAAGAACATAGTAAGGAAGTACATTGGATTGCACAAGAGATAGAACGAATGAAAAATAAACCAGAAAAGACATGGGCTGGAATTACAGAAGAGGATGTTAAATTTGCACTAAAAAAAGCACACAATTGGAAATTCCCAGGTATAGGTAAAATTCTTAACTTTTGGCTATATTATTTAAATACAGCACATAAAAAACTAGCCAAAGAACTTCAAGAAATGGTTGACGATCCCACTGAAATTCCTGCATGGATGACCAAAGGAAATACATTTCTTCTACCCAAGAATGGTGACACAAACAACCCGAAAAACTACAGACCAATTACATGTCTTCCGACAATATATAAACTATTAACATCTATTTTAACAAAACAAACATATTTATTCTTAGAAAGAAATGACATGATACCGCTTGAACAAAAAGGGTGCAAACGTGGCTGTTATGGATGTAAAGACCAATTGCTAATTAACAAAATGATCCTGGAAAACTGCTACAGTACAAAGAAAAATCTTAGTACTGCCTGGATAGATTATCGAAAGGCATTCGATAGTGTGCCACATCCCTGGATTTTAAAGACTTTAAATATATACAAGATATCGCCCGTCATCATCAATTTCATCAAACAGTGCATGTCTATATGGAAAACAACCCTTTACCTTAATCATATAAATGGAACCTATAAGTCTGATGAAATAAACATCAAAAGAGGTATCTTTCAAGGTGATTCTTTATCTCCCTTACTATTCTGCATATCATTAATAGCACTAACCAGTCAACTTAATAAGACAGAATGTGGTTATAAAATAGGCCAAAAGAAAATAAGCCATCTATTTTACATGGATGACTTAAAGTTATATGCTAAGAATGATAAAGAGCTGGAAGGTCTTCTGCAAACTGTAAAATGCTTCAGCGAAGACATTGGAATGAAATTCAATTTGAATAAATGTGCTAAAGCTACAGTTTTACGTGGATCAATACAAGAAACTTCCTCAATTAGCTTAGACCCTGCTGTAACAATAAAAGAATTGAAACCAGAAGAAGCTTATAAATACCTAGGTGTAAATGAGAGTGAAAACATTCACCATAAAAAATGAAAGAAATAGTGCGTAAAGAGTACTATAGAAGGCTACGAATGATATTAAAAACTGAATTGAATTCTCAGAACAGAGTTATGGCCATTAATAGCCTTGCAATCCCAGTTGTCCAATATAGCTTCAACATCTTAAACTGGACTCTAAACGACATCAGGCGAATGGATTCTAAAACAATAAAAGCTTCTTTCTAAGTATAAGATGCATCATCCAAAGGCTGATGTAGACCGTCTATACATACCCCGTAAAGAAGGTGGAAGAGGTCTTATTCAGCTGGAATTGTCATACAAGACAACAACTATTGGCTTACTAACATACATAGAAACAACAAAGGATTGGATGATACAATTAGTAAGGCAACATGAAGAAAGAAAGAAAAAATATTCAATAATAAAAGAAGGCAGTAAATTCAAACAAGATTTACAGTAAGTAGATTCTGTAGAAAAGCAAAACAGAAGCCAAGAACCAACTATTGCAGCAAAAAATATGAAAATAAAAGCCAAAGATAAAGCTCTTGAAAAGATGAAACAGCGCTGGCAAGACAAACCTCTGCATAGCCAATATCCAGAACGTGCCAATAAATCCAATGTTGACAAAGTTAATACTCATCGATGGTTACGTGCATCTGGATTAAAGCCTGAAACTGAAGGCTTTATTCTGGCAGCACAAGACCAAAGTCTTTTCACTAGAAACTTTCAGGCAAATATTATGCATAATAATATGGATCCAAAATGAGGGTTTTGATAAACGCCAAGAAACAATAGACCACCTAATCTCAGACTGTTCTGTGCTTGCTCCAAACGAATATAAAAATCGCCACGATAGAGTTGGGCAATATTTATATTGGACAATGTGCAAACATTATGGAAAAGCTGTAAACAAACACTGGTATGAACATCATCCAGCACCGGTTACAGAAATAGAAGATGTAACCATTCTATGGGATTACACCATCTACACAGACAGAAAAATTGAAGCAAACAGGCCAGACATTATTGTTAAAAACCAGAAGGAGAAAACTTGTCTATTAATTGATATGGCTTGTCCAGCGGATTGTAACATAGCAATCAAGGAATTTGAAAAACTGTCAAAATATAAAGACCTGGAAATTGAAATAGAAAAAATGTGGAAATTGAAAACAAGAGTTGTGCCAGTGATAGTAGGTGCACTTGGAATGATAAAAAATGGAACAAAACAACACATTGAAAGAATCCCTGGAAACCCCAGCTTAAGAGATATACAAAAAATTGTCTTATTAAGTACAGCCGACACACTAAGGAAAACTTTATCTATGTAATGCTGGGGATGATAGGGAAGAGAGAAAAACATGAAATGGAGTCATAACAACACGCCACTACCTGCCTTAGGTCTCCCCGCAGACTTGGTTGGTAGTGAGACCAAAGCAGAAATCGAAATATGATGAAAAATGACATAATAATAATAATAAAACAGAAACCAAGAACCAACTATTGCGGCAAAAAATATGAAAACGAAAGCCAAATATAAAGCTCTTGAACTGATGAAACAACGCTGGCAAGACAAACCTCTACATGGCCAATATCCAGAACGTGCCAATAAATCCAATGTTGATAAAGTTAATACTTATCGATGGTTACATGCATCTGGATTAAAGTCTGAAACTGAAGGCTTTATACTTGCAGCGCAAGATCAAAAACTTTTCACTAGGAACTTTCAGGCAAATATTATACATAATCATGTGGATCTAAAATGCAGGTTCTGTGATAAATACCAAAAACATTAGACCATCTAATCTCAGGATGTTCTCTACTTGCCCCAAATGAATATAAAAATCGTCACTATAGACTGGGGCAATATTTACACTGAATAATGTGTAACCAGTATGGAAAATATGTAAACAAATACTGGTATGAACATCACCCAACACCGGTTACAGAAATAGAAGATGTAACCATTCTATGGGATTACACCATCTACACAGACAGAAGAAATGAAGCAAATAGGCCGGACATTAGTGTTAAAAACCAGAAAGAAAAGACTTGCCTAATAATTGATATGGCTTGTCCAGCGGATTGCAACATAGCAACCAAAGAATTCGAAAAACTGTCAAAATATAAAGACCTGGAAATTGAAATAGAAAAAATGAGGAAATTGAAAACAAGAATCGTGCCAGTGATAGTAGGTGCGCTTGGAACGATAAAAAATGGAACAAAACAAGACATTTGAAGAATCCCTGGAAACCCCAAATTATATACAAAAAATGGTCTTGTTAAGTACAGCCGACACACTAAGAAGAACTTTGTCTTTATAACGCTAGGGATGCTAGAGGAGATAGAGAAAACATGAAATGGAGTCATAACAACACACCACGACCTGCCTTAGGTTTTCCCGCAGACTTGGTAGGTAGTGCGACCATAGCAGAAATGGAAATATGATGAAAAATGACAACATAATAATAACCTTGATTCCTGTTAAATGCCTCCAGTGCTGCGTCACTCACATCCTGCTTTTTATGTTAATGACCAGAATCAATTGACCGCTTAGGAAAAAATAAAAGAAGAAATTAAAGCGAAAAAGAGAAAATTAAATAAATGCAAAACAATAGCTGTGTACCTAAACGTCTAGGTTGTTCAAAGATATGCATAATCCAGTCTACATGGTGCTTCTATCCATCGCAGTAATACCATCCCAGTATTAATTCTCACGGGAGATTTAGCATATGATAGAGAGGGTCACATATTTGCACACACGCATACACGCACAAACGTAGGCGCATGCGTACATGGAGAGTCAGGGGAGTTATAAAATATATAGACAATGTGGATATAGGAACCAGCATAATATTTATATAGATATTTTAGGAAATTGATTAAATCCGGCATATTTTAATTCATATATATATATATATATATATATGTGTGTGTGTGTGTGTGTGTGTGTGTGTGTGTGTGTGTGTGTGTGTGTGTGTGTGTGTGTGTGAATCCTCTCTAAACTATTTAACTACTGCCTTTCTGCTTCCTGCTTTCCTGCATGCTGGAAGTTCTCTTCAGTCGTTCCTGTATTTAAGAATTGTGGTGAACCCTCGGACCCATCCAACTATCACCCTATCAGTCTTCTACCGATATTCGGGAAAGTATTCGAGGCTATAATTCAATGCTGAAATAGTTCATCATCTCACTGCCCACAAACTCTTCTCTGACAGGCAATATGCCTTCCGCATTGCCAGGTCCACGTCCGACCTGCTAACAATCCGTAACGGAGTACATGCTACACTTGATGAGTCTGACGAAGCTCGCGCGGTTGCTCTGGATATCTCCAAGGCTTTCGACAGGGTTTGGCACTCTGGCCTCCTATGCAAACTACGGGGTTACGATATTACCGGTCGCCTGCTTGACCTAATCCAATCTTTTCTAAATAACCGCAAAATGAAGGTCGTTTTGAATGGGCGTGCGTCTTCATCCTACAGCACGAATGCTGGTGTCCCACAGGGCTATATCCTGGGCCCGACGCTCTTCCTTATTTTCATCAACGACCTCCCAGATGTGATCAAGTCCCAAGTAGGCATCTACGCAGAGGACACTACAATATACTCCCGCGCCAGTAAGAAACTTGTCGTGGCGGATAGACATAATCTCGCTGCTGACCTCGAACGGGATCTACACTCTGTGGTGAACTGGGGCAAGAAGTGGCTTGTTAACTTCAATTGTCTAAGACCAAGCTGTTGTCTGTCAACCATTACAGGCAACCTCTCCTGCCTCCCATAAGCATGGACCAAGCGATTCTCCCGGAGATCAATACACTACGCCTCCTCGGACTTACCCTGTCCTCAGACCTCAAATGGAACCACTATATTGAATCCATAGCAAAATCTACTGCAAAGAAAGTTGGGTCACTATGTCGATCCAGGATGCTTTTTTCCGCCTGAATCTATCCTGCATATATACAAGTCAACCATCCGTCCGTGCATGGAGTACTGCTGTCATTTATAGTCAGGCGCGCCTGCCGTTCTCCTCAGTGTTCTTGACAGGCTCCAAAGGAGAGTCAGTAATGTGATAGGTACTTATCTGGCTGCTCGACTGCAGCCAATTCCCCACAGTCGAAATGTGGCCTCCCTTTGTCTGTTCTATAAATACTTTCATGGCTTCTGCTCCAACGAACTTAAGTCACTGGTGCCTCCTCAGCAGGTGTTTACTCGTGCAACCAGACTGGCAACTGGGTCTCACCCATTCACAGTCAGGTTAGCCAAATGCAGACGACAATTCTACTCCCGCAGCTTCTTCTCTCGCACTTCCCGCCTGTGGAACTCGCTCCCGTATTCTTGCTTTCCTGGCGGCTACAACCTCCAGAAATTTAAATGCTATGTCAATACTCATCTACTAACCACTGGACTCTAGCTCTCTCCCCACCCCCGTATAACCTTCCCTTTCTCTCCACCTATGTATCTGTCATCGCAACTGCTTTCTCAGCTTTCTATTGCTCCTTTCTAACTAGTTTGTACTCCTCACTCTTTTCTAATTAATCTTTTTACAATTATGTAGCCCCTGCACATCAGTGGCATTTCCGCCTTGCTCGGGGTGAAATGATTATATATATATATATATATATATATATATATATATATATATATATACTACCGCCAATAATTATTAGGCCACCCCAGTTTTTATTGCCAAGTAAATAATTCTAAATGAGAACAGAATGGTTCTTCTGTTATTATTACTTTGTAAAGTTTTGCAAGGCAAGGAAGAAAAGATGTTGGTTGCTCTCTCTTGTCGTAGAAGTGATCACCAATATACTCATCACCGTAATTTTTTTTCATTTTTTCATTGATGAAACTGCAATATAGGTAATTATTAAATATTTATAAATTCATTTGATGCACATGTTATTGCGCAGCATTAACAAAAGAGCCATTCCATTTTCATTTACAATTATTCCCTTGGCAATAAATACAAAAAATAGCATAAAATACATCATTTTTTAAAACACTGGAGTGAGTCTAATAATTATGGACGGTAGTGTGTGCGTGTGCATATATATATATATATATATATGTATGTATGTATGTATGTATTTATATAATTCCATCTACCCGATTGAATATTCTAAAAATTTTGTGAGAAAAATGGGTCTACATCGCCAAGTTCGAATCCTACTGGTGGACAATGTTTTTCTGACAACATTTCTGGAATATTTTAGCCGGCAGATATAAATATATTTCCGTGCGTCCGAGTATATATATAATTGTATATTTGGGCAGCAATCATTCTTTTATACAAGTTCCATTTAAAACGACTGAAAAAGTAATGCGATTAAGCATTTCATTCCGTTTTTGCTGCTTTTGTATTAGTGATTACTTTTCTTGACATAAAGTGTGTAAAATTGTCCAAATATTCAATAAATGTATATTTTCGGCTGTTCTGTTAGCCATTTTCAAGTACTTTTGTTTGTATTTTAGTTTTAATTAATTCGTACAGATTTCTATATGAGTGATAGAAATGTTTTATTATTGCTAATATTTTCAAAACACATTGTAGTGGTGTTCATAACTGATGTTAATAAATACAACCAACACTTAATAACATCGGCTATGAACACGTCTACAATGCGCTGACCTTATTTTACAAATAATAATAATAAAAACATTAATAATAATAATAATAATAATAATAATAATAATAATAATAAAGACCTGGAAATTGAAATAGAAAAAATGTGGAAATTGAAAACAAGAGTTGTGCCAGTGATAGTAGGTGCACTTGGAATGATAAAAAATGGAACAAAACAACACATTGAAAGAATCCCTGGAAACCCCAGCTTAAGAGATATACAAAAAATTGTCTTATTAAGTACAGCCCACACACTAAGGAAGACGTTATCTATGTAATGCTGGGGATGATAGGGAAGATAGAAAAACATGAAATGGAGTCATAACAACACGCCACTACCTGCCTTAGGTCTCCCCGCAGACTTGGTTGGTAGTGAGACCAAAGCAGAAATCGAAATATGATGAAAAATGACATAATAATAATAATAATAATAATAATAATAATAATAACAACATTTTTATCACTACGGATAGATATAAAAATGGTGACATATATTCGTATTAATGAGTCATTATGCTAATATATATATATATATATATATATATATATATATATATAGAGAGAGAGAGAGAGAGAGAGAGAGATCAGAGGTAGAATCGCCGATTTACGCCAATTCGGCCGGGTTTCATTCCAGGGTTAAAAGCAGTCGGAGTCTAACTGTACTGATTCGCTGTGATACAGCGAAACAGATCTGTCTGCGGATGTCTATATATATATGTATATTATAGGGTGATTTGAATGTAACTACCCATATAAAAAAATTATTATGTATTTGTTAAATATAAATTTTTACAAGAAATATATATGAAAATAAAACAGTTAACGTGAAGTTTTATTTAAAATTCGATATGGGCACCAGATAGCGATACCAGCTCTTCGAATCACCCAGGAATCACATCAAATAATTTCACTAAGAACCCTCGTGGTATGGAGGACATAACCTCTTTTATTAGGCCTTCAAGTTCTTACAAAGTCATGGTTTGGTGTTGTAGACTTGCTTTTTTAACTAAGCGCACATTAGGACCACTTGCTGGCTACTCATACATAAAAGTTACTTTTCAATTACACTATATATATGATGGACTCTAGTATTAAGCGTATGATAATAAAATATTATATATATAGGACAAGGAACAGCACCCCTTGTGAAGGCTACTAGAATGTTAGGGCAACGTTCGCTGTTCTGCCTTGAAAGGGTGAATTTAGTTATTTTGTTTTAATATCAAGAAACTGATTAGACAACTGGAAAGAAACAGTATAAAAATAAATAGACACAATATGTCTATCTCATTCAATGAAACACGTTTATATATATTCGTCATCCACATACAAGCCTGTTTCGCTACATCACAGCTCATCAGTGTAGCTAGACTTCCACCTGCATCCGGCCGGGATCGAAACTCTACCGATTTAGTGTCAGTCGCTGTTGCTAACCCCTAAGCCATAGAAGGGAAATTTTAGCGTGTTATATATAAGTGGTGTATATACACGCCAGTCCCCGAAAGAACTTAATTCATTACTGAAGAGTTATGCATATATTGCATATGCGTATATTTCAAATTTTCATCTCTAGAGTGCTTGATCGTAATGAGATCACAGGGTTATTGAAAAGTAAGTCTTCATTTTAAAATACTCGTTTTTTACGAGAAATGGAAGTGTGGAGGTTTTGGTTAAAATTCGATATGAACACCGGATTTCGGTATCAGCTAACCACACAAGAATTCGCTTCAACTGATTTCTTCGAAGACATAACTTCTTGTATTCGCACTTAAGTTCTTCCAAAATTTTCGTTTGGTATAGTAGACTTACTTTCTTCACTAACCCCCAATATAAAAAAGTCACAGGGACTCCTGGCTGATACTCACACATAAAATAAGGAGTTACTTTTCAGTTCAAATTTTTAAATTTTATTAACCAGTGGTTTGAAAGAAACGAGTTAAATTAAAATTCATAGAAACGGAAAAGTGTGCCTCCGACAGGAATTGATCCTGCATCCCGATATAGTAGAACTTCGCAATTTAGACCAGTTGTTATTAATTTCACTGCTAAATAAAATAAACAAAACAATGATAACAATTCAAACCCGAGTGCCCACTAAAAATATGGTGCATAGAGCAGAAACTTATTGTTGCTGTAACAAACTGTTCTTTACGGGGCAGGGTTGTTAGCCCTGTACCCAAACCTGGAGCACCATTCTTGGTCCTTATGTTTACAACACCTGGTATTCCTAAATAGACGCCCATTTAAGTAATGACCAGGCTCGATGTTGCGTAACTTCGGTGATCGGACAGGAACCGGTGCATTCAACACGATATAGCCGTAGACAAAAATGTTGTTTAGACGAGACAAATTGAAAAGTTAACCACATATAAAGATATGTTATGGCAAAAGTCCGGTTGCGACTTTCACGGATATTTATTTATGTCTCTACTTAAATTCTGCATTTGATTTTCATAGATGAATATCTAACTTTTTATTTGTCTATTTCAAATATATCTCATTCTATTCAAATCAATCTATCTACATTTGTATCTATCTATTTATCTTGAATATTGCAATACAGATTATGTATCAGTTTATATGGCGTGGTTATTACAATAATGATTATTTATAAATATTAGATAAGTATGATAAACTGATGTAACAGTTTTAATCTAATAAATATAGCGTAAGTTCTAACAACAATTTCTTTGACATTTTATAGTTGAATGAACCCAAACTTACACATCCTAATATCAGACCAAATATTTTAGCTAACCTCCTACTGTTTTGTACGACACAAGTACTATTTTATGATCACTATGGTAACATTTATACGCAGAAAGGAAATAGAATCACATTCCTAGATATTCTAATAGATGTTATACTATATATATATATATATATATATATATATATATATATATATATTGGAATAAGGAATGAAAAGTTAACCACATATAAAGATATGTTATGGCAAAAGTCCGACTTTCACGGATCTAGTATGTGATTGATGATGATGTTTTAGAAAGGATGGAAACGAAAAGGAAATTAATACTGAGCCTGATGCAACTAAAAGCAACGGATAACATATTTGAAGGACCTAATCACGTGGATGATAGAACGAGGGTTGCATGGTGCAACAGGAGAAGGCGTGCTAAGAGCCACCAGGGATAGGGAGACGTGGAAAGCCATGATCGCCTACGTCCTGAACACTTGAAATTCTTAAATAATCCTGACTGTTGATTTTAATAAACTGTAAATAATATTTGCAGAAAACAAAAATTTTATAAAAAAAAAAAATAAGTATTACTAATATGAAATGAACCAATACAAAAAGAGATAAACTTTTGACAGTTTAATCAAATTTTCAAAATTATGCTCTTATGCAACCGGGTGTTTTGATTATTTTGTCTATCCCCTGTATACGTGTGTGTGTGTGTGTGTGTGTGTGTGTGTCCATAGAGATAAAAACATAAAGATTGAAAAATATATAGAAAAACAAACATAATGTTGACACAGATATCAATAATCAATAATCAATAAATAATGCATTGCGGCTCTCAGTTGATTCCTATGACTAGACTATCCCTGTAAATGGTCTATTTTAATAATAAGCATTCTTCCCCAATAAATAAATATATATATATATTTAAATATTTATATATTTAAATATATTTAAACACTGACATTTAACACACACACAGAGAAGCAGGCATTTATAAAGGGAATTGTGGGCAAAATAATGCAGATGGTAGCACCAGGATTATAGATCTATAGATAGACTAGCAGTATAGCACAGGGTAGCTAGGGTGTAACGAAAGCTTTAAAACTAATCCATGGTCCTGAAGCTCAGACTCTTTGGATGTTGACACAAAAGCAATAGTTGTTTCCAGTTAAAACGAAACCATAGACTGAAAGAAAAATGAATGAATGTAAGTCAAATTTTGATTTCCTGCTATCGATATCAAATAAGGTTTTTCGTCGTAAATTGAATTTTGAAGGCTAAATAAGTCCTCTGAGTAAATGGTATCGCTAAAACTAAGAAATACAATTATACCTACTTAGAGCCAAACCCGAAGCAAAAATTAAAATAAAAAGGCTGAAAAAATACAGACAGGCAGATAAACACACACAAACATCTTACACTATATATATATATATATATATATATATATATATTATCGATTTTCTGCACTATTGTAAGAACTGCAACCTTGAAACTTCTGAGTATCGTTTCTTATGTCTTTGTCTATTTTATCAAATTTGATTAAATTTGGACCAGTCCTTCTATAACCCGATTTTTTCGATTAACGATTTTCGATATTTATCGGGGGTACCGCGACACAAAACCTAGCTAAGAGCACTCGTAGACGCTTATAGTATAACTGTGTAAATTTTCAAGAAAATCGGTTTAGCCGTTTCGGAGTCTATAGGTAACGGACACACACACACACACACACACACACACACACACACACACACGCACACAGACAAAGTTCCATTTATAAATAAGTTTAGATAGATTATAGCGTATAGATATAAAAAGTAAATAGTTCTGAATAATATAATCGGATTCCTGCACATATATAAATCTACCATCCGCCCGTGCATTGAATACTGCTACCGTATCTGGCTGGGTGCACCAGGTATCCAACTAGGGGTCCTTGAAAAAAAAAATCTAACGGTGAATCTGTAATGTGATCGATCTCGACCTGGCAGCTCAGATTCAGTCACTTTCACACCAGTGCAATGTGGCTTCCCTGTGTCTTTTCTACAAATATTTTCACGGCTTCTGCTCCGATGAACTTAGTTCACTGGTGCCCCTATATACGAATTTACTCAAGCCACAAGATTAGCAACTAGGTCACACCCTTTTTACTGTGAAACAAATGAAATATAAACGTAAATCCTACTCTAGCAGCTTATTTTCCCGCACTTCATACCTGTGGAATTCCCTTCCGTTTACTTGCTTCCCCGACAGCTACAATCTCCAAAAATTTAAATGTAAAGTCAATAGTCATCTCCTATCTCACTAACCTGCATCCTCTCTCTGATGCTTCTTTCTCCGCCCACAACACTCTCATCAGTATTCTCATCCTTCCCTTACCCACTTCCTGACACCCCCTATAACCTGTCACTCTTTTTCATAACTTATATCTTATGTAACCCCCTGCGCACCAGTGGCATTAAACTCCCTTCCTTGGAGCCATATGGATATAAAAAAATCAGAACAGGTATTACTGTTTGGTCAACTCTTGTGTCATAAATCTGGTTGTGTCAATAACTTAGACAACACGCATGCCACTGGAGTTCAGCCATTGTGTTAAAAAAAATCGAATAAAAAATCAGATAATTCGCGCCAAACACTCAACTTCTAGATTATCTTGTGTCAGACACTGCTAAGCTCTGAGAAATTCTTAATATGCTTTAACCAAAATACACCTATTATAAATAAATTGTCAAAAATGGTTTTGTGAATGTCGACTGAAGAGGCAACGCAATTCAGCCCAAATTTTGTGATAATTTCTAGTGAAATCATATCCAGGCAAATATTAACCGACATTCCTCTACAGATAGATGCATAATTTCAGTCGCCATTATGTTGGACGTGGTCGGCCTGCTGATAAATTGGACGAAGTGTCTCGACGTTTGTATTATCAGGAGATAGGCCTCTCCCCTATCACGATATTATAAGTGTAGATAGTTTTAATGGCACTAGACAATGACCTTCATATTAATATGTCGCTTTAATAGTTGGAAATGAGACTTGCTCCTTTTGATTGTCTCCTCCATCTTCAGTGACTGATATTTCCGGAGGAAATGGGCGACATGTTTAAGGCAGTTTGTATACGAGAGAATGATCAAAACTATATATATATATATATATATATATATATATATACGAGTGAATACAGAACGAAGAAAGAATTTTTACAACGTCCAAAACATTAATTTAAAACAGTGCTCGATATATATAGAGCTGTGATTATTTATTATAAATTATATTTTAGAACATGTACATAATTTTATTTTTATTTTTATTTTTTTATATATATTCACTACAAATGGTACATTTGTTTCGACATTGAAATTTCAATATCTCATTAGGCGGTTAACCACACGGCCTGATTAGAAATTGAAGTTTGAATGTCGGAACAAATGTACCATTTGTATTGGATATATATATATATATATATATATATAGGAAAGAATATTAATAAAAAGTTTTGAATTTAAAAATGTACTTTTTTTAACAGTATTTGTTTATTTTTATTTTTATAAATATATAAAAATATAAAAATATAAAAAAATATCAAAATATAAAAATATTAAAATATATTTTTATTTTTATAAAAATAAAAATAAACAAATACTGTTCCAAAAAAGTACATTTTTAAATTCAAAACTTTTTATTAATATTCTTTCCTATACATATTAAAACAGTATACGTGGATGATCATCACTATATATATATACTAGCCCAACCAATCCTAAACATATCACTCTCTTATATCGTAGCCAAATGCACTCCAACTACCAACTAGACGAAAATATCCTAAAAAAACTCATAAACACTAATATCTCTCCGACAGACCCTAACAAAAGAATTAAGTTTATCATATATTACGCTAAATCCACAACATCCAATTCAATCGGCCGCAATGACTCCTCCTCCACCGTTAGCGATTTGCAATAAAAACAATATATATATATATATATATATATATATATATATATATATATATACACACATATATACATCTATATATATATATATATATTATTATTAGCATTATTATATTATTATTATTAAATTGCAATGATGCTTAGTGTCAAAATTCTTGTTTTTTCCGTAGTTTACTGGTAGAACGGCATTTTTGGCAAACAGGTTTGTTTGTTTAAAAGAGCTCGATATCAGTGTAGAGATAGAGCGTTAATAGAATTAATGCGAAAATGGTTTCCATTTATTTAAGCAGTGTTACTTCGGATGGTTCTCACTTCTCTCTGGCCTATTAAAGAGCAGTTGAATTTAGGATTCAGTCGATGGTTTCTTTTAAAGTTTACTTCTATTCTTCTAACGTCGTCGTCTAAACACTGAAATTTATTTATTTATTTATTTATTTATTCGCTTATTAATTCTTCTCTGTTGGATTAGATAGGTTGGCCTCTTCACACTCAGAAATAAAGGTTTATATCCTGTCTAGAATTTGGTTTCCGGTTCTTTCTAATGTCTACTTCAGTTCTATACTTCTAACGTCTCCGCCTAAACTCTTAAATTACATTTACTGCTTGCAGTTTCGCCCAGGTTCACTCGGGTAGTTTAAGAAATAATAAGAATAAAAAATATATGATGAATTTACATAGCAAATACTTAGACAACGTCCACCCTCGTCACATATATAGATAACAATGTAGAATGTCTCTATTTGATAAGGGTGAGAGCGGAAGGGGCAAAATATATAGATATAGATAATATAAAGTTGGTGATCGATTCTATATTATAATCAATACATAAACTGATCCCTGACTTTGTGGTGTGATAATATATATTTTTCTACCCCTGATTTTGGCTTTCTGAAAAATTTCAAGGTATCGTTAGCGTTCTAAAATTTTTATCTACACCTGAGCGCAACTCCCGTCGAGCTAAACCGTAAAATGCAGACGTTAAATCGAATGTATCAAACAAATACTTACACAACGTCTACCGTCGTCACTTTTATAGATATAGATATATTTTTCCTTTAATAGGAGAAAATAGGTTCGTTCCTAGTCCAGTTGATTTTCTTACACGGTCTTGTTTATTCCTTGTTTCTTGTTTAGATTTGTGTTTCCTGTTCGTCTAAAGTATTTTCTTTCTATTTCACTCTAAATCGCCATTTTTGTTTTAGTTGTATTACTGCCTGGCTTGGGGTGGAATGATTAATACATCTCGGGTTAAATTTCTCGGTGATATGAAGTGGTAAAACTACATTGAATGCATTACTATGTCAGTTGCCAAAAATGGTTTACTTTTAAGTGCTAGACTTTTTATCTCTCCATATAATAGCTTGCATAAGTCTATTATTTGCTCATGATTAGAATATTGCTGTCATATTCGGTCTGGTGCGCCTGTTATTTATTTGAATATCCTAGATAAAATACAAAAGAGAATCAGCAATATGGCGTCAAGATATCACTCGCATTCCCACGGCTGTAATGTTGTATCCCTTTGCCCTTTCTATAAATATTTTCATAGTAATTGTTCAGCAGAGCTTTGTTTTATCATAGGTAGACTTTATTAATTTAAGTGCAGTATGAGGTTGGTGGTAAGACCTCATCATTTTATAATTGAAATTGCTAGATGTATCCGTAAGAGCAAGGTTCATCTGAACAATTATCATGAAAGTATTTACAGAAAAGGCACAGTGAAGCAATTTTGCACTTGTGGGAATGTGCTTGAAAATGAGATATCAGGTCAAGGTCAATAACATTGCGGATTCTTCTTTGTATTTTATCAAGGATCTTTTTAGCAGGATCATCAGATCTTATATATATATATATATAATTCCAGGTGAAAAGGACTCAAGTTTTCACTATTTTAAGTGGCCTGGCATTTATTTTATTACTACCAGTGCTCAATATAATAAATATTATAGAGCTTAATATAATTATATAGTCATGAATTAATTGTACATTGTGGCACAAAAATTTCAATGTTTCGAGATTCTCTTCATTAGGCAATGTTTGATGTCGATTGCACAGATGATTTACATTTAAATGCAAAAACCTTCGGTTTACTGTGTATGTATGTGGGTAGATGTAAATTTACGTGTGTTTCTTTTAACCAATCAGAGCGAAGATTCATTTTTGAATTTGGCCCCAAAGAATACAGACTAACTTTTTTCTCTTTTTTTTTATCCTTTTCTCTTTCCTTATCTAACTTTTCTGCTTTTTTCTTTTCACTCTTTAACGGTCAAGATGTCAACCTGCTTTTAAGATAATCTTATCATTTTCCTTTTTTCGCTTAGTTTTATTGTCTTTGATGTGATGTGCCCATTTAGTACCAAGGTTGTCCTTTTCACTTTGTTATCATTTTTGGTCTCCTAGTTGTAATTTTCTCGAAATTTTTTTTTTAATCGTATCACCCCGAGCAAGGCGGTAGCGCCACTGATGTGCAGGGGGCTACGTAATAATGAAAAGATTGGAAAAGAGAAAGCCGAAAATCACATCCTAAACAGGGAACATGGGATGAGCCTCTTAACCTGTTCAATAGACGTGGGTGGAGTGTGAACCGGGCGATAGATAGATCTATCTACTCTAATTGAAAAAAAAAAACCAAAGTGAAAGATTGGAAAAGAGAAAGCCGGAAACCACATCCTAAACAAGGAATCTTTGATTTATATGTGACATTTTGTTCTTTTTTCTGATTCATTTCTTGCTACCCTTATACCATCTTTCTAATATCTAATTATTTGTCGCAAAACTTGTTTTTATAAAAAGAAAAAAAATTGTATGTAAATAACTTTATGTTTCAGTTTACTTTATTTTGATAGTTCGTCAGTAATTATTTTCCTCAAGTACTTGTTGGTTATATAGGGGTATATATATGAATTAATTGTGCATTGCGACACGGAAAGTTCTATGTTTCGAGATAGATTCTCATCATCAGGCAATGTTTGGGGTTGGTTGTGCAGATGATTTGCATTTAAATAAGAAATGCATTTGGTTTGCTGTGTATGTATGTGGGAAGATATGAAAAATTTACATGTGTTTCTTTTGAATAATCAGAGCGAAGATTCATTTTGGGATTTGGCTCCAAAGAATACATACTAACTAATTTTTACTCTTTTTTCTTTCTTCCCCACTTTTCCCTTCTTCTTTTCTATCCTTAACGGTCAAGATGTTAACCTGCCTTTAACCTGATCTTATCATTTTCCCTTTTTCGTCTCTTCTCCCTTTAGTTTTATTGCCTTTGATGTGATATTCTCATTTAGTACCAATGCTGTATTTTTCATCTATTTATTATTTTTGTTCTATTTATTTATTTGTTGTAAAGTTTTTTTATAATAAGATTTTTTTAAATAAATAATTTTATGTTTCAATTTATTTTGATAGTTTGTCAGTAATTATTTTCCTCAAGTACTTGTTGGTTATGTGCATATTATTTCATTTAGATTTTATCCATTTTCTAATGTGAACAGTTTGCATATATATATATATATATATATATATATATATGTGTGTGTGTGTGTGTGTGTGTGTGTGCGCGGCAGCAATATTCAAAGCATGGACGAATAGTAAACTTATAAATACGAAGGATAGATTCTGGAGAGAAAAATGTCTAGCAGGACACAGTAAACCAACTGTCTTAGTAGTTGGCCTAGCAATGGATTAAATATAATCACCTGCTAAATATTTAGAGATCTTTGATATAATCCAAGGATGTGCGTTGTGGTGCGGTGGATATCGACTCGGAACTGGATTCGAATTCCAGCTGAATTCCTTGCATTCACTTACGCGCAAATACCCTTCCAGTTATGGGTTAAATAACAGGACAGATTGGTTTCTATAGCCTTGGCTCGCAACCAGTCTACCGCAGAAAGCAATGGCAACCTACTGCGGAATAATCTTCTGCCCAGTCATTCATGTCTCTTTCGAGACATGATCGCCCTAGCTATATATATATATATATATATATAGGAGAGTTTTGTAATTTTCGCGAAGCATTCAGTATATTTGGTGTATGGATAAGTTTTGAAGGCTATCACAATGCGTTTAGAAAAAGAAAGGTAGACAATGAAGGTGTATGGTATTACCTATTTATTGATCATTAAATGATTAATAAACAGGTAATACCCTACACCGGTCCTCGTTGCTGGCATGCCCATTACAGGCGAGACGGAAATAACAGACTTGGCCAAATAGGTATTTTGGTTGGAGAGGGCCAGATCAACAGAGTCAAAACCAAGGGTTAAAATTTAACATGCCCTCGGATCGGAAACTTTGCATTGTTTATTTTTCTCTATAATCTCCTTCTATAGACAGAGTTTCGATTGAGCCGTACTCTGCCCGAAGACTGAGAGATTGACAATTTCGAGACTTTCTTTGAGTTCTTTATTTTAGGCTTCTTTTATCGTTCATTTGTGTTACATTGATTGTCTTATATACTCCAAAATATATAGTAACAGTTTCTCCTATCTTTCTTCTAGCATTTTTTTATCAATTCACCGCAAGCAGGCCGATAATGCCACCAAAATTCATGAGCCCCCTGGGAGTGACAACCAGAAATTCAATTCTAAACAGGATACAAGGGATAAACTCTAATCATGTGCAAAAGACAGGATAGAAGCGTGAATGGTAAAACAGGCGACCATATTGTTATGGTGAGACACACCTATTCCTTAGATAATGTACTCTCCCTCTTGTATTAATAAGAGTTAACAGGAAGTTAACTTGAGAAGTTCTTGGGAATTTCTTAAGAAGTACTTAGAAGTTCTAGAGAATTCTTTAGAGTTCTACTGGTGTTCAGCAGAACTGTTAGTTAGTTCCAGTTTGAAGATACATACATACATAAGACAGTTGATATTAGTCGGCAGTTAGCCGAATACTAAGGAGTCAGCTTACAGTGGAAGATTACCAAGTTCCTAACATTTTAGCAACCGACAGCACGATTATAACTTTCAGTACGAAAACTACTCCACAACACCTAGCTACTCTTATTGAAGATAAAAAATTGTAAATTAAATTTCAGATTCGGTGAAGACTTCGAAGTATGTGGTTGAAGTAGGCTTCAGAAGGAACCGGAAACTCACTCCTAAATAGGAAACAAGAGATAAACGTCTAATCGTGTTTCAAAAAACGGAAAGGAAAGTGAACCATACAACAGCCAATCGTTTCTACTCCTGTTGAGAAAGAATCAAAAATAAACAGTTAATAAAATTACAAAGTTTCGTCGGAGATATTAGATGCATGTAGCTGAAGTGGATTTTAGAAGGGAGAAGTTTGAACTGAGATACACTTTTACTGTTACTTCTTTTCCAGTTTAGATTTAAATGTAATTTCTGTCATTCTCTGTATCCGTAATTTCTGTTGTATATTGGCATCTCTTTTCAATGCTGTGTTTTTCTCAGATGACACACTTAGTAATCACCTGCGTCTCAACTGCTTTGTCACTTTCCTGGTGGTAAAAAGATTTGTTTCGTTATTTCCGTTTTTTATTGGCCTCGCTTCTCAATACTGCTTTTTACACTGATTACACATTCAGTAATCTTCTGCGTCTCAGTTGATTTTCTACTTTCCCTTTGTTGAAAGGATCTGTATCCGTAATTTCCGTTCTTTATTGGCCTATCACCGTAATATTGGTTTTTCTGAGAAAACAAACTCAGTAATCTCCTGCGTCTAAGTTGCATTGTCACTTTCCTTTTGGTGAAAAGATCTGTATCCTTAATTTCCGTTTTTTCTTGGCCTCTCTCCTCAAAACTGTTTATTCTCAAATTGCACACTCAGTAATCTCCTGCGTTTAAGTTGCTTACTCAGTTACCCTTTGGTGGAAAGATCTGTATCCTTAATTTCCGTTTTTTCTTGGCCTCTCTCCTCAAAACTGTTTATTCTCAAATTGCACACTCAGTAAACTCCTGCGTTTAAATTGCTTTCTCAGTTTCCTTTGGTGAAAAGATCTGTATCCTTAATTTCCGTTTTTTCTTGGCCTCTCTCCTCAAAACTGTTTATTCTCAAATTGCACACTCAGTAATCTCCTGCGTTTAAGTTGCTTTCTCAGTTTCCCTTTGGTGAAAAGATCTGTATCCTTAATTTCCGTTTTGTCTTGGCCTCTCTCCTCAAAACTGTTTATTCTCAAATTGCACACTCAGTAATCTCCTGCGTTTAAGTTGCTTTCTCAGTTTCCCTTTCGTGAAAAGATCTGTATCCTTAATTACCGTTTTGTCTTGGCCTCTCTCCTCAAAATTGTTTATTCTCAGATTGCACACACAGTAATATCCTGCGTCACAGTTGCTTTGTCAATTTTCCTTTTGTGAAATGATCTGTATCCTTAATTTCCGTTTTTTCTTGGTCTCTATCCTCAGAACTGTTTATTCTCAAATTGCACACTCAGTAATCTCCTGCGTTTAAGTTGCTTTCGCAGTTTCTCTTTGGTGAAAAGATCTGTATCCTTAATTTCCGTTTCTTCTTGGCCTCTCTCCTCAAAAGTGTTTATTCTCAAATTGCACACTCAGTAATCTCCTGCGTTTAAGTTGCATTCTCAGTTTCCCTTTGGTGAAAAGATCTGTATCCTTAATTTCCGTTTTTTCTTGGCCTCTCTCCTCAAAACTGATTATTCTCAAATTGCTCTCTCAGTAATCTCCTGCGTTTAAGTTGCTTTCTCAGTTTCCCTTTGGTGAAAAGATCTGTATCCTTAATTTCCGTTTTTCTTGGCCTCTCTCCTCAAAACTGTTTATTCTCAAATTGCACACTCAGTCATCTCCTGCGTTTAAGTTGCTTATTCTCAGTTTCCCTTTAGTGAAAAGATCTGTATCCTTAATTTCCGTTTTTTCTTGGCCTCTCTCCTCAAAACTGTTTATTCTCAAATTGCACACTCAGTAATCTCCTGCGTTTAAGTTGCTTTCTCAGTTTCCCTTTGGTGAAAAGACCTGTATCCTTAATTTCCGTTTTTTCTTGGCCTCTCTCCTCAAAACTGTTTATTCTCAAATTGCACATTCAGCAATCTCCTGCGTTTAAGTTGCTTTCTCAGTTATCCTTTGGTGAAAAGATCTGTATCCTTAATTTCCGTTTTTTCTTGGCCTCTCTCCTCAAAACTGTTTATTCTCAAATTGCACACTCAGTAATCTCCTGCGTTTAAGTTGCTTATTCTCAGTTACCCTTTAGTGAAAAGATCTGTATCCTTAATTTCCGTTTTTTCTAGGCCTCTCTCCTCAAAACTGTTTAATCTCAAATTGCAGACTCAGTAATCTCCTGCGTTTAAGTTGCTTTCTCAGTTTGCCTTTGGTGAAAAGATCTGTATCCTTAATTTCCGTTTTTTCTTGGCCTCTCTCCTCAAAACTGTTTATTCTCAAATTGCACACTCAGTAATCTCCTGCGTTTAAGTTGCTTTCTCAGTTTCCCTTTGGTGAAAAGATCTGTATCCTTAATTTCCGTTTTTTCTTTGCCTCTCTCCTCAAAATTGTTTATTCTCAGATTGCACACACAGTAATATCCTGCGTCACAGTTGCTTTGTCAATTTTCCTTTTGTGAAATGATCTGTATCCTTAATTTCCGTTTTTTCTTGGCCTCTCTCCTCAAAACTGTTTATTCTCAAATTGCACACTCAGTAATCTCCTGCGTTTGAGTTGCTTTCTCAGTTTCCCTTTGGTGAAAAGATCTGTATCCTTAATTTCCGTTTTGTCTTGGCCTCTCTCCTCAAAAGTGTTTATTCTCAAATTGCACACTCAGTAATCTCCTGCGTTTAAGTTGCTTTCTCAGTTTCCCTTTAGTGAAAAGATCTGTATCCTTAATTTCCGTTTTTTCTTGGCCTCTCTCCTCAAAAGTGTTTATTCTCAAATTGCACACTCAGTAATCTCCTGCGTTTAAGTTGCTTTCTCAGTTTCCCTTTGGTGAAAAAATCTGTATCCTTAATTTCCGGTTTTCTTGGTCTCTCTCCTCAAAACTGTTTATTCTCAAATTGCACACTCAGTAATCTCCTGCGTTTAAGTTACTTTCTCAGTTTCCCTTTGGTGAAAAGATCTGTATCCTTAATTTCCGTTTTTTCTTGGCCTCTCTCCTCAAAACTGTTTATTCTCAAATTGCACACTCAGTAATCTCCTGCGTTTAAGTTGCTTTCTCAGTTTCCCTTTGGTGAAAAGATCTGTTTCTTTAATTTCCGTTTTTTCTTGGCCTCTCTCCTCAAAAGTGTTTATTTTCAAATTGCACACTCCTGCGTTTAAGTTGCTTTCTCAGTTTCCCTTTCGTGAAAAGATCTGTATCCTTAATTTCCGTTTTTTCTTTGCCTCTCTCCTCAAAATTGTTTATTCTCAGATTGCACACACAGTAATATCCTGCGTCACAGTTGCTTTGTCAATTTTCCTTTTGTGAAATGATCTGTATCCTTAATTTCCGTTTTTTCTTGGCCTCTCTGCTCAAAACTGTTCAGCTCAAATTGCAAACTCAGTAATCTCCTGCGTTTAAGTTGCTTTCTCAGTTTCCCTTTGGTGAAAAGATCTGTATCCTTAATTTCCGTTTTTTCTTGGCCTCTCTCCTCAAAACTGTTTATTCTCAAATTGCACACTCAGTAATATCCTGCGTTTAAGTTACTTTCTCAGTTTCCCTTTGGTGAAAAGATCTGTATCCTTAATTTCCGTTTTTTCTTGGCCTCTCTCCTCAAAAGTGTTTATTCTCAAATTGCACACTCAGTAATCTCCTGCGTTTAAGTTGCTTTCTCAGTTTCCCTTTGGTGAAAAGATCTGTATCCTTAATTTCCGTTTTTTCTTTGCCTCTCTCCTCAAAATTGTTTATTCTCAGATTGCACACACCGTAATATCCTGCGTCACAGTTGCTTTGTCAATTTTCCTTTTGTGAAATGATCTGTATCCTTAATTTCCGTTTTTTCTTGGCCTCTCTCCTCAAAACTGTTTATTCTCAAATTGCACACTCAGTAATCTCCTGCGTTTAAGTTGCTTTCTCAGTTTCCCTTTGGTGAAAAGATCTGTATCCTTAATTTCCGTTTTGTCTTGGCCTCTCTCCTCAAAACTGTTTATTCTCAAATTGCACACTCAGTAATCTCCTGCGTTTAAGTTGCTTACTCAGTTACCCTTTGGTGGAAAGATCTGTATCCTTAATTTCCGTTTTTTCTTGGCCTCTCTCCTCAAAACTGTTTATTCTCAAATTGCACACTCAGTAAACTCCTGCGTTTAAATTGCTTTCTCAGTTTCCTTTGGTGAAAAGATCTGTATCCTTAATTTCCGTTTTTTCTTGGCCTCTCTCCTCAAAACTGTTTATTCTCAAATTGCACACTCAGTAATCTCCTGCGTTTAAGTTGCTTTCTCAGTTTCCCTTTGGTGAAAAGATCTGTATCAATAATTTCCGTTTTGTCTTGGCCTCTCTCCTCAAAACTGTTTATTCTCAAATTGCACACTCAGTAATCTCCTGCGTTTAAGTTGCTTTCTCAGTTTCCCTTTCGTGAAAAGATCTGTATCCTTAATTACCGTTTTGTCTTGGCCTCTCTCCTCAAAATTGTTTATTCTCAGATTGCACACACAGTAATATCCTGCGTCACAGTTGCTTTGTCAATTTTCCTTTTGTGAAATGATCTGTATCCTTAATTTCCGTTTTTTCTTGGTCTCTATCCTCAGAACTGTTTATTCTCAAATTGCACACTCAGTAATCTCCTGCGTTTAAGTTGCTTTCGCAGTTTCTCTTTGGTGAAAAGATCTGTATCCTTAATTTCCGTTTCTTCTTGGCCTCTCTCCTCAAAAGTGTTTATTCTCAAATTGCACACTCAGTAATCTCCTGCGTTTAAGTTGCATTCTCAGTTTCCCTTTGGTGAAAAGATCTGTATCCTTAATTTCCGTTTTTTCTTGGCCTCTCTCCTCAAAACTGTTTATTCTCAAATTGCTCTCTCAGTAATCTCCTGCGTTTAAGTTGCTTTCTCAGTTTCCCTTTGGTGAAAAGATCTGTATCCTTAATTTCCGTTTTTTCTTGGCCTCTCTCCTCAAAACTGTTTATTCTCAAATTGCACACTCAGTCATCTCCTGCGTTTAAGTTGCTTATTCTCAGTTTCCCTTTAGTGAAAAGATCTGTATCCTTAATTTCCGTTTTTTCTTGGCCTCTCTCCTCAAAAGTGTTTATTCTCAAATTGCACACTCAGTAATCTCCTGCGTTTAAGTTGCTTTCTCAGTTTCCCTTTGGTGAAAAGACCTGTATCCTTAATTTCCGTTTTTTCTTGGCCTCTCTCCTCAAAACTGTTTATTCTCAAATTGCACATTCAGCAATCTCCTGCGTTTAAGTTGCTTTCTCAGTTATCCTTTGGTGAAAAGATCTGTATCCTTAATTTCCGTTTTTTCTTGGCCTCTCTCCTCAAAACTGTTTATTCTCAAATTGCACACTCAGTAATCTCCTGCGTTTAAGTTGCTTATTCTCAGTTACCCTTTAGTGAAAAGATCTGTATCCTTAATTTCCGTTTTTTCTAGGCCTCTCTCCTCAAAACTGTTTAATCTCAAATTGCAGACTCAGTAATCTCCTGCGTTTAAGTTGCTTTCTCAGTTTGCCTTTGGTGAAAAGATCTGTATCCTTAATTTCCGTTTTTTCTTGGCCTCTCTCCTCAAAACTGTTTATTCTCAAATTGCACACTCAGTAATCTCCTGCGTTTAAGTTGCTTTCTCAGTTTCCCTTTGGTGAAAAGATCTGTATCCTTAATTTCCGTTTTTTCTTTGCCTCTCTCCTCAAAATTGTTTATTCTCAGATTGCACACACAGTAATATCCTGCGTCACAGTTGCTTTGTCAATTTTCCTTTTGTGAAATGATCTGTATCCTTAATTTCCGTTTTTTCTTGGCCTCTCTCCTCAAAACTGTTTATTCTCAAATTGCACACTCAGCAATCTCCTGCGTTTGAGTTGCTTTCTCAGTTTCCCTTTGGTGAAAAGATCTGTATCCTTAATTTCCGTTTTTTCTTGGCCTCTCTCCTCAAAAGTGTTTATTCTCAAATTGCACACTCAGTAATCTCCTGCGTTTAACTTGCTTTCTCAGTTTCCCTTTGGTGAAAAGATCTGTATCCTTAATTTCCGTTTTTTCTTGGCCTCTCTCCTCAAAACTGTTTATTCTCAAATTGCACACTCAGTAATCTCCTGCGTTTAAGTTAGTTTCTCAGTTTCCCTTTGGTGAAAAGATCTGTATCCTTAATTTAAGTTTTTTCTTGGCCTCTCTCCTCAAAACTGTTTATTCTCAAATTGCACACTCAGTAATCTCCTGCGTTTAAGTTGTTTTCTCAGTTTCCCTTTTGGTGAAAAGATCTGTATCCTTAATTTCCGTTTTTTCTTCGTCCCTCTCCTCAAAAGTGTTTATTCTCAAATTGCACACTCAGCAATCTCCTGCGTTTAAGTTGCTTTCTCAGTTTCCCTTTGGTGAAAAGATCTGTATCCTTAATTTCCGTTTTTTCTTGGCCTCTCTCCTCAAAACTGTTTATTCTCAAATTGCACACTCAGCAATCTCCTGAGTTTAAGTTGCTTTCTCAGTTTCCCTTTACTGAAATGATCTGTATCCCACTCTCCGTTTTTTTCTTGGCCTCTCTCCTCAAAACTGTTTATTCTCAAATTGCACACTCAGTAATCTCCTGCGTTTAAGTTGCTTTCTCAGTTTCCCTTGTGAAAAAAAATCTGTATCCTTAATTTCCGTTTTTCTTGGCTTGGCCTCTCCTCAAAACTGTTTATTCTCAAATTGCACACTCAGTAATCTCCTGTGTTTAAGTTGCTTTCTCAGTTTCCCTTTTGGTGAAAAGATCTGTATCCTTAATTTCCGTTTTTCTTGGTCCCTCTCTTCAAAACTGTTTATTCTCAAATTGCACACTCAGCAATCTCCTGCGTTTAAGTTGCTTTCCCAGTTTCCCTTTCGTGAAAAGATCTCTATCCTTAATTTCCGTTTTCTCTTGGCCTCTCTCCTCAAAACTGTTTATTCTCAAATTGCACACTCAGCAATCTCCTGCGTTTAAGTTGCTTTCTCAGTTTCCCTTTGGTGAAAAGATCTGTATCCTTAATTTCCGTTTTTTCTTGGCCTCTCTCCTCAAATCTGTTTTTTCTCCAATTGCACACTCAGTAATCTCCTGCGTTTAAGTTGCTTATTCTCAGTTTCCCTTTAGTGAAAAGATCTGTATCCTTAATTTCCGTTTTTTCTTGGCCTCTCTCCTCAAAACTGTTTATTCTCAAATTGCAGACTCAGTAATCTCCTGCGTTTAAGTTGCTTTCTCAGTTTGCCTTTGGTGAAAACATCTGTATCTTTAATTTCCGTTTTTTCTTGGCCTCTCTCCTCAAAAGTGTTTATTCTCAAATTGCACACTCAGTCATCTCCTGCGTTTAAGTTGCTTTCTCAGTTTCCCTTTGGTGAAAAGATCTGTATCCTTAATTTCCGTTTTTTCTTGGCCTCTCTCCTCAAAACTGTTTATTCTCAAATTGCACACTCTGTAATCTCCTGCGTTTAAGTTGCTTTCTCAGTTTCCCTTTGGTGAAAGATCTGTTTCTTTAATTTCCGTTTTTTTTTTTGGCCTCTCTCCTCAAAACTGTTTATTCTCAAATTGCACACTCAGTAATCTCCTGCGTTTAAGTTGCTTTCTCAGTTTCCCTTTAGTGAAAAGATCTGTATCCTTAATTTCCGTTTTTTCTTTGCCTCTCTCCTCAAAATTGTTTATTCTCAGATTGCACACGCAGTAATATCCTGCGTCACAGTTGCTTTGTCAATTTTCCTTTTGTGAAATGATCTGTATCCTTAATTTCCGTTTTTTCTTGGTCTCTCTCCTCAAAACTGTTTATTCTCAAATTGCACACTCAGTAATCTCCTGCGTTCAAGTTACTTTCTCAGTTTCCCTTTGGTGAAAAAATCTGTATCCTTAATTTCCGTTTTTTCTTGGTCTCTCTCCTCAAAACTGTTTATTCTCAAATTGCACACTCAGTAATCTCCTGCGTTTAAGTTACTTTCTCAGTTTCCCTTTGGTGAAAAGATCTGTATCCTTAATTTCCGTTTTTTCTTGGCCTCTCTCCTCAAAACTGTTTATTCTCAAATTGCACACTCAGTAATCTCCTGCGTTTCAGTTACTTTCTCAGTTTCCCTTTGGTGAAAAGATCTGTATCCTTAATTTCCGTTTTTTCTTGGCCTCTCTCCTCAAAACTTTTTATTCTCAAATTGCACACTCAGTAATCTCCTGCGTTTAAGCTGCTTTCTCAGTTTCCCTTTAGTGAAAAGATCTGTATCCTTAATTTCCGTTTTTTCTTGGCCTCTCTCCTCAAAAGTGTTTATTCTCAAATTACACACTCAATAATATCCTGCGTCACATTTGCTTTGTCAATTTTCCTTTTGTGAAATGATATGTATCCTTAATTTGTGTTTTTTGTTGGCCACCCTCCTGAATACTGTTTTGTTCTTTGGTTAAACACTCAGCAAACTCCTGCATCTCAGTTGCTTTGTCACCTTCCCGGTGGGAAAAATATCTGTATCCGTATTTTTTTGGCCTTTATCCTTAATACTGTGTTTTTCTCAGATTACACACTCAGTAAACTGCTACGTTTCATTTACATTGTCACATTCCCTTTGCTGAAAAAATGGGATCTTTAATTTTTTGTTATTTATTGGCCTCTTATGCTCTCATGTTCTTTTTAACTTTCCTGGTGGTGAAAAGATCTCTGTCCATAATTTCCGTTCCTTTTTGGCCTCTCTCGTCAATACTGATTTTTTTATTCAGATTACACACTCAGTAATCTTATGCTCTTATTTACTTTTTAACTTTCTGTTATGACCGAAGGGCCATAGAAAGATAACACGGACTCGAATATCAGGTTGAATAGTATATTCTCGAAAAACGTAGGACAAAGGTAAACATGAACTGGAGAGTACTTCCTCTCGTAGCGTTCTGATTCACTCATTCACTCACTCTGTGGCAACTCCTCAGTGGTTCCTCATTGCCTGTGTCCCTCACTCAGAGTTGGTAGCCATATTATAAAGGTGTGGAAGAGTCCATTTGTAGATAGGTCCCCACAATACATATATAGGTATGGGGTGTGCATGGTGGTGCAATTTCGAAACAAGAAATCGGGGAGCCTAGATAGATAGATAGATAGATAGATAGATAGATAGATAGATAGATAGATAGATAGATAGATTATTGAAAAAATATTATCACTACACGATTCTTCAAACATCCGAATTTAATATTTGGTCGGATCGAAAACGTCTCTGAACACTGGGATAGATAGATAGATAGATAGATAGATAGATAGATAGATAGATAGATAGATAGATATGAACAGAATGAACAGACTGAGATAGATAGATAGATAGATAGATAGATAGATAGATAGATATGAACGAATGAACAAACTGAGATAGATAGATAGATAGATAGATAGATAGATAGATAGATAGATAGATACAGACAGACAGACTGAGATAGATAGATAGATAGATAGATAGATAGATAGATAGATAGATAGATAGATAGATATGAACAGAATGAACAAACTGAGATAGATAGATAGATAGATAGATAGATAGATAGATAGATAGATAGATAGATATGAACAGAATGAACAAGACAGAGATAGATAGATAGATAGATAGATAGATAGATAGATAGATAGATAGATATGAACAGAATGAACAAACTGAGATAGATAGATAGATAGATAGATAGATAGATAGATAGATAGATAGATAGATATAGATAGATAGATAGATAGGATAGATAGATAGATAGATAGATAGATATGAACAGAATGAACAAACTGAGATAGATAGATAGATAGATAGATAGATAGATAGATACATACATACATGATAGATAGATAGATAGATAGATAGATAGATAGATAGATAGATAGATAGATAGATAGATATGAACAGAATGAACAGACTGAGATAGATAGATAGATAGATAGATAGATAGATAGTTAGATAGATAGATAGATATGAACGAACAAACAAGCAAGATAGATAGATAGATAGATAGATAGATAGATAGATAGATAGACAGATAGATAGATAGATAGATAGATAGATAGACAGACAGACAGATAGATAGATAGATAGATAGATAGATAGATAGATAGATAGATAGACATACAGACAGACAAACTGAGATAGATAGATAGATAGATAGATAGATAGATAGATAGATAGATATGAACAGAATAGATAGACTGAGATAGATAGATAGATAGATAGATAGATAGATAGATAGATAGATAGATAGATAGATAGATAGATAGATAGATAGATAGATAGATATAGAGAGACTGCTTGATAGATAGATAGATAGATGGATAGATAGATAGATAGATAGATAGATAGATATGAAGCACCTGTGATAGATAGATAGATAGATAGATAGATAGATAGATATGAAGCACCTGTGATAGATAGATAGATAGATAGATAGATAGATAGATAGATAGACAAGAACAGGCAGATAGATAGATAGATAGATAGATAGATAGATAGATAGATAGATAGATAGATAGATTATTGAAAAAATATTATCACTACACGATTCTTCAAACATCCGAATTTAATATTTGGTCGGATCGAAAACGTCTCTGAACACTTGGATAGATAGATAGATAGATAGATAGATAGATAGATAGATAGATAGATAGATAGATAGATTTTACTTTACTGTTATGACCGAAGGGCCATAGAAAGATGCCACGGACTCGGATATAAGGTTAAATAGTATATTCTCGGAAAACGTAGTGCAAGGTAAACTTGAGAGCACTTTCGCTCGCAGCGTCCTGACTCACTCATTCACTCAGTCTGTGGCGACTACTCAGTGACTCCTCAGTGTCCTTCACTCAGAGTTGGTAGCCATATTATAAAGGTGTGGAAGAGTCCATTTGTAGGTAGGTTCCCACTATACTTTCTCTTTGATGAAAAGATCTGTATCCATAATTTCCGTTCCTTATTAGCCTCGTTCGTCAATACCGTTTTTTTTTCCTCAAAGCACACTCAGTAATCTCCGGCGCCTCAGTTTTTTTTTACTTTCTCTTCGATAAAATGATCTGTATCCGTAATTTCTATTTATTGGCCTCTCTCCTCAGTATTTGTTTTTTTTTGCTTTTGTTTTTCTAAGATTAGACACTCAGTAATCTTTTGCGTCTAAGTGAATTTGCCACTTTGCCTTTTGTGAAAATATCTATATCGGTTTTTTCCATTCTCTATTGGCTTTTAACATCAATACTGTTTTTTCTTAGACTACACATTCAGTTTATTTTTTGGCCTCTCTCCTCGATACATTTTTGGTGGGGATTACACACTCAGTAATCTCCTGCGTTTGAGTAGGTATATCTCTTTCCCTTTGGTGAAAATGGCTGTATCCGTAATTTCCGTTGTTTATTGGCCTCTCTCCTACTTATACTATTTTTGAGGGGGATTACACACTCAGTAATCTCCTAGGTTTTAGTAGGTATATCTGTTTCCCTTTGTTGAAAATAACAGTATCCGTAATTTCCGTTGTTTATTGGCCTCTCTCCTACTTATACTATTTTTGGTGGGGATTACACACTCAGTAATCTCCTGCGTTTAAGTAGGTATATCTGTTTCCCTTTGGTGAAAATGGCTGTATCCGTAATTTCCGTTGTTTATTGGCCTCTCTCCTACTTATACTATTTTTGGTGGGGATTACACACTCAGTAATCTCCTGCGTTTAAGTAGGTATATCTGTTTCCCTTTGGTGAAAATGGCTGTATCCGTAATTTCCGTTGTTTATTTATTGGCCTTTTTCTTCAATACTGTTTTTTCTGAGACTGCACACTTAGTAACATTTGTCACTTTCATGGAGATGAAAAAAATCTGTATCCGTTATTTCCAGTTCTTATTCGTCTCTCTCCGCAATATGTTTTTTTTCTCCTCAGATTACACATTCAGTAATCTCCTGCATCTATTTAATTTTTTCACTGGCGAAAAGATCTGTAATTTCCGTTCTTTATTGGTCTCTCCCTAGGATGAACTTTGTGGTGCAGTGGATATCGACTTGGAACGACAAATCGGTGGAGCCGATTTCGAATTCCAGTTGAATTCCATGCATTTACTTAATGATAAATACCCTTGGGAAAAGTATTAATCCGTTTCTTCTCTCCAGTTATGGGTTAATTAACGGGACATATTGGGTTCTATAGCCTTGGCTGGCAACCGGTCTACCACAGAAATCAATTGTAACCTACTGAGGGATAACTTTCTGCCCAGTCAGTCATGTCTCTTTCGAGACATGATTGTCTAAGCGTGTATCGTGTATGGCACTTAACTGACTGATTGTTCTCTCTCAGCAAAACTGTTTTTTTTTAATTACATACTCAGGAATTTCTTGCGTTTCAGTTGATTTGTCACTTTCCCGGTGGGGAAATATCTGTATCCGAAACACTCATTTCACCTCGCTTCTTAATACTGTGTCACACTATTTCCAGATGGCTGGTATTAGTTTTTTTTTTTTATTAATTTTGTATACATAAAGAGATTTCTCTAAAATTGGGTAATATAATTACTTTTGTCGGGAAATGTAACCAAACTGATAAAATTAGAGAATATACTTATTTTTGCCGAGAAAATTAACGGAATTGAATGGATCTCGGTTAAACAATTATAGCCATAATATTGTCATCCTATTTTGACAAATTGTTGACCCTAGGTCACAATTGAACTGTGAGAATTTCCTGTCTTGGGCTACCGAGCTTTTGGGACATATAGGCTAGCGATAAGATAGAGCAAATTCTTCCCCGCCCCTCATCAATGAAAAAACCGGAGACTCAGTTGAAATGGATTACTGGTATTGTTTTCATTGCGAGCTGGTAAGAATTATACAGTGAGGGAACACTGAATCCCCGGAACTACCCTTTACCACTCCGGTTTTTACCTTTTTAATAAAACTCAGTTAAAAAAAGAAATTATCGGATTTGGGGCACATGATTTGAATAAGACGGTCGAACTGAAATCGGCCTGTTGCTAGAGAATGAATTTGGGTCCTGTGATTTGAATAAGACGGTCGAACTGAAATCGGCCTGCTGCTAGAGAATGAATTTGGGTCCTGTGATTTGCAAGAATTTAAGTACCAGGAGATGGTAAGTGCGACACGGAGATCCGAAGGCGAATTGGCATGGCAAAGGACGCGTTCCAGAAGATGAGCAAAATACTAACACACAGGAAAATCTCAATAGAAACGAAGAAAAGAGTGCTAGACTGCTACGTGATGTCAGTTCTTCAATACGGCTGTGAATGCTGGACAATATCATCGAAAATGAGGACAAAACTGGAAACGGCCGAAATGTGGTTCTACAGAAGGATGCTACGGATCTCGTGGACTGCGCATACAAGCAACGACGAGGTGTTAGAAAGAATGGCAACAAAAAGGAAATTGATGCTGAGCATCAGGAAGAGACAACTGAAGGTCCTGGGTCATGCAATGAGGAAGGAGAGCCTGGAGAACCTGATACTGACTTGACAGATAGAAGGAAGGAGAGACAGAGGAAGGCAGCGGATAACATATTTGCAGGGTCTGATCAGGTGGATGACAGAACGGGGGATGCCAGGAGCAACAGGAGCAAACATACTAAAAGCCACAAGGGATAGGGAGACGTGGAGAGCCATGATCGCCTACGTCCTGAAGGGACAGGGCACATAGAAGAAGAAGAAGAAGAAGAAGATTTGAATGAGACGGTCGAACTGAGATCGACGTGCTGCAAAAGACTACTGAGTACACCCGTCTCCTAGAACATTGTCACTGAATGTATTATCCGCCAACAGTTGCTTGTCAACAACTTTAACTTGCTTATAAGTGTGTGTGTATATTCAATATATAAGTATATAAAAAATTACAGCCGTGGAGTTGCAGTGGTCTACTGATTATATTGTGTTTGCCAACTATCTGCTACCGCGGATCGCGTAAATCTGGTTGTAAATATATGCTCAACCTCGTGTATTAGGGCTAAACTAACCAGGATATAACGGGCCGGAATCAAACAACATTTCGATAATAATCACTTTTGATCGTAGATGTCTTTATGTCACTGAAACCATTCTGAAGATAGCTCACGTCAGCCGAAAGCTTAGAAACAACTTAATAAAAAATACCCAAATGTTGGCCAATTTTTGCACAACATTTATCTTTAATTTCACCAGAAATTAAAACCAAAATCCTTTATATAGAATGGCTGAGGATTAAACATAATAAACATTCATTGTCTGTTTCACTCAACAGTGTATATATATATATATATATATATATATATATATATATATTTCTAAACATATGCTGTTAAATATAAGACACAATGAATGTCTATTATGTTTAGTCATGATAGTCATGAGCCGTTCTATACATTGTATTTTCGCTTTAATTTCAGGTGAAAATAGACAAAAATTCTCCAACATTTGGATTATTATTAAGTTGGTTCTAGTATATATATATATATATATATATATATATATATATATATATATATATATATAAGCGGTTTATTGAATAATATAGGCAGATTATATTTTTTTGTAATAATCTTTAGTAATTCTCTAATTAGCTTCTTGATGCTAAGTTGAAATTCTTCAAAGAAAGAGTCTTAGATTTCAATCTAATGCAAAATTAACCGCAAGAGGGAATTATGAAGACAAAAGTCATGTAGCTGTTGTTCTTGTGATAGTGGCATATTTTTTATTTTTTTTTATTTTTTAAACCCACGTGAACGTGATGTATTACAATTATTTATACATTTTAAATTTTTTCCATAATCGTTCCTCCTTTGGAATGCGCCCGAATGAACTGCATCACCTCTGGTTTCAGGACTAGGGCCTACCATACAACTTACATAGAAACAAACCACCCACATTCCCTGCGTGTTCCATCATCAAAAAGTAAGTTCCACTCAAACAGTTTCTTTCCACGGACCATATCTCTATGGAAGAAACTCCCAAGATGATGTTTCCCTGATCATTACAATCCTGACCTGCTCAAGTCTCGAGTCAGCCGTTATCTTCACCTCTTATTCATATAAATTATCACTTGAAGTAACCCTCTACCTTCAGTGTCCTCAAAATCTTCTACAGGTTAAAAATACTGTAAAAAGGAATCGGATACTCTTCAGTAATGAATTGAGTTCTCCTGGTGACTGGTGTGTGTATACACCGCATATATGTAACAGGCTAAAGTTTCCTTTCCCTGATTCCATGCGCCTACGGCTTAGAACGTAGGACCTACGACTGACACCAACTCGGTCGAGTTTCGATGCCGGCTGGAAGTAAGTGGAAAGTCTAGACACACCGATGAGCTGTAATACAACGAAACAGGCTTGTATGTGGATAACTAATATATATATGAATTTTTTGAACATTATTTTTTATCGATACTCGTATTTAAGTAGTTATTCTGTTTTTAATGAAACAGTATTACATATTTATATCTACTGGCCTGATTATTTACTATAATAATCAGGGCAGTAGATATAAATATATAATACTTTTGGTTTTTGGCCATAATAGGATTAGTGCAGTACACATTTGTATTAAAAATTGTTCGATACAATTATATTGTAGAACTTTTTAATATTTTCCATTTTCAAACGAGTTATTCCGCTATCCAAGTTTCTTTAATCGTGGTAGAAACCTGGTTAGCAGAATAACTCTTCTAAAAATGAAATATATATATATGTATATATATATATTATTGAAAGTATCATGGCGCATATAATTTCAATGATTAATGTACGATTAGGTAAATTCAGTTTATTGACTGTTTTGAATAATTTTACTGTATCTATAAGAAAATTGCAGATATAAATAACTAGCAGTATAGCCCGGCGGTGCTCGGGTGTTATGAAAGCTTTAAAACTAATCCATGGTCCTGGAGCTCAGACTCAGCCTAAAGAATATTGTGTGAAATTTGGTGAGAATCGGATAAAAATTGTGGATTTGTATAAAGGACATATAGACAGATAAACAGACACGCACACAAACATCTTGCCTTATATATATATATATATATATATATATATATATATATATATATATATATATTATCGATTTTCTGCACTATTGTAAGAAGTGCAACCTTGAAAATTCTGAATATTGTTTCTTATGTCTTTGTCTATGAGTGTATCAAATTTGATTAAAATCGGACCACTCCTTCTATAACCTGATTTTTTCGATTATCGATATTTATCGGCGGTACCTCGACACAAAACCTAGCTAAGAATACTCGCAGAGTAAATCTTCAAGAAAATCGGTTCAGCCGTTTTGGAGTCTATAGGTAACGGACACACACACAGACACACACACACACACACAGACAAAGTTCTATTTATAAATAACTTTAAATATTAGAAAAAATAATTAATATTAATTATAAGGTGTAATGAAATTTCTTTAAATTGTACACCTGAAATTTTGTGTTGTACAATAGTAAGTTTTGTCGAAGTGAAGAGAACAGTACTAAGCATTTTGTTTAGGTCTCATTGTTGTCATTTTTTTTTCTAATTTTTTTCTTTTTGATGTTTATTATTATTTATTAGTTTTTTTCTTGTTTTGTTTTTGGAGTTCAAAAAACATCCAAGCCTATCAATAAAATAAAAAGGCATAAAAATTCACAACGTAAATCCGGGAAAGCCTGTCACCCTCCAACGCCATGCACTTTTTCCTCCGCTTCTAAGGTCACAATTTCCCATTTACTTATTTCATATTAGAAGATCAATCTTATCAGGTTACAATTTCTACTCGGGCCACGGAAATGACGCATGCGCATTATGGGTTGGCATGAATTGAAAACGTTCATTCATGCACACGTGTATGCTAGTACACCATCACGCAAGGACGTCCCCACGCACCTTGAACCAGTCATTCGAAAAGATTATAAGCTTCTAAAAGTAAAGCAAATAAATGAGTTTGCAAAAAAAAAAAAATATATATATATATAAATAGTAAGCACCTGTGTCACGTAATTTGTTTCAAAAGTACACACAAACATATTTATACATACATACATGCGCACACACACGCACATATTTGTGTGTATGTGTGTGTGTGGCAAAAATAGGCCAGCCCCAAAATAAAAAATATATATTAAAATTTTAATGGTTGGTAAAACGTCTTCTTCATGTGCCGCGTCCCTTCAAGACGTAGGCGATCATGGACTTTCACTTGGCTCTGTCACTTGTCGCTCTCAATTGTTTTTTCGTGGTATCTCTCCCAAGCCCCGCTCCTTCAACCATTTATTTAGACCTATCAAGTACGTCTCGCGTTGCTTTTCCCTGTCTCTTCTTCCATTTATCCGAGCTGTGAGTATCAAGTTATCCAGGCCTTTCTCCCTCATTTCGTGTCCCAGGAAACTCATTTGTTTCTTCCTGATATTTGTTATCAGATTTCTTCTCGTTTGCATCCTTTCCAACACCTCATCGTTGTAAACGTGCTCAGTCCATGGTATCTTCAGCATCCTTCTGTAAAACCACATTTTTTTTGCTGCCTCAAGCCTCTTACTGGGGTATATCATTCTCATTCCTTGTGCAAAAATCTTTTGGTAGTCATAAGTTATCTCCCTCTAACCTGTTACTTGTTCACCACTGCTGTAGCTTAGACAATAGTCCAAATAATGTAAATAGTGTAAATACTACGTCGACTTAGAAATATAGACAAATACTAACATGTTTTACTTTTATTAAAGCTTCCTCAGAGACTGAGAGAAAAATAAAAATTAACAAAGAGACAGTATACTGGTATGTTGCGATGTGGGGTTAATTCTTATTGGTCAGATATCTTCTTCTTCATATGCCATGTCCCTTCAGGACGTAGGCAATCAGGAACTTCACCTTGGCTCTGTCACTTGTCGCTCTCAATATTTTTCTTCTTGGTATCTCTCTCAAACACCGATTCACCATCCATTTGCTCATGCCTATTAAATATATTTCACCTGCCTTTCCTTCAATCCGTCCTGTGAGGATTAAATTCTCCAGGATGTCTTTCTTCATTACGTGTCCCAGGAAACTCAGCTGTCTGTCCCTGATGTTAGGTATGAGTTTTCTTCTCATTTGTATCTTCTCAAAGACCTCATCGTTGCTCACGTGCTCAGTCCATAATATCGTCAGCATCCGTCTGTAAAACCACATTTCTTTGCTGCGTCAAGCCTCTCCTTCATCTTTGACAAGAATTAACAAAGATTTAAATATGTTGATTAAATAATTTAACTTTTCCTTTTGATTTCTTTCAATATTGAATCATTTTGAATAAAATTGCATGCCGATTCTGTTTTCACAGAAATAAAAGAGTTAATATGTTTCTGTGCAAGTTTTAAAGAGGTAAAGTGGTTAAAAAATGCTTATGTTTACGGAAGGGTTAATATCTAGATTTGACTCGCCCCAAAGAGGCCTATGTACTTTGGTTTATTTTACATTTTTGTTGAAGACTTAAAATAGGATCGTTAAATTGCGTGTTTCCATAAAAGTAAGTGACAAAGTAACGTGTTTCAGTTTTTGAAGTTTTATCCAGTTTTTTGGATAGTTCTGATACATACATAAAACAATCCAAATATACAGTTGAATGTAAAAATAAAATATTTCCTTGATAATGGCTAAATGTATGTTTGAAAGCTCTTGGATAAATAAACCATTCAGAAATTTTTAATATAATTCAAATAAAAAAAAAGAAAACTTATAGAAATTTTTAAAAAATTTACAAAATAGCTTTTTACACATTTTTAATGAAACTTGCATAATATAAGGATTGCTGCCCAAATACACAATCATATATATATATATATATATATATATATATAGTCATCCGTAGACAGATCTATTTCGCTGTATCACAGCTCATTAATACGGTTAAACAGCCGATTGCTTTTTACCCAGGATTGAAACCAACCGAATTGGCGTCAGTCGGCGATTCTACCTCTGAGCAACGGGTGCTCGGTAGAAGTAGCCAGCCTTTCTATATTATCATTATGCACACCTAACAGCTGAGAGTGTTCGAATTCATTGCTGAATGAACAATATATATATATATATATATATATATATATATATATATATATATATATATATGAAGTGATCATCCTTATATATGATCTTGGAGGTGATACCTTTGATGTCTCCATCCTGACCATTGAAGATGGAATCTTCGAGGTAAAGTCAACTGCAGATGACACACATCTTGGTGGAGAAAATTTTGATAATCGTATGGTGAATCACTTCATCCAAGAGTTCAAGCGAAAGCACAAGAAAAACCTTGCTCAAAACACACACACACACACATATATATATATATATATATATATATTAGGTTTGGTGCTCATGCTATATATCTCGAGATTGTCGAGAAATTCCTAAGATGGCCAGTCAGTGTTACCGGTCCTGCCATAGCAACGCCGCATCAGACACATTAATTTTCGTGGCTCTTCTTCTCTGATACTTCGTAGGTCGACATAATGAACATAAGTGTACTACCAGACTGGCAACTAGGTCTCAGTGTTTTACTGTTGAATTAGTTAAATGTAATGATCTACACAAGTAGTTTCTTCTCTCGCACTTTTTACCTGTTGAAATCTCATCTGTTTTCTTGATACCATGCTACAAAGAACCTTATAAATGTAAATGTTATATCAGTTACAACAATTTTCTGTCATTCTATATATATATATAATGTGTAATATTTACTAATGTAAGTATATTCCACAGATATTTTTTATAAAGTGCTAAATACAACAGTAGAGCATAAATATATCGTAATAATAATAATAATAATAATATTAATAATAATAATAATAATAATAATGACAAACTGCAACTTCATAGCTATTAACACTAAAATTTTATAGCTATCAAGTCGTAGTATGTCATAATAAAAAAAATAATAATAATTATTATTATTATTGCTATATATATATATATATAAAGTGTCTGTTTACATATATATATATATATATATATATATATATATAAGCTTAAAATTATGCTTAAATTTTTAGGCAATCATGATGAGATAAAAGAAAATCCTCTCATTGGTGGAGAATATTTCAGTTTGTTTAATCTGAATTTTTTTTAAATTTTTTATATGAAGAATTGTCACTTAATTTTTGGTTCGTATTTAATTCATATCGTTTCTCTTGCTTGTGCACTTAATACTGACAACTCGAAATTGCCCGAAATTATTCGATAAAACCGAGTCAATTGATTTTCAATCTTTCGTGAGAAGCTAAAATATTGATCTAATGAGTTATTCTGTCTATAAGCCAGTATACATTAATTTCATTTTGGACAAAAAACATAAATATAACTAAAACATAAATATATAACGTTTATCGAAATAACTAACATGATGAATTATATATATATATATATATATATATATATATATATATATATATATACCGAATGGAACGAATTTAGTGTGGTCTGGTGAAATGACCCAATTTAGCTCATAGGAATGAATTATAATTTATAAACAAGTTTTCCTTTATAAATATCATATTGCTCAGCATAACATCCATTGAGTCTACTATATTATATATAACGCTTAATTTTTTAATTTATAGTAGATCTTGTTGGATCATCTTAGCCATTCACAGACTTGACATTATTGCTGATATATATATATATATATATATATATATATATATATATATATATATATATATTCAAAAATGGCTGACAAGCTACTGTGATTAAGCTTTTATTCAATTCAATTTTTATGTTCATATAAGTGTTTTCTGTGTTGGACATAAATTTTGTAAAATTTGTACAAATGTCTGCATATTCGAGCTATTTCGGTTATTCTTGTACCCATTTTGAAATGCCATTTTTATTTTATTGTATTTTTAACAAAATGTGGAGGGGGTTATGTATGTGTGTAGAGTTTTATGAATATTCTATTTTTCAAATACAGAGAGTGCATTCTGGCCTTGTTCATAGCTGATAGTATTGAGTGTTGTTTTTTTTATTATCACAAAGAATACAAACACAAGAAAACTTAAAGAAAAAGTTTAATCGCAGTACCTTGTTAGTCGTCTTTAATGAAAATGAAACATGTATAATAGAGTGACTACTGCCCAAATACGCACACACACATAAATATATATATATATATATATATATATATATATATATTAAACACTAAAACTGAGATATACACATATATATTAAACACTAAAAATGAGATACACACACACACACACACACACACATTGGAGTAGATAGATCTATCTATCGCCCGGTTCACACTCCACCCACGTCTATTGAACAGGTTAAGAGGCTCATCCCTTGTTCCCTGTTTAGGATGTGGTTCCCGGCTTTATCTTTTCCAATCTTTTCACTATTACGTAGCCCCCTGCACATCAGTGGCGTTACCGCCTTGCTCGGGGTGATACGATTAAAATATATATATATATATATATATATATATATATTAAACACGTTGTATTAAGCGATAGAGAGAAGTTAGCGTTGCAGATTTTATTTTGTATTTTCTCATATTTTCTAATGAGGTTTTTTATTTCCAAATGTTATTTATATTCAAATATTGTCCATATGTTAACCGAATAGTTTCGAACGTTCGAAAGTACTCGGCATAAATATAATTTGGAAATAAAAGCCTCATTAGAAAATATGAGAAAATACAAAATAAAATCTGCAACACTAAGTTCTCTCTATCGTTAAATACAACGTGTTTAAAAGAAAGGATGCTGCCAAAATACACGTGTGTGTGTGTGTGTGTGTGTGTGTGTGTGTGTGTGTGTGTGTGTGTGTGTGTGTGCGTGCGTGTAGATAGCTCGGTAACTATAAAAATTATACATATTCAATTAATATAGTTAAAATGAAGATTGTTTAGCCCACTAATCGAGGATTATGTAAGCACACATCGAATTTCACGCAATAATCGAAAACGCATTAACCAAAGGTGCATTAATCGAGGGATGCTTTTATAATAGACTAGCATCATAGCCTGGCGTTGCCCGTGCAACTCAGAACATTTTAGTAGTAGGAGAAGCATTAAAAATATCTATCTTCTTTTGTTTTGGTAAACGTGATTTGATGTTTTGTTTGACTTTGTAAAAAAAAGAAAGAATACACTAACAACGTGAAAACCAAATACAAAGAACAAACTAGGAAGGCACATTCAAAATAGGACTCGCTAAAGGAAGCAATACTGACATCAGCAAACAAAGGAAAATAGGCGCAGAAAGAAAAACGAGTGGATGACGGAAGAGATTCTGGACATTATGCAAAGGAGGCAGAAATTATATCAAGACATGGAACGGAGTACAGGGAACTCCACAAGAAAATAAGAAGAAAATGTAGACAGGCTGAAGAAGAATGGCTCAATGACAAATGTGTAGATGTAGAGAGATTGAGCAGGAATAATAAAGCAGACCCGCATAAAGAAATAAAATAACTGATAGAGCAAAAAACTTGCTCTTCAACAGGATGTCTAAAATCTAAGGATGGAACAATCATTTTGGAGAAAGAGGAAATACTCCAACGATGGGAAGAACTTTTCCACGAGGAGAGCAACCAATATTACGCAAAGATGAGGACAGACCGGAAATATTAAAGTCTGAAGTGGAATCTGCAGTAGCCAAACTGAATAGAAACAAAGACGGGACCAGACGGTATAGAGCTGCTGATAGCCTTGGAAGAATTTGGTATAGAAAAAATTACTGAAATAATAAATGAAATATATAATAGTGGGGTATACCAGATGATCTCAGCAAGTCTATCTTCATAGCACTACCTAAGAAGCCAGGAGCAAACGAGTGCGAACTCCACAGAACCATCAGTTTGATGAGCCATATAACAAAACTGATCGTCTGAATCCTGATTAATATAGCGAGAAGCAGAATCAGGCCAGAGATAGGACAATCACAGTGTGGTTTCGTTAAAGAAACGGGAACAAGAAATGCCATATTTATATTTAGGATGCTCTCCGAAAGGGCAATGCAAATGAAGAAGGACTTATACCTGAGCTTTATTGATTATGCGAAGGCGTTTGACAAAATACGCCACAAAGAACTGATGGAGATGCTCGGCAGCCTGAACATATTTGGGAAAAACTAAAAGAATCTTTACTGGTAGCAAACCGCTTGCATACGGACAGGTAATGTATTGAGTAGATATACAAAGATAGAAAGGGGCGTAAGACAAGGATGTAAGACAAGGATATAAGACAAGGATGTGTCTTTTCACCGGATTTGTTCAACTTGTACAGCGAGAATATTTTGAGGACCCTAGAAGTTATGCCTGGATTCGTAATCGGAGGCCACATTTTAAACAACCTAAGGTACGCAGATGATACAGTGCTGATAGCAGACACAGAAAGGAAACTACAAGACCTCTTACAGAAGGTAGCAGTAGAAAGTAACTAGAAATAAACTGCACGAAAACTGAATGCATGGTCATCAGTAAAAAGGGCAGCCCAAAATGCCAAATACAGGTCGAGGATACCAGAATCAAACAGATACAAAAATATAAATACCTGGGAAGTGTTATAACAGAAGACGGAAAGTGTGACACAGAGATCCGAAGGCGAATTGGCATGGCGAAGGAAGCATTCCAGAAGTTGAGTAAAGTATTAAGAAACAGGATAATTTCGCTAGAAACTAGGAAGAGAGTACTGAATTGCTATGTGATGTCCGTCCTTCAATATGGCAGTGAATGCTGGACAATACCATCAAAGATTAAAGAAAAACTTGAAGCAACTAATATGTGGTTCTACAGAAGGATGCTGCGAATCTCATGGACCGGGCATGTGAGTAATGATGAGGTCTTGGAAATGATGGAAACAAAAAGGAAATTAATACTGAACATCAGGAAGACACAGCTGAATTTCCTGGAACACGCAATGAGGAAGGAGGGCCTAGAAAACCTGATACAAACAGGCCAGATAGAGGGAAAAAGAGACAGGGGAAAACAACGGATAATCTATTTGAAGGACCTAATCAGGTGGATGACAGAACGAGGATTTCACGGTGTAACAGGAGAAGGCGTGCTCAGAGCCATCAGGGACAGGGAAACGTGGAAAGCCATGATCGCCTACGTCCTGAAGGGACAGGGCACATAGAAGAAGAAGAAGAAGAAGAAGAAGAAGAAAAAGAAGATAAATGATAAATAACATACAATTAAGTGTATCGACAAAAAGGTTTTTTAATATGTACGTGAAGTACATATGTTGGGTAAAATTAAGGTCTTTTTATGTTTTGTGTACATTTGTGATGCAGTGGATATCGGCTCAGAACGAGAAATCGGAGAGCTGAGTTCGAATTCCAGTTGAATTCCTTGCATTCACTTACGCGCAGATGCCCTTGGGAAAGGTATTAATCCATCTCTTCCCTCCAGCTATGGGTTAAATAATAGGACAGATTGGGCTGGCAACCAGTCTACCTCAGAAAGCACCTATTGCGTGATTATCTTTCTGCCCAGTCATTCATGTCTCTTTCAAGACATGATTGCCCAAGCTTGTATCACGTATGGCACTTAACTGACTGAATATGTTTTGATATAGTATAACCCACTTCATTTAGTTTCTTTCCGTTTTAAAAAAAGAAAAAGAAAATCATATAGATTATTTGCTGAAAAAATATTTTTTAAAAGAGAAAATCTTATCTAAACTTAAAATTCTCTGTCTCCTTTTCTTTGTACGCACGTGTAGTCGCATCAACAAAAACAGCACATTGGTCTGATGATGTCCTACACATCGAAACTCGTCACATTCTCTTCCACTTTGTCATATTTTCCCATGTATATATATATATATATATATATGCATTTATAGATGTATTATGGAAGAAATATATCACTAAGAAGATTTAAATATATGTTTGTTTTTCACCTTTATGTTCTTAGCTATACAATTTCCTTTAATGTTTTATTCTCAAGCCGAAATAACATGTTGGTCATTCGCCCTTAAAACAGTTATACTCCCACCCCGAAGATTAGAAGCTCTGGAGATTGTCTGACAATATCCGGGTATTAAATTTGGTTGACCGGTCACCATAACTCATTTTATGATTTATTTTCAGATTAGATTTATTTACCTCACTTTCATTGATTGATATATATATATTTTTTTTTCTATGTATTGTTTGTGTTGTCTTGATTTGATAACTCATGGTTAGTTTCTTTAGATAATTACTGGTTATGGTCTACTGGGTTAGGTTCGTGGTTTTGGGAGAGACAGACAGAGAGAAACACAGACAGATAGAGAATGAGAAAAGGAGACAAAAGAACAGGGAATGAAAGCGGTTTATTCCTTTGATCCTACTGATCTTACACAGCACACGTATATATATATATAGCTACCCACGTACATTCATACTTTTGTGTGCATTTAGATGAGGTCATGGAGTATAAGGAGCTGATACTCTTTCTCTCGCCGCTTCGACGGAAAATTTATTTGTATAAACCTGATTTTTGAGAACGTTTATATCTTGATGCTGTAAATAGTGCAAACTTTTAAAATCATATCAATCTTAGCTGTTAAACTGCACGAACGAGTGAAATATATCAACAACCCGTGTCATGTTACTGAAAACTTTCTAAAACACCAACAAGTTTATGAGTATAGAAAAAGATGTTTATTTACTAACGAGAAGTCTTCCCTAATTAGAAACATCCTGATGTCCCAAGATATGTTATATTGGAAGAAATCATTTCTTAAGTTATATTTTCTATATTGTGATTCAACATATTTATACGCATGGCAATTATGATTTAGTTATGAATGTAGTGTCTGTTGAGATCTGAAGGCGTATTAGTTAAATGCCATACGTGATACACGTTTGAGCGATCATGTCCCGAAAGAGACTTGACTGACTCGGCAGAAGATTATCCCACAGTAGCTTGCCTTTGTTTTCTGCAGTAGGGAAGAGACAGATTAATAACTTTCCTAGGGGTATCTAAACTTATTTATAAATTTAACTTTCTCTGTGTGTGTCTGTGTGTGTTACATATAGACTCCGAAACGGCTGAACTGATTTTCTTGAAAATTTACACAGTTGTATTATAAGCGTCTGCAAGTGTTCTTAGCTAGGTTTTGTGTCGCGGTACCCCCGATAAATATCGAAAATCGATAATCGAAAAAATCGGGTTATAGAAGGAGTGGTCCAATTTTAATCAAATTTGATACACTCATAGACAAAGACATAAGAAACGATATTCAGAAGTTTCAAGGTTGCAGTTCTTACAATAGTTCAGAAAATCGATAATATATATATATATATAAAAGGCAAGATGTTTGTGTGTGTGTGTCTGTTATTTGTCTGTATGTCTGTATTTTTTCAGTAATTTTATTTTAGTTTTGGGTTTGGCTCTAAGTAATATAAGTGTAGATCTTAGTGTCAGTCATGATAGTATTTACTCAGAGGACTTATTTAGCCTTCAAAATTCAGTTTACGACGAAAAACTTATTTGATATCGATACCAGGAAATGGAAATTTGACTTATATCTATTCGTTTTTCTTTCAGTCTACGGTTTCGCTTTAACTAGAAACAACTATTGCTTTTTAGTCTTTCGTGCCAACGTTCAAAAAGTTTGAGCTCCAGGACCATGGATTAGTTTTAAAGCTTTCATCACACCCGAGCAACGCCGGGCTATACTGCTAGTTCAATTCAAGGAATTGAACTAGAATTCGAACTCGGCTCCTCCGATGTGTCATTCCGAGTCGATATCCATTGCACCACAATGCCCATCCAGTAAAGGCGTACTGGCATGGCCAAAGGTGCATTCTATTCCAGAAGCTGAATAGAGTATTTAGAAACAAGAAAACTTTTTCCTTTGAAACAAAGAAGAAAGTATTGGATTGCTATGTAATGTTTGTTCTTCAATACGACACTTAATATTAGACAATCTTATTACAGATGAAGGGAACATCTGAAGCAACCAGAATGTGATTCTACAGAAGGATGCTGAGGATAACAAGAACCAAACATATAAGCAACGACGTAGTTTTGGAAAGGATGGAAACGAAAAGGAAACTGAGACTTAACATCAGTAAAAGACTGTTGAAGTTTCCAGGACATGTAATGAGGAAGGTGAGCTTGGAGAATCCGATACTCACGAGACGGATAGAAGAACGGAGAGACAAGAGAAAGCAACGCGTGTGGATTTAAGCAGATGGTTGGTGGAGCAGGATTTTGGAGGTTTGAGAGAAGTGTGTTAAGAACTAGGGAAATGTGGAGGGCCATGGTGTTCTACGTCCTGAAAGGACACGGCACATAGAAGAAGGAGTAGTGTCTTTATTATTCCTAATTCTTCTGATGTATTCTTGAGAGCAGTTTGGACTTGAAGACACACTGTTAAAAAGCTTGATCTCTCATTATTAAGTATAGCTGCTCATTTCTAAGTATTCCAATCTACTCCGGGTGATTTGTATTTCTTCAACACCTACAAAGAAAACCTGTAATCTATCCTGCAAGTATGAGGACCAGGATTACAATTCAAGTATAGGATCCGTTAGCTTAATATACGGTTTTAATTTCAGAGTTGTTCTTTTACAATATCGGCTATCACGGCTATAGAGTCCAGTGTAACCTGCTAATTAGCCGATAGAAGAAAGGGACCCATGCCAATGTTATTTGTCTGAATGTAACGACCTCGACTGGAATTCGAACTCTACTCGCCGGTTTCTCGTTCCTAGACACTTATCATCCTTGATCGAGAAACTGGAAAAGCCAAGGAGAAGTTGCGGTCAGGGAAGTGTGTGCACAAAAAAAAAATAAAAAATAAAAAGTAAATGACATGAAAATAAAATATGTATAGTCATCTGCAGACAGATGTGTTTCGCTGTATCACAGCTCATCAGTACGGTTAGACATTCGATTGCTTCTAGCCAGGATTGAAACCTGACCGAATAGACATCAGTCGGCGATGCTACCTCTGATCTATGGGCAGACTTTAGCGTGTTATGTAAATGTAAATACATACCAGTAGCCGAGGGTGTTCAAATTCATTACTGAATGAACGATACGTAGATGCTTAAGTAACTACTGTTTTTTCAAAGTCTACCATTTCTCTATAGTGCTCAATCCTGTTCTATAAATACTTTCGTGGCTTCTGCTCCAACGAACTTAAGTCACTGGTGCCTCTGCAACAGGTGTTTACTCGTGCAACCAGATTGGCAACTGGGTCCCACCCATTCACAGTAAGATTAACCAAATGCAGACGACAATTCTACTCCTTCAGCTTCTTCTCTCGCACTTCCCGCCTGTGGAACTCGCTTCCATATTCTTGCTTTCCTGGCGGCTACAACCTCCAGGAATTTATATGCAATGTCAATACTCATCTCTTAACCACTTGACTCTAGTTCTTTCACCACCCCGTATATCCTTTCCTTTCTCTCCACCTTTGCAACTGTCATCACACCTGTATTCCCATCCTTCTCTTGCTCCTTTCTAACTGGTTCGTCTTCCTCTTCACTCTCTTCTACTTAATCTTTTTACTTTTATGTAGCCCACTGCACATCAGTGGCATTACCGCCCTGTCCGGAGTGATACGACTTAAAAAATCAGGATGTGTGAGCGTATGTGTATATATATATATATATATATATATATATATATGTGTATATATATATTGATGCATGTTTCATTAAATAATATAGACAAGTTTAGTTGATTTATTTTATGTAGATTGCTTTCATATCGTCTGATAAGCTTAACAGCATTATTGTTGAAAAAAGAAAGAAAATCACAATACTGATACATGTTTTTATTTAATCCTTTCTGAACTTTCGGCTAACATTCGCCGTTATCAAAGATAACAGTTGTGTTGGTTGTAAAGAGCAGTTCTCGGACGGGCCATAGAAGTAGTCGTATATTTTGTTTGTGTGGAGGATTGGCGATCACGTGCATGCATGCTGGAAGCGGAAATCGCACTACAGCTTGAGGCGTCTCACATGAACACACGAGAGTGGGGGCGAGAAGTATTAAGTATGGAAAGCAATTGGGATAACTAATCGTTTCTGTTATCTATTATAGGCATTTGAAAATGTGTGTGGAGACTTCGTAGTTAATTTTGTTCAGGTTAGGTTTCAACTGTTTTATGTATATGGCTTCGAGTATTTTTAGTTTTTGTTTATTGTTATATATATATATATATATATATATCTTTAAGGTATGCTATATTTCTGTGTTACAGTGCTTATTATCCGGGATAGAACACATGTAAGAATAAAAGTAGAAATTGAGTTGAACACCGAGCAGGGACAGCCTTGAATATTACATCGAAGGATGAAACAGATTGTTGAACTATGTCCACTCATATAATATATATATATATATATATATATATATATATATATATAGGAAAGAATATTAATAAAAAGTTTTGAATTTAAAGACGTATTCTTTCCTATACATATTAAGACAGTATACGTGGATGATCATCACTATATATATATATATATATATAAATTTTCTCAGTATATACTGTTAAATATAAGAGACAATGAATGTCTATTATGTTTAATCAGGAGCCGTTCTGAACGTCGTATTTTGTCTTTAATTTCAGGTGAAAATAAAGAAAAAAATCCTCCAACATTTGGATAATTTTTTATTAATTTGGTTCTAAGCTTTCGGCTCACATGAGCCATCTTCAGAGAGGTTATTAACACGTTACATTGCATTTGAATACATGGTTCTGTTGTCATTTCGCGCTATCACCCGGTGTGACGTCATAGAAACGCATTGCAAATTTGCGAACTGCGTTTGTTATTTTTGGTAACTATTGCAGTTGCCTAGCGGAGTTTTATGTCAACACAAAATAAAATCGTCAGTGATGGTGGATGTTATTGTATTACCGTCTTAATAACCTCTTTTTTAAGAAGCAGCCTCATGAAATCCAACAGATCACATTAAGAAATATACAAAGAAATACACATTGTTTACTGCCTGAAAACCTATGATTAAGTTGAAGTAAGAGAAGATGCTTTTAAAAGAATTTTAGCCATTAGGTAAGTAAATATTTATGTATATATCAATGACTCAATTATTTATTGCAATTTATAGAATCATTTTAAAGATTTTATCTAATTTTACCATAATTATTAAAGTAGTAGAGATTGGAATATTTTTAAATGAATCAATGAATAAATTTTTATATTCTTTCAGGAGTGGAGAGTCAACCAAGAAAAGGTTAGAAAGAATACCAACCATTAATTTTCATGCCACACACTGGACACAATTGATAGATTTATCATTATGTGGCATTTTTGAACCACCAATGACGGAAGATATTTCTGAATCTGAACATTGTTAAATGGAACCAAGCCTGACTTGCCAGATTTGCCCTCACATTCCCAAGGCATGGAACGGGCAGTCAAGTTAACAATGGAAGCTTTGGAAACAGTATATGGTTTTGAAGAAAGGCATCAACATATTACAGCCAAAGTTTTGAGAGAGAAATTGAGACCAGCATTTTTTGTCTATGGGCTCTTATATGGATCAATTTGACTATATATATTAAGCTCTATTAAAATAGTATTTGTTTTTCCTTATTTGTTTGTTCGTTATATTTTCACTTATAACAGAAAAAATCATTTAAGGTATTCAAATATCACTGCTTAATTCATGAGGTTAAAAGGCAGTTTTTTAAAGCAGATACTGAAAGTGGGGGGCAGAATTTCAGTTTTAAGATTAGTCATCATTTCTTTAATAAATATCATTTTTATAAAATAAAATGACATTCCCTGATTTAAATACTAAAATTATTTGTTTTTCTCACTAATATTCAAGCCAAATCTTGCAAAAACGAGGAATTTTCAGTATATTTTTGTCTGCGATCTTTGATGCCAAACGCTCAAAAAACCGTTGAAGTTTTTGATCTAATATTTTGTATCAGTACTTAATAGGTCCATAAACAACTTTCGGTAAGTGAGATTTTTTAATATTTAAAAAAAAAGTGAAAAATCAACCTACCCTAATATATATATATATATATATATATATATATATATATATATATATATATATTAGAATAGGTTGATTTTTCACTTTTTTAAAATATATATATATATATATATATATATATATATATATATATATATCTTATGCTCTCATTACGATTGAGCTCTCTGGAGAAGAAAATTTTAAAAACAGTTTCCAACTCTGTGATATATGCGTGATTCTTCAGAAATTAATTGAGTTGTTTTGGTGACTGGCGTGTGCATACACTACTTATATACAAAACGTTAAAATTTCTCTTCTCTGATACCATGCGCCTATGGCTTAGTGGGTGGTGACTTCGACTAACACCAAATGGGTCGAGCTTCGATCCCGGCCAGAAGCAAGTGGATGTGTTTAGCCACATTGATGAGCTGTGATACACTGATGAGCTGTAAAATAGCGAAACAGTCTTGGATGTGGATATATTATGCTCTCATTACGATTGAGCTCTCTAGAGAAGAACATTTTAAAAACATTTTCCACTTCTACGATTAATGCGTGACACTTCAGAAATGAATTGATTTTTTTTTCGGTGACTGGCGTGTGTATACACTGCTTATATACAACACGTTAAAATTTCCTCTCTCTGATTTCAGGCGCGTATATATATATAAGGATTCAGAAGTATAAATCGGTGAGTTGAGTTCGAATTCAAGTCGAATTCGTTTCATTCACTTGGGAAAGGTATTAATCTATCTATTCTCCCTCCCGCTATGGATTGAATGGCAGAACATAATGTGTTTTATTGCCTTGGTTGGCTACAGTTCTACCGCAAAACGTAATGGAACCTGCTGCGAGAAAATATTCTGCCTAGTTAGTTATGTTTCTTTCGAGACATGATCGCCCAAGTGCATATAACGTATGGCACTTAAACTACTGACTGATATCTGTGAGGAAAATTGTATGATAAAGTAGCAAAAGTTTAATTGTGACTTGTTTCACGTGTAATGGTCTAACCCTATTATGACCAAAAACTAAGTATTAAACAATCAATATATATATATATATATATATATATATAAATTATTATATTATATTATTATATTATATATATATATATATATATATATATATATATATATATAAATTATGTAGTTGTTTAATATTTTGACTTTATTGCTTGTTTTTTTAGTGTACGTGTAAATGGGTGTTTAATATTTTTATTTTGGGTTGGACTCTTTTGCTGTTTTAACTTTTTTGTCTTTTTGCTGTTTTGATGTTTTTTTTTTTGTTTTTGTTTTTGTCTTTCTGGGGGTGATATTTTATTGTCAACAACGAAAAAAGAAAGAAAATCAACCAATCATAAACAAGAACGAAAAGGACAATTAACAAATCACAAAACAGACCACTCCCACAAAGTCACACTATGCTCTACATAAACATGAAAAGACACAGGGACCTCACAGCCAATAGTCCTGACAATTGAGAACATCATAAACTCTCAAAACTTCGATGTCGGCGTGAAAAAAATTAAAGAGACAAACTCTTCGTACTTATATACACGCACACACACACACACACACACACGTGTGTGTATGTGTAATAATATACTCAGTTATGATATGAGATTAAGGACAGGATGATTAAATAAAATAAAGACAAGAGAAAAACTGTATTTTAAATCGCCTACGCGTTTCGTCATGTGATGGACTATATCAAGGCAAAAAGAGTGCATATATTTCTGGTTGCCAACACTGTTTATAGATACTTCATTTAGAATAAAGCTCATTTCGTCTTTTTGCCTTGATTAAGTCCATCACAGGACGAAACGCGTAGGCTATTTAAAATACAGTTTTCCTCTTGTCTTTATTTTATTTAACCATATATATATATATATATATATATGTGTGTGTGTGTGTGTGTGTGTGTGTGTGTTGTAATTTTGTTATTACAATGGTTTATAAAAGTTGAAAACCTTATGAAGAAAAGTTTCAGAACAATTCTGTTCTTTTTCAGGTGACTATCTGAAAAAAGTAGAATTGTTTTGAAACATGATAATGTTTGTGTAGTGATATAAAACTTATATATATATATATTTAGTGTATCGAGGCAGCAAGTAATTTTCTAAACATATGCTGCTAAATATAAGAGACAATGAATGCCTATTATAACTATATAGTGGAAAGTAATAATCAAATTAAACTCATTATATATTATAAAAAGTTTAAAACAATTGACCTCATAGTCTATAATAACCCAACAAGCACTAAAATAAATTCTCTACAAAAAAAAAAACAATGTAGTGTACCAATTTACATGCCCATTCAGAGATTGCATCTCTGATACTAATCAAAAACCTAGTACATATATTGGTTTTACTACATCCACGCTCTCCCGTAGACTTACATGTCATCTTTCTGATCAGAGTACTATTAAACAACATTTCTCTGAAAAACATAAACATGTAGGTAATATCAGACATCAGATTTTGGTCAACAATACGGTGATCCTTACTCATACACACAGTAAGAGGAATTTGCAGATATTGGAGGCCATGTACATCAAATCTAAACAACCAACACTCAATAAAATCAACTTTAAATTCGGAAATACCAGATTACATTGCATTTGACTACATGTTTTTTTGTCATTTCGAGCTATCACGCAGTGTGACGTCATAAAACCGCAAATTTAAGCACTGCGTTTATTATTTTTGGTAACTATTGTCGTTGCCAAGCGGAGTTTTATGTCAACACAAAATAAAATCGTCGGTGATGGTGGATGTTATAATAATTCAGTCTAAACAACCTCTCTGAAGATGGCTCATGTGAGCCGAAAGCTTAGAAGAAAATCAATAAATAATTATCCAAATGTTGGAGAATTTTTGTCTTTATTTTCAACTGAAATTAAAGCAAAAATACGACGTTTAGAACGGCTCATGATTAAACATAATAGACATAATATAAATTTTTTATCTGTGCCTTAAGTAATTTTATTTGCATCTGGATATATATATATATATATATATATATATATATATATATATATATATAGTAGAATCAGTCGGTTTGCTAAGAAAGTCGGTTATCTGTATAGGGCCAGGAAGTTTATTCCGCCTGAAACAATACTGCACATATATAAATCTACCATCCGCCCGTGCATTGAATACTGCTGTCATCTCTGGTCGGGTGCTCCTGATATCCACTTGGGTGTCATTGACATGATCCAACTGAGAATCTGTAATGCGATAGATCCCGACTTGGCAGCTCGGATACCGTCACTTTCTAACCGGCGCAATGTGGCTTCCCTGTGTCTCTTTTACAAATACTTTCACGGCTTCTGCTCCAATGAATTTATCTCACTAGTGCCCCCTATCTATAAATTTACTCTAGCCACAAGATTAGCAACTAGATGCCGCCCTTTTACTGTGAAACCAATAAATTCTACTCCATCAGCTTCTTTTCTCGCACTTCTCGCCTGTGGAATTCCCTTCCATTTACTTGCTTTACCGACAGCTATAATCTCCAAGAATTTAGATGCAAAGTCAATAATCATCTCCTATCTCACTAACTTGCATCCTCTCTCTCATGCTCATTTCTACGTCCACTCCACTCTCATCAGTATTCTCATCCTTTTCTTACCCACTTCCTGACACGACCTATGACCTGTCACTTTTTCTCATAACTTTTTTCTTATGTAACCCCCTGCAAAAAAGAGGTAGTAAAATGCCTTGCTTGGGGCGATATGATTATAAAAAAAATAGTTACATTTGTCAGTTTTCTTTTGTTAGCGAATTAGATAATTTTTCAATTCATATTTTATTATCTGATTTAAAATTGCATTTCAATTTCAGATTGAATTTTTATTATTTTGAAACTTGACTAGTCCTGTATTATATTATACTATTTTTATTATATTTTAATATTATTAATATTACCACAAATTGCGGCTTACAATCGGCCTGATTTACAAGCCAGCCTCAAGATATTTATCTCAATATTATACTCAGCGTATAAGTCGAACCACTAATATATGGTATGCTACCAGTGACCTAAAAAGTTAGGTTTGCAACCTTGACCTTAACATATTTTATTAGGCTTGAATCCAGGCCCCTAAAAACTTTTATTATGCTTGTAACATCTACCCACAAAGATTGTATTAGGCTTGAAACCTCGACCCTAAAAGATTTTATTAGGATTGAAATCTCGACTTGTACGCAACAATTTCACGGTATTTAGTTTAGACAAATATATTTGTCTTTCAACGTGATCCCATTCTTTGTAAATGCACTGTACTTACGATTTCATATTAATCAAATAGATTCGACATTACACAAGAAACATTTAAAATAAAAATCCGGTCCTAAAATGTGTCAGGCTATGGACTCACAGATTCACCCTCAAGCACTAAGTACAACTTTAAGTCAGTTTATTCGATAACAAAATAATTTAAATCCTATTCTAAAAATAAACTTCCAATTTCACTGGGTAACCCATTATAGTATCTTTTTCCACAATTAACTAATCTTAGTATATAACCTTAGATAAAGCCATTAACCTTCTAGGGCCATTCGTATCATATTTGATACAGTATTTCCCTATAAGGAAACATTTGGTATTTCCCTATAAGGAAACATTTGGTATTCATTGACTGAGCAGTCAGTACTACTTTCATTTGAAATTTATAAAATATTTCTCTTAAAAAATGTTTCAGGAAAATATTTCTTTCAAGGCTTGTTTTCATACTGTATCAAATATGATACGAATGGCCCTAGAGGGTTAAGCATTTCTCACATTTAAACCTGTTACATAAAAATAATTATTTTGCCCGAGATAGCGCTGAAAAGTTCCCAGCTCAATCAAATTTTCTATATTATTGTTTAAATTTTTGCTCATTGAAATAAATATTTTAAGATGTGGATTAGCCTGGTAACTTTACAGAACGCCCTCGTATACTAATTAGTCAAAACATGAGAAGCTGTGACATGTAGCAAAAACAACTGTTAGTTCCTCGTAATAACAGCACATGTAAGTGCAAGATGTATCTTAACTTCATTGCTGAATAAAATAGTCATGTACAAGAAGAAGAATTTTAGTGATTTTGAGAAAAGACGATTTATATAACCAGAAATTTAGGTCAGGAATTTCCGAAAAGAAACAAACATTTCATTTTTTTTTTTTGACAAGTTTGTAATGAACGAAAAAGAAAAAAAATCACCAAACAATGAGAAAATCTTGAAGAGCCAAACATTATTGACTTATATTCTTCCCAAACCAACGGAGGACTATTGCAAAAGAAATTCAATCAGTTTGAAGGAAGTGATAAGGCAAATAGGACAGTACATTGAACTTTTATCTAAACTTTGTGTGTGTGTGCGTCTGTGTATGTGTATCCATTAACTATAGACTCTGAAACGGCTGAACCGATTTTCTTGAAAATTTACACAGTTGTACAATATGAGCATCTGCGAGTGTTCTTAGCTAGGTTTTGTGTCGAAGTACCCCCGATAAATATCAAAAATCGATAATCGAAAGAAATCGGGTTATAGAAAGAATGGTCCGATTTTAATCAAATTTGATACACTCATAAACAAAGACATAAGAAACGATATTCAAAAGTTTCAAGGTTGCAGTTCTTACAATATTGCAAAAAATCGATAATATATATATATAAAAGCAAGATGTTTGTGTGTGTGTCTGTTTATCTGCCTGTATGTCTGTATTTTTTTCAGCCCTTTTATTTTAGTTTTTGCTTCGGGTTTGGCTCTAAATAGGTATAATTGTAGTTCTTAGTCTCAGCCATGATACCATTTACTCAGAGGACTTATTTAGCCTTCAAAATTCAGTTTATGACGAAAAAACTTATTTAATATCGATACCAGTAAATCAAAATTTGACTTACATCCATTCATTTTTCTTTCAGTCTACGGTTTCGCTTTAACTGGAAACAACTATTGCTTTTTAGTCTTTCGTGCCAATGTCCAAAGAGTCTGAGCTCCAGGAGCATGGATTAGTTTTAAAGCTTTCATTACACCCGAGCAACGCCGGGGTATACTGCTAGTTCTGATAGAATTACAAGAATATCTTGTAGATATTAATCCAACCTTCAGAACATGTATAATGCATCCGGCAGCAAAGCTTCTGATGGGGAGGTTGTGAGGAGCATGGGACCACCTCTTAATTGCTGTTGTTCTCAGGTCCACCCTGACCCGGAATGGTAGTACCTGTTGGGGTCCCAGGTATGGGCAAATAGTTAACCCACAAAACTTGGGTCAAAACACTATAAAGCAAAAAAATACACTTGTATAGAAAGAAATACATAAAAATAAGACTTTTTGAAGGAAAATTATTACCAGCAATACATTTTTGAAGAAAAAATTATTACCATAACACATTTTTAAAGGAAAAAATTTTCAGCAAAACATTTTTAAAGACAAAACTAGAAGATATTTTTAGTTTCCTAAAATAAAACCGAATTTTTAAAAAAATAATTAAAATCTGACTAAATCAACCTTCTCACTATATCTGAACATTAAAAAAAAAACTAACCTTAAAACCCAACCTTTTTGGCATTAAATAACCCACAGAGGTTGATATGCCATTAAACTAAACTCAAACTCAAAACCTGTATCCCCAACCTTCTCTCTGACAGCCCCTATAACTGGTTCGTCTTTCTCTTTACTCTCCTCTTATCTATTCTTTCTCTCTTATGTAGCCTCCTACGCATCAGTGGCGTTACCACCTTCCTTGGGGTGAAACGATTAAAAAACAATGCAGATATATAAACATCATATACACTAAATGTTTTAGTAACTAAAAACAAAATAACTTTTTTTAAAATCTAGTGATGGTGGCGACAATTTCCTACTGTCTATAAACTGCTTCTGTCACACATAACCTTTGACAATTAAGTTGATCTCCAAACTACAGGGTACTATATACCCATGGTTAGTGTTCTCGGGTTAAGCATCCCCAAAGTGTCACAGGATGTTGAGTCAAGACTTCTGGCTGTCCACTTACACGGATCTCGACGACCCATCCATCTTTCGGGAAAGTAGATATTCAGTCATTTACGAACGACAATAGCTAAATTTGGAGGGAGGCCATCTTGTATGAAAATGAAATCTTCAACATTCTCCCATGCATCATCGATAACTGGCCAGATTACATCTTGTAGTTTGTTAAGTTACATTTCAGAATTCATGTTATTTCGAAGGTTGTATAAACACACAATACAGTAGGAAGTCATTCCATACCACATGTGACGATTCATTTTTTCAGAGATAACAAAAGGATCTTCGTTTGCCCAGTAGTGGCAATAGTGGCAGTTCGCCAACTGATATGAAATATTGTCACTGCAGGGGATATTTTAAAAGAAATTTGATCAATTACCATACCAACATATTCCCACCAAACTCAATGCAAATTTTGCAGTCTGCAGTGGAGAGTGATTTGCAGCAGTGCAACTACAAAGCATGCAATTTTAGTCCCATCTTCAGCACATGTGTGCAAAAAGAACCCACGTCACCTTGCTGCTGGTCGAAATGGCATTTCGACCAGCAGCAAGGTGACGTGAGCTCTGTTAGGCTAGGTAAATCCACTGCTAGGAAGGTTGAATCCGTCCTGCATATATATAGATCAACCATTCGTCTGTGCATGGAGTACTGCTGCCATATAAGGTCAGGCGCCCCTGCTGTTCATCTCAGTGTTCTTGACAGGCTCCAAAGGAGAATAAGTAATGTGATAGATACCGACTTGGCGGCTCGACTCCAGCCACTTCCCCACCGACGGGATGTGGCTTCCTTTTGTCTGTTCTATAAATACATTCATGGCTTCCGCTCCATAAGTTACTGGTGTCTCTGCAACAGGTGTTTACTCGTGCAACCAGACTGGCAACTGAGTCTAACCCATTCACAGTTAGATCAACCAAATGCTAACGACAATTCTACTCCTTCAGCTTCTTTTCTCGCACTTCCCGCCTGTAGAACTCGCTTCCATATTCTTGCATTCCTGACGGCTACAACCTCCGGGAATTTAAATGCAATGTCAATACCCATTTCTTTACCACTTGACTCTAGTTCTTTCTTTAACACCCTGTATATCCTTTTCTTTTCTCTCCACCTTTTCAACTGTAATCACACCTGCATTCCCATTCTTCTCTTGCTCCTTTCCAACTGGTTCGCCTTCCTCTTCACTCTCTCCTATCTAATCTTATGTAGCCCCCTGCACATCAGTGGCGTTACCGCCTTGCTCGGGGTGATACGATTAAAAAAAACTGTAAATTTTTTAATCTGCTTGCACTATTTCCTAGTCTCTGAACTTGTAAGGGCGACCGCTTCTTTGAGTATCAGCTAGAAATCCTGGAGTCATTAGCTTAGAACAATTCTAGACTGTCTTTACGTCAACTGAAGCATGTTCTCTAATGGCCCTTCATCATCTTTGCACTCGAACAACGAAATTTCCAAACTGCATAACGTGCCACTAACTGAGGACGTTCCTGTAGACATTCAGCCACGCTTGTGAGGATTTCAACTTTCAAACAAAATAATTAATCTGAAAAGACAAACACAAACATTAAATTCTCATATATTAAACATCAAAACACACACACACACAAACAAAAACAAAAAAAAACTCGAGACAAAAATTCCAAAAAATAAATCATTCATGATTATTTTAAAATAGGGAGTTACTTTTCAATCACTCTGTACATTAGCGGCAATATTACATCATTCTACAATGGAACTAGCTCGAGTCTTTTTCTCTCGCATTTCTCGCTTCTGGAACTCTCTTCTGGATTCTTGCTTTCCAGCTAAATTTGATCTTCAAAAATATATTTGCAATGACAATCGTTACCTTTTGTCTTCTTTATTCTTGTTATTTAATTGTTCTCTCTCTCTCTTTAATAATGTTATCTCTTTCTCGTTATCTCTAACATTCTATAACTGTTTGCATTTTCGTAACTTTATTGTCTTACTTGGAGTGAAATGATTAACAAAAATAATTTACCGTAGTGTCTTACATTTTTTGTTGCTCTTTTTGGTCTCTAAAACTGTTGTTCATAGTTTTCATTTTCAATTTGATTTGATTTTAACTCTTTTTATATATAAGACGATGGGTTGCCAATTGGAGAAAAATATGAGTCTTTTCTACATCTAATTCTCTTCTATTACAAAAAGAACGGAACTGAAATGCTTTTCATGCTTCAGAAAGGGGAACTTCGATCTCACAGACAGTTCGGTCTTCATTTCTGTTGTGGATTCTGGTTGAGAAACCACACAATATAATAAAAAACAAAAACAGAGACTGACATAGAAAATGTAAGTTATACTGAACAAAAATATACAAACTGGAACACGGGTTAGTCAATTCAGGAATACTAGGAATACTGTTAGTAGGAATCAATATATACAGTCTTGTAATGAAGAAGTATGACCGGGTAATGAATCTATATCCAAAACAACTCCAACTTAATATGCACCAACTTACTGACCAACTAAGCGGCTGGACAAATACTGAACCTCTTTACAACTATTACAGTATTTAGTTGGCCCTCCCACTTAAGGTAACATGTGATACAAGGTCAGTTATATGTGGGTCTTCCTGGCCATATAGCCCGGCCAAAAAATACCTGTCCATCGTTACCCAGTCGTGATTCTACCCTTCAGCGGAACCACGACTGGATTAGTGCTCTCTGCCTTCGAAAGCAGAGAACTGACAGTGACAAACGTAGTTCTTTACAACTACTACAGTATTTAGTTGGCCCTGCCACTAAGGGCAACATGTGACATAAGATCAGTTATATGTGGGTCTTCCGGGCCATATAGCTCAGCCAAAAAATACCTGTCTAATCTTACCCAGTCGTGATTCTACCATTCGGCGGAACCACGACTGAGTTAGTGCTCTCTGCTGGAAAGCAGAGAGCGCCTTCTACCCGAAAACAGAGAGCTGACAGTGACAAAGTAGCAGCTTTGCGACTACTGCTGTATTTACTAGCCTTCCCACGCAAGGCCGGATGTGACACATGGTCATTTTATAGTGGGTATTCCCGGCCATATAGCCGGGCCAAAAAATGTCTGTCTATTTTTCCCCTGTCGTGCTTCTACCCTTCGGCGTAACCACGACTGGGTTTGTGCTCCCTGCTCGGAAGCAGAGAGCGCCCTCTACCCGAAGGCGGAGAGCTGAGAGTGACAAAGTAGCAGCTTTGCGACTACTGCTCGCCGTTCTCTGTATAGGCAAGATTATACGTACACATCAGGCGAGTCCATTTTTATGTTCAAAAAGGGGTGATTTCGTCACCTGTCTTTTTCATTCGATGGGTGAGTTTTTAAAACTCGGTGAACAATTAATATTATTAATTGGTTCTTCTTCTTCTTCTTCTTCTTCTTCTTCTATATGCCTTGTTCTTTCAGGGTGTAGGCGATCATGGCCTTCACATCTCCCTATCCCTGGTGGCTCTTAGCACGCTTTCTCCTGTTACACCACCAAAACCCCGCTCTGCCATCCACTAGCTGAAGCTCATAAATCTAGAATATAAATATAGAGATTCTAGCATACCCACAAAATGAGGGATCAGTTTATATATTGATTATAATATAGATTTGATCCCCCACTTTATAACCACATAATAATTTCTTATAAACAGTTGGTATATATATTCTTTTATGTGCCTTGTCCTTTCAGGACGTAGGCGATCATGGCTTTCCACATCTCCCTATCCCTGGTGGCTCTTAGCACGCTTTCTCCTGTAACATCTCGCAACCTCTGTACTATCATCCCCCTGTACAGGCCCTCCAACTATGATATCCGCTGCTTTCCTCTGTCTCTTTTTCCCTCTATCTGGCCTGTTATTATCAGGTTCCCCAAGCCCTTTTTCCTCATTGCATGTCCCAGGAACTTTAGCTGTCTCTTCCTGATTCTCTATATTAAATTCCTTTTCGTTTCCATCCTTTCCAAAACCTCATCATTGCTCACATGCTTGGTCCATGATATCCGCTGCATCCTTCTGTAGAACCACATTTCAGGTGCTTCATGTTTTTTCTTCATCTTTGATGATATTATCCAACATTCACTGCCATATTGAAGAAATGACATCACATAGCAATCCAGTACTCTCCGCTTTGTTTCTAGTGAAATTGTTCTGTTTCTTAATACTTTACTCAGCTTCTGGAATGCATCCTTGTGCTTTTGGATCTCAGGAATATTAATGTATAGAAACTGCTGTGACCACAAAGTGAGGGATCAGTTTATATATTGATTGTAATATGGAATTGATTCCACAATTTATATCCAATATACTTCCTTAGAACCACATTTCAGCTGCTTTAAGTTTTTCCTTCGTCTTCGAGGATATTGTCCAACATTCGCTGCCATATTGAAGAACTGACATCACATAGCAATCTAGTATTCTCTTCTTTGTTTCTAGTGAAAATTTCCTGTGTCTTAATACTTTACTCAACTTCTGGAACGCGTCCTTCGCCATGCTAATTCGCCTTCGCACTTTCTGTCTTCTGTTAGAACACTTCCCAGGTTTTTAAATTTTTGTATCTATGGGAAAAAAAACCCCAACGAATTTACCTGATAACCCAATAGAAGGTGTTTTGTTATATATCACCCATTAATGTAAATCTGGTACAGTCTTTCATGACAAATCTTCTACGATACCAGTAAGGAATTTCCCGCCGAACGTTTAGTGATTATAGTTAGTTGATGCTGGCTTTCTCATTTGTAACACTTGTTTTCAATCATAAATTAATTTCAAAATAAGATACTTTATTTTTGACAGTCATTGTTAATCTTGACTCTTTTTCTCTTTTGTACCTCACTTCTGTGTGGGCTAGTTATTTCTCAATCAACGCTGAGGAACTGTTATTTTTCTCTCTCTTCTCCACGCAATCAGCGTGCATTCGTATCGTTTTTCTCTTTTTTTCCTTTCTTCCCCGCTTCCTCTCTCTTTCTCTCTCTCTTTCTCTCTCTCTCTCTCTCTCTCTCTCAAAACTTTAATCTTAAATCTAAAACTTATCTGCCCCGATCATAGCCCCTTTCACTAAACCGTTGTCCCACCTTGAAATCAATTCCCACCCTTTATCTCTAGCAAGAAACCTGATCGCGTGGTGTTTCACGGGTACAGGGACGGCGTTGGAGTAAACAAATTGACTCTATGTTTCCTGTATGGGGACAATATATCACATGGAAGGGACTGAATGACCCCAGGTCTGTTGAGTATAACGTAAAGGAACTCTTGACCTTCCTTATTTGTTTGATAGTTCATGCTGAAGCACTTGCCTGTTTTGGTAGATGTGTCCAGTTTTATTTTATTAAGATCTTCTCAAACGTCTTTCTCCATTGAGAGTTTAAATTTCATTCTATTTTCTTTTTATTTAGTTCATATACGTCTCCACAGGATGTACATTGTGGTGCAGTGGATATCGACTCGGACCGACAAAACGGAGAGTCGAGTTCGAACTCCTGTTGAATTACTTGCATTCACTTACGCACAAATATCCTTGGAAAAGATACTAATCCGTCTCTTCCCTCCAGTTATTGGTTAAATAATAGGAAAGATTGGGTTCTATAGCCTTGGCTGGCAACCGGTCTACCGCAGAAAGCAATGGAAAACTTCTGCGGGATAATCTTCTGCTAAGTCAGTCATGTCTCTTTCGAGACATGATCACTCAAAGCGTGTATCAAGTACGGCACTTAACTGACTGATTGTATATAATAATTCGAAACATAATTAAAACTTCTACTGGGTATAAAGTGGGGGATCGGTTTTATATTCTTATGAACTGATCACCCACTAATATTACTTAATATCATAATGTAATACAATCTATCTCTTCTCCCTCCAGTTATGGGTTAAATAATAGGGCAACCAATCTACCACAGAAAGCAATGTCAACCTTCTGCGGGATAATCTTCTGCTCAGTCAGTCATGTCTCTTTCGAGACATGATTACCCAAGGCGTGTATCACGTATGACACTCAACTGACTGACTGACTGACGTTCTCACAATCTCATCTTTTTCCTTTTTCTTCTTAACATTTTCCTCTTTACGATGGAGTAATTGACAGCGGCCCGAATTTAGGAATTAGTGACCGGAGTTCGAATTCTACTTGATTTTATTGAATTTACTTGCGTGCTAATACCATTAAATATTATCTCATCTCTTCTATCCCAGCTATGAATAAATAGCAGAATAGATTAAGCCATAAAAACATGGTTGGCAGCCAGTCTATGAGAAGAAGAATTATGACTTCGAAACAACTGCCGTTTTTCGGGTTCTGCCTCTTTAAGCAAAGGCTAGACGAAAATAACCTCACCTTGTAAATCGTTTTGAAGAGAGGAAATGACCGTCTTCACTTCAAGTTGCGGAAAAAATAATCGGATGTTGATCTTGGAAAAGATCAAAAGTAATTGGGTTAGACAAAACTATGGCGCATACGATGATAAAATTTAACTCAATATCATAAAACTGATTAGACAACTGAAAATGATCAGTATAAAAATATGTACACACAACATGTCTATAATGAAATTGCAGGGTTCTTTTTTCAGTAGTTCTCTAGTGAAAAGGCATTTCTGGTAAGCAGATGTTTTGTCATAAAGTGCTCGATATCAAGCTAAGGATAGAGCGTTGACAGCCAGTCTATGAGAAGAAAATTTCTGATTTCCAAACAACTGCCGTCTTGCTGGTTCTTCCTCTTTAAGCAAAGGCTAGAAGAAAATAACCTCACCTTGTAAATCGTTTTGAAGAGAGGAAATGACTGTCTTCAAGCTATTATGAACACCCCAGGTTTGAACAAACACAAGATTTGGACACGTACTTAATTCGTGATTCGTAATTAGTTTCCCTGATGGAAAAAATTGTACCTGGGAAATAAAATTATTCTTATGATGAGGTTAGATCATAAGCGAAACCTGTCAACGAAAAATCCCAAAGAAATCTAATTGAGTTAGACAAAACTACGGCGCTTACGATGATAAAAATTATCTCAATATCAAGAAAATGATTAGAAAACTGAAAATGATTACTATAAAAATATGTACACACAACGTGTTTATAATGAAATTGCAGAGATCTTTTGTCACTAGTTTACATAGAAGATTTCCAAGCAACAACAAACTCGTGCATATGAGACGCTGAAAGCAAATGTCACACCACAGCTCATGACATCACACATGAACATGCGAGAGTGAAAACAAGAAATATTAAATACGGGAAGCCACTGAAATAAACCAATGGCTTCTGTTTATTTACAATTATGTTAGGGTGGTTGCATAGGGAGTAATGAGTTGGTTAATGTATTTTGTTAGCTGTTATACAGAAGTTGGAATTTGCGATATGTAAGCCGAAAGCTTAAATTAGGTTATTAAAAAATTATGTATCAATATTTTAATTTTCTTTCTTCATTTAATGATAATGCTATTAAGCTTATCAGAGAATATAAAAAAACATAAAATAGACAAAATTTGTCTATATTATTTAATGAAACATGCATTAATATATATATATATATATATATATATATATATATATATATATATATGTAAATTCCTGTGATTTGAACAGAGTCTACTGTAATATATTCCATGCAGGTAAGCAGATTTTTGGTCATAAAGTGCTCGATATCAAGATGAGGATAGAGCGTTAATAGAATTTATGTGGAGATGTTTGTAACTTAGAAGAGCAATGTTATTACAGTCAGGCCGAATTCAAAAGTTCGAGGGATCATTATTGTATTATCTTCTTTCTATAGGGTCATTTGTTTTACTGTTGGTGTTTTTTTTTATCCTCTCTATATGAAGTTTAGTTTTGTTTAATATGTTCGTGTGAATAATTTTTTGCTTGTTGAATGCGCTATTATTTGTCCATCTTTGCTTTTCTACTGTTTCTTAATTGGTGCAAGATTTATGGTAAATTGCTTATCATTGTTTTGATCGTTTTAATATATATATATATATATATATATATATATATATCCTTATAATTATATACTGATATACATATATATATATATATATATATATATATATATATATATATATATATATATATATATATATTATAATTATATATATATACACACACATATATGTATATATATATATATATACTTATATATAGATAAATATATAAATATATATACATTTATATATATATATATATATATATATATATAGGTATAAGTATGCACACACACACACAGACACACACACACACACAGATATATATATATATATATATAGATATATATATTATATATATTAAACCCAAAAGTTGATCAGATAGGTAATCCCAAAAACCCGATACTACTTCATATTAATTTCATTAATATTAAAATTGATCAAGGTGGATGGCTCGATGCATATTTTATTTATAGAGCTAAATATAAAAAATAAAACAAAAATTTCGATATTTATATCCATTGAATAGCCATTTCTACGAGGAAATCCTCGCTTCTTCAGCAACGGCAAAACGAAAATTTTATTTAAATAAGGATTTCCTCGTAGAAATGGTTATATATATATATATATATATATATATATATATATATATATATATATAGTACTGTGTAATAGTATTAGGAGAAGAATTATTTTATTTTTTATGAGGCATATTGAGAGAAAATTAACAATTTAATTAAAGTAATCTTATTTGATTTACTCAACAAATGCTTTAACAAGAAAAAAAAACACTTGTTACAAAATAAATTTAATATTTAGTGTAATCGCTTTTTGCTTTGACCACAGCCTTCATTCTGTCAGGCACTGACATCACAAGTTTCTTCAATGTATCTAATGGTATCTCCTGCCAAGCAGCTTGTATTTGTTCCCAAAGTGTGTCTTGCAAAGTAACATTAGATTTATCAATTTTTTTATCCAAAATATCCCATAGATGTGCAATAGAGTAGTTTCAAAATAACTTGTTTAATAGAAAATAGGAAAAATTAAATATAACTAATTTTTAATACATTTCTTTTACACGTATTTTTAAATAATCGATATTTATTAACAATTTACTTGGCTTTTCACCCTATCTTTGAATTTCAGTGAGGTTTTTAGGAAAATTATTCCTGTTCTAACATTTTTGCACACTACTGGTAATGTGCAAATGTATTAGGACAGGGGTGATTTTAAACTTTATTTTGATATCTCATAAAAGATAAAATAGTTCTTGTCCTAATACCTTTGCACAGTGCTGCATATATATATCATGTTTGTATGTATATATGTATGGGAGGATTATAAAAATTGCCAATACTCCCTTTTCCTTCTCAAGTTATCCATAAGTCACATTTAGCACGGCTTAGCATTACTACTACTTTTGGAGAATATACTTAGAGAGTACAGACACAAATTATAGTAATAAAATCTCTTCAGATATGGTTAAGAAATTTACCGAAAGCGCTCGGGTTCATTACAGTGTTTCTACACGTTCTTTAAGAGAAAACTGTAAGAAAATTAGAAAAACTGAATAAAATATTTTATAAAATTTTGCATGTTCCTCAATTTCAACTAAACATATATAACAGAATGATTGGCACTTATATATATATATATATATATATATATATATATATATATATATATACGCTCTCATACCCTGATTGAGCACTCTGGAAGAGTGGGAGACTTTGAAAACAGTAGCTACTCCGGCATATACGCATCGCTCATTCAATAATGAATTAGAGCACTCTAGCCATTGGGCGTGTGTAATGATATGCTCGCTAAAACATCTGCCTTCTTCTACCGGACGCTCGTGGCCCAGAGGGATAATCGCCGACTGACACCAATTCGGTCGAGTTTCAGTCCTAGGTTAGGAAGCGATCGGAGTCAAACCGTACAGATGAGCTGTGATACAGTGAAACAGATCTGTCTGCAGAGGACTATATATATATATATATATATATATATATATATATATATTAATAATCCAATCTGAGATTTCGGCTTACATAAGCCATTTTCAAAGATGTCAAATTCCATTATATATTATGACAATTTATGGATAAATGATAATGACAATGTGTTTTTGTTTTCATGGATGATTTCCAGACAACAACAAACTCATGCATATAAGACGCTGAAAGCGAATGTCGCATCACAGCTCATGACGTCAGACATGAACATGCGAGAGTGAAAATAATTATGTTCTTTTAGAATTATGTCAGGTTGGTTGCGTAGGGAGTAATCACTTGGTTAATGTATTTTTTTAGCTGATATACAAGAGTTGGAGTTTGCAATATGTTAGCCGATAGATTAAATTGGATTATTAAAAAATTATGCATCAATATTGGAATTTTCTTTCTTCATTTAATGTTGTTGCTATTAAGATTATCAGAGAATATGAAAAAACTTACATAAAATAAATAAACAAAACTTGCCGATATTATTTAATGAAACACACACACACACACACACACACACACACATATATATATATATATAAATATATATAAGCAAAATTAAGGCAGACACCTTATTTCATGGTAAATCGGAAGTTTAGGCTTATTTCAGACGAACCATCATAAGCTTCCTTCTTTATTGTACAAAATATTTTACACGAATGAAATTCACAAAGACCTAAAAAAAAAAAAAGAATAAAAATATAGGTCGCTCCCTTAAAAGAGAATATTTTCTTAATTTTTCTCTTTTAAGGGAGCGACCTATGTTTTTATTCGGTTCTTTTTTTTTTTTTTGAGGTCTTTGGGAAATTCTTTATTGTACAATCTTTTATACAATAAAAACGGAAGATGATGATGGCTAGCCTGAAATAGGCCAACACCTCCGATTTACCATGAAATAACGTGCCTGCCTTAATTTTTCTTATATTTGAATATATTAGAGTAGACACTGTTCAAATCAAAGGAATATATATATATATATATATATATATATATATATATATATATATATTCCTCTGATTTGAACAGAGTCTACTCTAATATATTCCATGGTGAAACTTTTTTTTTTAAATTACAACTTGGCTAAATCCCGTCATCACAATCCCTTCCTATATTCCTTTGACCGTCATTTGTCAGCATCTCCTGAACCTTTTCGCTTTTACAGCCCATTTCGACACACTACTAATGGGGTGCACCGTGACACGCTCATATTTTAAATCAACACTAATTTTTTCATAACCCTTGCTTTTTATTGTCTAGGCATTAGCACCCATCGTCAAATGCCTGCCAGGCTGCCTGTCCCCGACCCACAACCAGTGCTTTCGCATCGAACGACCAACCGACATTACTCCGTTTGGTATCAAACCTGTCCCCATCTCATTATGATATTCGCCTCTGCTCGTAACTCGTTACTCGCCGACATATTCCCGTTCTGTTATCATTCATACAGAGTCAGATTCAAATCAGCAATCAAAATCCCGTCTGTTCTCGCGAACTGACAACGTGACAAAAAACAAAACAAAAACGACGGACGAGAAATCGAGAGACAGTGGAAGAAAGAGGAAAAGAACGTGTGTGCTGGTCGATGTGGGTGTGTTATCGTGATATTGGCGGGACGTTTTAGCGGGAATTCTCCTTTTGCGTGCGTGAAACGAGAGGAATTGGTTCAACAGTGGATGAAAACAATCAGTACTACAGAGTACTAAAGAAAAATAATAGCAGTTAAAATTCGCACTCACTCGTGCGGAGATCCATATTATAAGAGTAAGACCAACGGGTGGTCTTTCAAAAAGCAGGATATATATATATATATATATATATATATATATATATATGTGTGTGTGTGTGTGTGTGTGTGTGTGTGTGTGTGTGTGTGTGTGTGTGTGTGTGAATAAAAAAATGAAATAAATGAATAAAAAAACAGTCCATGTATTTTACTTTTAAGCACAACTAATGCAAACACGCATTGTTGGTTAATGTTAGTCACACAAACCTCAATCGAAAACGGCGAAAAGGATCTTCCACAGCTGGTATTATATAACAATAATAATAATAATAATAATAATAATAATAATAATAATAATAAAACGATAGTATGAATGATGGGGGCAGGTGGGTGAGAACAGAAAGGCATGGATGTAAAATATAGTAAAACATAATATATAAATCCAGGTGAAGAGGATTCAAAATCATTTGTAAATCATTTTTACAACCAACATCAAATATTGCCTGATGAAGAGAATCTATTTCGAAACATAGAAATTTCCGTGTCGTAATGTACAATTAATTCATAACTATATATACATATATATAGAGAGAGACAGTTATATTTCGATGTATCATCAGTACGGTTAGACATCCGATTGCTTTTAGCCGGGATTGAAACTCGACCGAATTGACATCAGTCGGCTATTCTACCTATCTCATGATATATATATATATATATATATATATATATATATATATATATATATATATATATATATCCTTCACCGGTAGCACGAATTTGAGTCTCATACAAAACTCAATCTTCAGATGCGAAGTATAGACTGACTTTTTACATAATAGAAATTTTAATAACATGATCTCGTTACAGCAATGTTGCCACAGTCAAATATTATACGGAGATAACAGTTTCGTATTTTTAAGTAATATTTTTAATCTTCTAAAATGAACGGCATTTACGTGTATATATATATATATATATATATATATATATATATATATATATATATATATATAACATGCATCTGATATAATATCATTACAAAAGTAGCTATTTTATTTAGATACTAGCTGTCTGTCTTATCAAGTGATGATGTTTATTTCAAGTTGAAAAGTTATAAAAGGTTCAAAACTAGCCACCCCCCTTAATCAGGCAGGCATTGTTACATAGACAGTAGGGACCAATCAATATAAAATACTTTCTATTTTGAAGAATATGAGAACAGACTCTAAAAACAATTTATGGAAGTATAAATATTAACATTTGATTAAAATATCGATTAGCATTATTATTCGTCTATTAGCCTCCTTTTTCTTTATTCTTTGGCGAATCTTAAATTCTGAATTTAACAGATCATTACATTTAGATTATTATAAATTTATTTTGATATTAAACGAGGAAAAGATATGGACACACACATAAACAAATCTATAGAAATCCTCCTATGGACAAATAGAAGAATATATATACACACAAACATGTATTGGTATGAAGACACAGGTACAACTGAATATACGCACATGTATATATATACATACACTAATTTTAAAATTTTGTTTTTATCGACGTGTTAATGTATCCGTTAAAGTTTAGAGTCAAGTTTGGAAAGCGTCTGTAAAGGCTACAATATTGGAAATATTTAAGAGCGAATTCGTAAGAATGCAAGGGCATTGAATGAACGAGATCAAGACAGACTTAATCATATTTCACTGCATTAAACTAAATATATACAAGCGCAAATACATAAGCACAAAACAAAAGCGTAAGCGACTAAAAACTTCACAATGTATCATACAAATATATATATATATATATCTATAAAAATGTTTATATATATATATATATATATATACAGAGACGCATACATGAACATCCGAACAAATATGCACAGAAATAGACACACATAAATATGAATATATATATATATATATATATATATATATATATATATATAAAGCGCTCACACACACAGACACACACACATTTATATAAAGCGCGCACACACACACATATATAAATATATACACTAATATATACATACATACACATTAGCAAGTATAATAAAATATCAATATGTCTACTAATACAAAAAGCATACGTACACCTATATACATACATAGACTAATACGCAGACAAACCCATGCATGCACCCAAGTATATATATTCTAATATAAACAGAGTGAAAAAAAGAATTCTGAATATAACCATTTCTACGAGGAAATCCTTATTTAAATAAAATTTTCGTTTTGCCGTTGCTGAAGAAGCGAGGATTTCCTTGTAGAAATTTCTGGGTTTAATATATATATATATATATATAAATATATATATGTGTGTGTGTGTGTGTGTGTGTGTGTGTGTGTGTGTGTGTGAGATATTAGTAATAAATAAATAAATAAATAAATAAATAAATAATAACTGGACCTATATGTACAAACAGTTAAAACCAGGCACTAACAAAAATTCAGTAACTATGTGAAATTGGTGCCTCAAGAATCAATAATTAAATATTAATTTGACAATCAGTGCTATAATAAAAACGTGTTAAATATTAACCAGATTGTATATGCTAGATTAAAATAAAGTAAATATTTTTTTAGTTCCTTATATATATATATATAATGTCATCCTACGTCGATGACACGAAGAATTAAATTTTTTTATTTATCTACATGTAATATTAGAATGTTTGAATTTTTACGTTTTATTATTTTTGCTCCTTTGATTTCTGTACCGGCATATTAAAATTTTCAATAACATTAATTTTATTTTATATTTTATATTTATATTTTATTTTTTATCTACATATAATCTTAGAATATTTAAATTTTGAATCTTTTTATTAAAGTAGCAGAAACTTATTTTTATAAGATTTTAATTTCCTTGAACATCGAGTGAACTTAAATTCAAATCTATTAAACTGTCAGTTTGAAATATGCACCTGATGATTGCTCAACGCATGAAACTCCGAGTCATGCCATCGACGCAGGACAATATGTAAATTTATTAATATATATATATATATATATATATATATATATATATATAATAAAACTCTGTACATACACTAAGCACTGTTTTATTAACACCGAAATAATAATACCATACATATGTACACCCACATAGGTATAATTATTAATTCAGGTCTCTCTCTCTCTCTCTCTATATATATATATATATATATATATATGGAGAGAGAGAGAGAGAGAGAGATAGAAAGAGAAAAAAGAAAGAAAGAAAGAAAGAGAGAGAGAGTACAAACTATCTGTTCAATTAATGTGACAAATTCTTTGCACTCTCTCGCTTTTGTGGTCAGGTTTAAATAAGAAAAGAACCGGACCTCAAAAGCAACAAAACCAACCCTGGTGAGTGAAGCCATTATAACGGTGTCCTCACAAAGATTCGAAGTAGGCAAGAACCTGCTCAGTTAAAGTAAGATATTATTTACACTAAATAATGCCTTTTCCAACCACGACATCGAACACTTCAGGGTAAAAACCTGCTTGCTAAAATATATTTTATTAGCAAAAAATTGAAAAAACAACATTATATATATATATATATATAATGTTGTTTTTTCAATATATATATATATATATATATATAATATTATTATTATTATTATTATTATTTTTATTGACTCTTCCGTTGACTTCGAATTATGAGTTAGACTGCCACACAAAGAAATTGTTTAAAGTGGTGAAGGCTTGTGTAGCACCATCCACACATTTTGGAACTGCTGATAACAAACAATCGGTTCGCAACAGATCGCATGAACAGCAGCCCTCAGTTAATTAACCCATAACTAGAGGGAAGGGAGAATTAATACTTTTCCCAAGGGTATCAGTGCGTAAGTGAATGCAGACTGTTCGACTTGACTTTACCAAGGTTTCACCTAAACCTTCACTGAAGATCCGTTTAGATGAAACTTTGGTAGGTTTGTTGGCTCACTAGTTTAATTTACTTATTCTGCTCTGCTTACGTATTGAGCGCTTTTTTGTTATTGATTACTCGTCTCGTGTTTTTTCTTTGGGCTACGTACTGGCTCAATCTAAATCGCTTTGCCTGATGTTCATGTGCTTAGCTCTTTCTTTTTATACAACAATTTTTTCTTTCCGCGTATATACGCGGAGGGTTTTTCGAAACGAGTATAGTGATGAGTTTTCATTTATATGTATGTGTGTGTGTGTGTGTGTCACAGTAACGTTCATCATTCATAAATCCCGGTTGCCTCTAGAGGTAGAGGGTACGTTAAGTGACAGTTTATGCAAATAGGAGGGTAAGATTACAGTAAACTTTACTCTTGAATAGATTAAGACTGCAGTATTGTGGGAACGTCCTTTTGAGAGTCGGTTTCACAGATCAGTGGTCTGAGGGAAGAAGATATTTGAGTTGAAATTATCACCGAAAAAATGCGTAGGTAATGTGTGTTGTTTGCTACATTGTAAGTGTCTCGGTGGGTTCTATCGATGGGTTCTAGCGAAGCAACGAATGTAGATCGTCCAAACACTCTCCATGGAAGTAGTGAGAGACTCGTCACATCCCGCATGTAAGATATATATATATATATATATATATATATATATATACGCGTGTGTGTGTGAGTGTGTGTGCGCGTGCGTGTGAGGGACCCCATTAAAACTTTGTACAATTGTTCAATGAATTTGAGTCAGTTAAGTGCCATACGTGATACACGCTTTGCGCGATCATGTCTCGAAAGAGAACCCAATCTGTCCTATTATTTAACCCATGACTGGAGGAAAAATACGGATTAATACCTTTCCCAAGGGTATTTGTGACTAGGTGAATGCAAGGAATTCAACTGGAATTCGAACTCGGCTTCCCGATTTGTCGTTCCGAGTCGATATCCACTGCACCACAATGCACATCCGCACATTTGAGTACTATTACTAAAACTCATAATTGCGCAATACTGAGACTATGATTTGAATTTCAGCTTTCGATATATTAAGCAGTCATTTTAATCGCACAGAAGCCTTTGAAATTTCAAACAACTATATTTGTTTCCTGTTACAAAAATTGATAGATCGACTCAGAAAATGAGCAATAATGATATCCCTTCTAAAAATAGATATTTAAAAACCGGTAAAACTATTTATCTAAACTTATTTATAAATGGAAGTTTGTGTGTGTGTGTGTGTGTGTCCGTTACCTATAGACTCCAAAACGGCTGAACCGATTTTCTTGAAAATTTACACAGTTGTACTATAATCATCTGCGAGTGTTCTTATCTAGGTTTTGTGTCAAGGTACCCCAGATAAATATCGAAAATCGATAATCAAAAAATCGGGTTATTATAATCAAATTTGATACACTTATAGACAAAGATATAAGAAACGATATTCAGAAGTTTCAAGGTTGCAGTTCTTACAATAGTGCAGAAAATCGATAATATATATATAAAAGGCAAGGTGTTTGTGTGCGTGTCTGTTTATCTGCCTGTATGTTTGTATTTTTTTAGTCCTTTTATTTTAGTTTTTGCTTCGGGTTTGGCTCTAAGTAGGTATAATTGTAGTCCTTAGTCTCAGCCATGATACCATTTACTCAGAGGACTTATTTAGCCTTCAAAATTTAGTTTACGACAAAAAAAAAAAAAAAACTTATATGATATCGATACCAGTAAATCAAAATTTGAATTACATCCATTCATTTTTCTTTCAGTCTACGGTTTTGCTTTAACTGGAGACAACTATTGCTTTTTAGTCTTTCGTGCCAACGTCCAATGAGTCTGAGCTCCAGGACCATGTATTAGTTTTCATTACACTCGAGCAACGCCGAGCTATACTGCTAGTTTTTTTGGGATTATTAAGCTATTTTTTCACTTCTTCGAGGCTATCTACTTTCTATAAATATTCGTTCCGGGAAGTCAGTATTCAGTGTTCGTTTTTTCGGCAAACCCGGAAAAGTTGTTTCATGCACAATTGAATTCTCAAGCGTTACCTATAATTGATTATTCAACCATTTACATATTTTTTCGAGAAACTTCTTACAAAGCCTAGCCATTTTAAAGTAAATTAAGCACACTTGAATCATACGAAGTTTTGTAAAGAAAACCTTAGTAGTAGTTATAATATAAATTTCCCGTCTGCTTAAAAGCTGTCCACTAGATAATGTCACGTATTCATGAAACATCGTAACTACGCGACTCACTTCTAATACTTAATTAAAGTGTTACTCCCTGATTGATACAGATTCCTCTATACGCTTGCTTCTTTCTTTCTTTCTTTCTCGCTTTCTTTCTTTCTTTCTTTCTCTTTCTCTCTCTCTTTCTTTCCTTCTTTCTTTCTTTCTTCTCCTCTCAAATATTAATATTAATTATAACTAATTACTCTCCTTTGAATTCGTCACTCCGCATTTTAATAATGATTAATTTTAAATTTAATAATTTAATTTTTTATCTCGTTGTAATTTTTGTCTATTTAAATGTTACTCTTGGTGAATCTAAAAATATTACACTAACATTATAAGAGTCAACTGCCAGGGACCTTTTGTGAACTTAAATTCAAATTTCTTAAACGGTCAGTTCGTAATATGCACCCGATGAGTGCGTAATGCATGGAACTCCGAGTCGTGCTATCGATGTAGGAAAATATGTATATTTATTATTATTTATGATTAATAGTTTTGTTTATAATACATTGAGCACAGTTTTATAACCACCGGAATCATTTTTTACATGTGCGTATTCCCATATGTATATTTATTGATTCATGTAAGTATATATATATATATATATATATATATATATATATATATATATTGTCATCCGCATACAGATCTGTTTCGCCGTATCACAGCTCATCAGTACGGTTAGACATCCGATTGCTTTTTACCCAGGATTGAAACCTGACCGAATTGTCGTCAGTCGGCGATTCTACCTCTCAGCTATGGGCGCTCGGTAGAAGGAGGCTAACTTTTTAGCGTGTATATTATCATTATACATGCCCAATAGCTGAGAGTGTTCATTCATTGCTGAATGAACGATGCGTAACTAAATAATTATATATATATATAAATATATGTGTGTGTGTGTGCGTGTGTGTGTATGGTGTGTGCGTGTGTGTGTGAGTGTGTGTGTGTACAATTATTTAGTTACTTAGTTTTTTGTCATAATTAATATCGACCAGTACAAAGTTGTATTAAAAAATGCACAATATAATTATATTGTAGAACTTTTGAATATTTTTCATTTGTAAACGAGTTATTCCACTACCCAGATTATTACCATCTTGTGTTTTCAGGCGATTGACAATAATTGATTTTACCGTTTTTTAAGAACGCTCACGTAACAGGAATTTCTTATGAAGACGAAATTTTCAAAGTTTGAAGAATTGTAACATTTTCATCCAGGTTTGTATGATCCTTGTCCAACATTTAGATATTTTTTATTATGCTGGTTCTAAGCTTTCGGAACACATGTGCTAAATTCAGAGAATTTACAGTGACGTTAACATAAAGACATCCACCATCAAAATGATATAATCTTGTGTTGGCATAAAACATTGCTATGCGACGTTAACAGTCACCGAATAGCAGACGCAGTTCGTAAATTTGTAATGCGGTTCTATGACGTCACACCACCTGAGATACCGGAATGTTAACAGAACCAAATGTCTAAATGCAATATAATGTGATGTGACCAGATTGAAATGTGATTTTATAAACTGTGGGTTACTTTGATTTAATGTAGGTTACCTCCAGTATCTGAAGATTCTTTTTTCTGTGTGCATGTGTGAGTATTATTGTGTTAACGAATAAATTGGTGACTATTATCGCCGTATAGCAATGTTTTATGTCAACACAAGATAAAATCATCTTTGATGGTGAATGTCTTTAGGTTAACATCTCTGTAACCTCTCCGAAGATGGCTCATGTGAGCCGAAAGCTTAGAACCAGTATAATGAAAAAATATCAAAATGTTGGACAGTTTCTGTCATTATTTTCAACTAAAATTAAAGCCAAAATAGGATGTTTACAACGGCTCATTATCAATCAAAATAGACATTCATTGTCTGTTATATTTAACAATGTATATATATATATATATATATATCGATTTTGATTGAACAAGTTCTGAAGTCAAATGATCTAATCTAAACTTATTTATAAATAGAACTTTGTCTGTGTGTGCATGTGTGTGCATGTGTGTGTCTGTGTCTGTGTGTGTGCCCGTTACCTATAGACTCTGAAATGGCTGAACCGATTTTCTTGAAAATTTACACAGTTGTACTATAATCATCTGCGAGTGTCCTTAGCTAGGTTTTGTGTCGAGGTACCCCCGATAAATATCAAAAATTGATAATCGAAAAAATCGGGTTAGAGAGGAATGGTCCGATTTTAATAAAATTTGATACACTCATAGACAAAGACATAAGAAACGATATTCAGAACTTGTAAGGTTGCAGTTCTTATAATAGTGCAGTAAATCGATAATATATATATATATATATAAAAGGCAAGATGTTTGTGTATGTGTCTGTTTATCTGCCTGTATGTCTATATTTTTTCAGCCCTTTTATTTTAGTTTTTGCTTCGAGTTTGGCTCTAAGTAGGTATAATTGTAGTTCTTAGTCTCAGCCATGATACCATTTACTCAGAGGACTTATTTAGCCTTCAAAATTCAGTTTATGACGAAAAAAATTATTTGATATCGATACCAGGAAATCAAAATTTGTTTACATCCGTTCATTTTTCTTTCAGTCTACGGTTTCGCTTTAACTGGAGACAACTATTGCTTTTTAGTCTTTCGTGCCAACGTCCAAAGAGTCTGAGCTCCAGGACAATGGATTAGTTTTAAAGCCTTCATTACACCCGAGCAACGCCGGGCTATACTGCTAGCATATATATATATATATATATATATATATATATATATATATATATATATATATAGTGCGATTGGTAAATTGTCGCACTTATTTTATTATTTCAAATATTCTTTAGGCTGAGTCTGAGCTCCAGGACAATGGATTAGTTTTAAAGCCTTCATTACACCCGAGCAACGCCGGGCTATACTGCTAGTATCATATATGACAGAAATTTAAAGGTGTCGCATTTTTTGTTTCATTTTCACGGTCTTCGTGTTTACTTATTTTGCCATATTCTTTTCGTCTTACGTAACTGCTACTAGATATTTTTGTTTGTTATCACTTTAATCACTATACATTATTTATATGTGTATTGTATGAATATATCTGCATCTCTATCAATCAGCATTGATAGCGCGGTGCTTGAAGTAACAGTTCACTTCACACATCCGGGCTCTGCTCTTAAGAATAACTTGACATGGAAATTGACAAATTCATCACGAGAGGAACAGCAGCGATAGTCAAAGCGAGTAATAGAATAGTGAACAACAGTTAGCTAAGCAATAAAAAAAAGGGTTTACTACTACTTCTCTCACATAATTTCTCTTCTCACCCACCCCTAATCTAAATGGGCCTGTTTGATTGGCTAAGACGATTTTCCTTGACCAATCAGTGGACACCCAATTTTGGCGGGCTTAATGCAAAAGTCCTTCTATCTTCCTCTTTTTTTTCAAATGTTCTAGCAAGGAACAACAGGTAGGAAATTTCCTCTTCTTATTTGAGGCTACTTTGAACATTCTAAGAGCCGTCTATTTTATTTGGACGTTAAAGAACATTCCAAAGTTGAACTTCTAAAGCCGCAAACACAACTAATTTTGCAAGGACTTTTCTTCTCTGTTATTGCCTTAATAATTACTTGATTCTTAATCTCTGTCTTGTGTCTTTTGTATTCCTTTTTTTCAGCAATTCCAACTAAATTCACCTTAAAGTTTGCACACAAAAATAAAACTACTCCAGGCATGCACTCTGCCTTACAACAGCAAAACCAGGAAAACCGCCTGGAAAGCTTCCATCTTTGCTGTCTACAACGTAGAGACAAATTTATCTAATTTTTTGTGCCGGAACATGCGTCTTCTCTTCTCTCAACTTCATCTTAGATGGCTAGTCCCATACATCGAATAAATGACACCCGTATACCAAAAAACAACCTGTACTGTAAGATGACCATGGAACATTGTCTGGTTGGATGTTCTGCATTACATTTTAAGAACGTATGCTAGGGTGACCTGAACCTCACAAGCTTGACTCTGGTAGCTAGGAACCTCTAGAACAGGGGTTTTCAAACTGTGGTCCGCGGACCACAGGGGGTTGCAAGGATAAGACAGGGATCCGTGGATTAACTCATCAGGTGAAATTCAAAGTATGAATTTTTAATGTCTGGATATTTATTTTTAATTGTTAATGTTATCAGATGAAAATTTAAATTTATCAATTTAAAGTAAGCTTAAAACCAGTTTTTGTTAAGTTAATGCAAAACTATAAGCTATTTTTAGTAAAAATTTATGCATAAATTTCATAAGTGTTTATAGTGGGTCCCTAGACTAAAACTTGAAATATAAAAGGGTCCGTAAGTCAAAAGTCATAGTTTCCGTAAGTCAAAAAGTTTTAAAACCCCTGATCTAGAAGAAGATTTCAGCGGTTGGCAGTATGCTGTTCAATGAAGAGTCGTAAAGGTCGGAGGAAAGCGAAACCAACTGTTGGTTATCAGAATATAACAGAAGAAACAGTGAAAGCAAAGTAAGACTTTCATTCCAGATTTGTCTGTCACAGCTACAGAATAGACTTCTTCTTCTTTTATGTGCCATATCCTTTCCGGATGTAGGTGATCATGGCTTTCCACATCCCCCTGTCTCTGGAGGCTTTTAGCACGCTTTCTCCTGTTGCACCAATGCTACCCTCGCTCCGTCATCCACCCGATCAGATATGTTATTCGCTGCTTTTTTCTGTCTCTGTTTCCCTCCATCTGGCCTGTTAGTAACAGGTTCTACAATCGCTCTTTCCTCATTGCATGTCCCAGGAAGTTCAGCTGTCTCTTCCTGATGCTCAGTATTAATTTCCTTTTCGTTTCCATCCTTTCCGAAACTACATAATTGCTCACATGCTCGATCACTGATATCCGCAGCATCCTTTTGTTGAACAACATTTCAGTTGCTTCAAGTTTTTCCTTCATCTTCGAAGATATTGTCCAACATTCACTGCCATATTGAAGAACTGACATCACATAGCAATCCAGAGTAGACTGCCATGCAAATAATGGACTGTGAAGCTACTACAGACGCTGCTCACTGCGAATTTAGACTAAACAAGGCGTTAACATAATCCTTGGAGATAAATGGATGCCAACTACAATTAGTAGATATGATAAAATTCCAAAGAACAGTGACTGTATGGCGCTCTATGGCTGTTTTTTTTTTTAAATTTTATTTCATTTTATCATTCGTTTCATTTCACCTCCTGTGACTTAAGGAAAGAAATCATTCATTTCTTTTTTTCATCGACAGGCTGTATCCAGTCAAGTTCGAAATTCCTTGCTGTTCCAAGCAGACATACCTATTTTTATTGGTTACATTTCCAAATCATAATCTAATGTCTGCAGTTTTTTTTACAGTTTTTTTTAGACAACCAGCGCTTCAATATTGATAGGTACATTAATTAGTTGGATGTTCGTTTTGGTGCAGTGGATATCGGCTCGGAACGAGAAATCGGGGAGCCGAGTTCGAATTTCAGTTGAATTCATTGAATTCACTTACGCTCAAATGCCCTTGGGAAAGGTATTAATCAGTCTCTTCCCTCCAGTTATGGGCTAAATAACAGGATATATTGGGTTCTATAGCCTTGGTCGGCAACCACTCTATCGCAGAAAGCAATGGCAAACTACTGCGGGATAATCTTCTATCCAGTTTGTCATATTTCTTTCTAGACATGATCGCCCAAGCGTATATCACGTATGGCACTTAACTGACTGACTTTAATTATTTATTTTGCTTTTCGTTCTAAAATGTCAAAGTTCATACTTTAAAACAATTTAGTTGTAGAGTTTCTCTTTTTCTGTTTAGAGTTCTGTCACCTAGAAAAGCTCCATTTTTTTCTCTTTTCCAGTTTGTTTGATTTATCGTTCTATCACGTTGTCATTCTTATTACAAACTCATTAAGTTTCAGTTTCATGCCTTCACGTTAGCGTTTTATTCGCGTTCATTACCAATACAACCGGATCTTTTTTTTTCATTACAATAAAGAAACATTTGCACACAAACATCATTTTTGCATATTTTTATACTAAAAAAACTGTTTAAATACAATTTGTCGAATTAACAGAGATCCGAAGGTGAATTGGCATGGCGAAGGATGCGTTCCAGAAGTTGAGTAGAGTATTAAGAGACATGAAGATTTTGCTAGAATCAAAAAGAAGAGTACTGGATTGCTATGTATTGTCAGTTCTTCAATATAGCAGTGAATGTTGGAAAATGTCATCAAAGATGAAGGAAAAACTTGAAGCAACTGAAATGTGGTTCTAAAGCAGGATGCTGCGAATAACATGGATCGAGCATGTGAGAAATGATGAAGTTTTGGAAAGGATGGAAACGAAAAGGAAATTAATAGTAAGCGTCAGGAAGAGACAGCTGAACTTCCTGGGACATGCAATGAGGAAAGAGGGCTTGGAGGACCGGATACGAACAGGCCAGATAGAGGGAAAAAGAGAGAGAGGATAACATATTTGAAGGATCTAATCGGGTGGATGATGGAACGAAGGTTGCATGATCTAACAGGAGAAAGCGTGCTAAAAGCCACCAGGAATAGGGAAACAGGGAAGGCCATGATCGCCTACGTCTTGAAAGGACAGGGCACATAGAAGAAGAATTGTTTAACATTGTTAAACCCTGTCTTTTGAATTATCTTTAACGTTTCTTAAATCGTGCTCTTCTCTTAACTATTATTTACATTATTCGTACTATAGACTTCATATTTGTTGCCATTTGTACGACGTTTAATAATAGATCATTCTATTTGTCTATATTTCTGACATGAGGTAGTATTTACAATATTTACATTATTCGGACTATTGTCCTCATCTTTGTTGCCATTTGTACGACGTTTAATAATAAATCATTCTATTTGTCAATATTTCTGGGATGATGTATTATTTACAGTATTTATATTATTCGAATTATTGTCCTCGTCTTTGTTGCAATTTGTACGACGTTTAATAATAGATCATTTTATTTGTCTATATATCTGAGATGAGGTAGTACTTACAATATTTACATTATTCGGACTATTATCCTCATCTTTGTTGCCATTTGTACGACGTTTAATAATAGATCATTCTATTTGTTTATATTTCTGAGATAAGGCAGTATTTACAGTATTTACATTATTCGGACTATTATCCTCATCTTTGTTGCCATTTGTACGAAGTTTAATAACAGATCATTCTATTTGTCTATATTTCTGAGATGAGGTAGTATTTACTGTATTTACATTATTCGGACTATTGTCCTCATCTTTGTTGCCATTTGTACGTTGTACTCTCCTGCCTTCTTCGGGTTTTACAGAGTTAGAATGAGATAACTCGTGACACTAGACAGGGAATGGTGATCATATACCCCAGTGATTGTAATAAAAGTTTGGGTTCGGAATTCCTAGCACGTGAAGAAGACCGGAACATACAACTGCGGCATCTTCGTACATATTGCAACAAAGATGAGGGCAACAGTCCTAATAATGTAAATACTGAGTTTGAGTTTTGTTTAATTGTATGACAACCTCTGTGGGTTATTTAATGACAAAAAGGTGGGGCTTTAAGGAATTTTTTTCATGTTTAGTGAAACGCTTGATCTAATCAAATTTTAAAGAAAATGTTTTGTTTATATTCATTTTTATTTTAGAAAACTGAAAATAACTTCTAGTCTTGTAAAAGAATAAAAAATAAATTTTCATTAAAATCTTAGTAAATCAACCTTCCGACCTTTTTGAAGGAAAAATATACCAACAAGACATTTTTGAAGGAAAAAAATGTAAAAATTACTGCCAAAATGAGTTTTTGAGGAAAAATATTAGCAGCAATACATTTTTGGAATACCAAACCGGAAGACGTCTTCTGTTTTATAAAATTAAAATTAAAATAATTTTTCATTAAAATCTGGCTAAATCAACCTTCTCATTATAACTGAACATTAGAAAAGTACCTTAAAACACCACCTATTTAGCATTAAGTAACCCACAGAGGTTGATATGCCGTTAAACAAAACTCAAATTCAAACTCTGTGATGCAGTGGATATCGGCTCCAAACGAGAAATCGGGAAGCCAAATTCGAATTCCAGTTGAATTCATTGCATTCACTTACGCGCAAATACCCTTGGGAAAGGTATTAATCCGTCTCTTCCTTTCAGTTATGGGTTAAATAACAGAACAGATTGGGTTCTATAGCCTTGGCTGGCAACCAGGTTACCGCAGAAAGCAATGGCAACCTACCGTAGGAAAATCTTCTGCCCAGTCAGTCATGTCTCTTTTGAGACATGATCGCATAAGCGTGTATCACGTATGGCACTTAACTGACTGAATGATTTACTGATACATGTCCTACTAATTAACCTATCGCTGGAGGGAGAAGTGGAACATTCGTACCTTTACAATGGTATTTGCGATTAACATAATATTACGAAAACGACCGGAATTAGAACTCAGCTCTTTGATTTTTAATTTTGACCCCTTATTCCTTAAACTACGCGTACATCCAAGCTTACATGAGCCTGTATTCCCAAGCAGTCATCCATCTAAGTACTGACCAGGCTCGACGTTGCTTAACTCCAGTGATTGTACAAGAACCGATTTTTTAAAAAGTAATATGGCCGTAACCATCATCTTTCACAGAATTTGTTTTCGAGTCAGAATTGCGTAAGAATAACTAAGTATGAATGTCAAATTCTGTGACATCAGTTCGTGTCACGAGTCATAATTCAGCTCTGAAGGGTTCAGCGAATAGCTGATTACAATTACCAATCTCTGCACGCTTCTTCATATAGCTTACATGTCACACGCGCAGACGCAGTCATATTTACGAACGTCTCACGCGCGGAGGGTGGTGACACGGACGCAAGTGACACACAGAAAACAAAATGACGAGCATGCGCACGCCGAAACTACTCAGAAAAGCGCGCGCCGATTCAGGAGCATGCATTAGCGAACATTTTTCAATTAGCGACTCCTAAAAAATAGTTTGAAAAAATAAAAGATAATTATATGATTGCAAAGAATACTTTGTGCGGTATTTTTGCAAAATAGAATTTGTTAAAATGATGTAATATATTGCCTTCGAGACCAAGAAAATAACAAAAATTGCTAAAACAAAACTATTTTGAATTTTCTTTCATGACGACACGCAGTATAGAAGAAACGTTCGCATATAATTGTTCCTCGGAATGATAAATTTACCGATGTTGCTGCTGATAAGGTTCAGAGTAAAAATAATATTAATAATAATAATAATGAAAATAATAGTATAATAAATTTCACGATTTTGCTATTTGAATTTTCTGATGAATCGTAACTCTTAAGTTAACGATTGAATAAGTACATTGTGAGCTACAAAACAATGAATTAACCGTGGAAATTACCCTATTGCGCCGTTTTTCAACTGCTGTTCCTCTGAACCCTAGGGTTAAACAAGAGGTCACTCTGGTCCTGCAAAAAGTAGCAATAAACAGGCTAACATATTTTTGGGTAACTTTTGTTTAAATTTTAGGTTTGAGCAAATGAATGGCCAAGCGGGGTCCGGAGGAGAGGCCAAGAGAAAAAAAAATTATTGAGAGCGACAAGAGACAGAGCCACGTGGAAGTCCATGATCGCCTACGTCCTGAAGGGACACGGCACATAAAAAAGAAGAATTTTATAATAGACATACGGCTTATTGTGGGAACTTGGTTATTATATTAAAGAATTCAGCGTTTTTTTTTTTAATTTCAAATTATTATAATCATAGAGAATGTATTTAGCGATGTCTACATGGCATCAGGATGTGCGTTGTGGTGCATTGGATATCGGCTCGGAACGAGAAATCGGGGAGCCGAGTTCGAATCCCAGCCGAATTCATTGCATTCACTTTCGCGCAAATACCCTTGGGAAAGATATTAATCCGTCTCTTCCTTCCAGTTATGGGTTAAATAACAGGAAAGATCGGGTTCTATAGCCTTAGCTGCAACCAGTCTACCGCAGAAAGCAATTGCAACCTACTGCGGGATAATCTTCTGCCCAGTCAGTCATGTCTCTTTCGAGTCATGATCGCCCAAGTGTGTTTCACGTAGGGCACTTAACTGACTGATTGAATATAATAGTTGGAAACATAATTAAAACTTTCACTGGGTATAAAGTGGGGGATCGGTTTTCTATTATCATGAAGTAATAAACTGATCCCCCTATAATTACTACTTAATAATATCATACATATCATCTCCCTCTAGCTATGAGTCAAATAAGAGGACAGATTGGGTTCTATAGCCTTGGTCGGCAACCAATCTACCGCAGAAAGCAATGGCAACCTACTGCGGGATAATCTTCTGCCTAGTCAGTCATGTCTCTTTCGAGACATGATCGCCTAAGTGTGTATCACGTATGGCACTTGACTGACTGACTGACATGGCATCAAATTAAAACCGCCTTCACTGGTTAATGGACAGGACCTAAACGTGGCGGATTCGTGTATCATTGAGTGACACACACGAGTACAAGAGATATGCGGTGTCCGTATACTATATTTACAACGTGAACTACGAAAAAGAAAAGGTAGATATCAATATTGGTACATAATAATAGTCGTAATGTGTTTTCGCTAGTGATGCATAGACTAATGCTAATTTTGTCTAATTTTAAATTCATAATTTTAACATACATGTACGTATTGTTGAAAAACCTTTGTTTATTGGCTTCAGTTCTCTTATAATATTTTAATTTAAAAATTAAAATTTAATGGCTTCTGTTCTCTTATAATATTTAAATCTAAACTTATTTATAAATGGAACTTTATCTGTGTGTGTGTGTGTGTCCATTACCTATAGACTCCGAAACGGCTGAGCCGATTTTCTTGAAAATTTACACAGTTCTACTATAAGCGTCTACAAGTGTTCTTAGCTAGGTTTTCTGTCGAGGTACCCACGATAAATATCGAAAATCGATAATCGAAAAAATCGGGTTATAGAAGGAGTGGTCCGATTTTAATAAAATTTGATACACTCATAGACAAAGACATGGGAAACGATATTCAGAAGTTTCAAGGTTGCAGTTCTTACAGTAGTGCAGAAAATCGATAATATATATATAAAAGGCAAGATGTTTGTGTGTGTGTCTGTTTATCTGCCTGTATGTCTGTATTTTTTTCAGCCCTTTTATTTTAGTTTTTGCTTCAGGTTTGGCTCTAAGTACGTATAATTATAGTTCTTAGTCTCATCCATGACACCATTTACTCAGAGTACTTATTTAGCCTTCAAAATTTAGTTTACGACAAAAAAAATCTTATATGATATCGATACTAGTAAATCAAAATTTGACTTACATCCATTCTTTTTTCTTTCAGTCTACGGTTTCGTTTTAACTGGAAACAACTATTGCTTTTTAGTCTTTCGTGCCAACGTCCAATGAGTCTGAGCTCCAGGATCATGGATTAGTTTTAATGCTTTCATTACACTTGAGCAACGCCGGGCTATACTGCTCATTTATAATAATCATCTTCTTGTTTTCTTCAAGTTTATGCTCAGTTCTTTCTTCTAGCTTTTTTTTTTTTTTTTGTTGCCTGTAAGAGGTTCTGCATTCTCTTTTCCGTGTCTGCTATCAGCACCGTGTCATCCGCGTATCTTACATTGTTGAGATTGTGACCGATAATGACGAATCCTGGTAAGGATTTTATTTCTCTAAGAATTGTTTCGTTGTATAAGATTAATCTATCCGGTGATACAACACATCCTTGTCTTACGCCTCTGTTTATTTGTGTATACCTGCTGAATTCGCTCCTTATCCGTACGCAAATGGTTTGCTGCCAATAGAGATTCTTGATTATCCTAATGTCTTGAGAACGTCTTTAGCGACGTCTACATGGCGTCAATGAGAAACCGCCCTCACTGTTTAATGGACAGAACCTGAACGTGAGGAATTCGTTTATCAATGAGTGGCAGACTCGCGTACAGGTCTCATGCAATGTGCGTATACTATGCTTAAAACGAGGACTTCGAAAAAAATATAAAAGAGGTCGATACTAATAATGGTATATATTAATTATTTTGAGACAAGAAAACTATTTCAAGGTTTACATAATAGTAAAAAAGTTGGAGAAACTATATTGTTAAATATTTGAGCTCAACAAATTTAACAAAAGATTACATTTTCAATCACAATTATGAATGGCAGTCATTGTTTTCAGAAGTAAAGGGTTAGTAATGAAAAGATTTAGAAATAAAGTTTAATTTTTGAAACGATATATTGTTAAATATTTGAACTTTAAAAATTTAACAAACGATTACAATTTCAATCACAGTTATGAATGGCGGTCATCATTTTCAGAAGTAAAGGGTTAGAAATGAATATCAGTTTTCGTCTATATTTCTGAGATGAGGTAGTATTTACAGTATTTACATTATTCGGACTATTGTCCTCATCTTTGTTCCCATTTGTACGACATTTAATTATAGTTCATTCTATTTGTCTATATTTCTGAGATGAGGTAGTATTTACACTATTTACAATATTCGGACTATCGTCCTCATCTTTGTTGCCATTTGTACGACGTTTCGGCCGTTGTACTCTCCAGCATTCTTCAGGTGCTAGGAATTTCGAACCGAACTCTTTATTACTATCACAGACGTGTATCATCCTCATTTCTTGCGTAAAGCTTCGATTGGAAGTCATGAGTCATTTCCCTCTAACCCTGAGTTCCTCAGTTGAGAGTTCAAGACCAGGCTACAGTAGTAGTGAAAAAGTTACTTACATGGTTAGAGGGAGATAACTCATGACTTCCAATCGAGGCATTACTACGCAAGGAATGAGGATAGTATACCCCAGTGACTGTAATAAAGTGTTCGATTCAAAATTCTTAGCACCTGAAGAAGGTTGAAACGTACAACGGGCGAAACGTTGTACAAATGGCAACAAAGATGAGGACAATAGTACAAATAATGTAAATACTGTTTCAGTATCAGTTTGAAAAAAACAATTTTACAAATTGTTTTTTTCTATTTTGGTCGATTGTAAATTGCGATAGTTGGTTTAATTAAAAAAATTCGGTTCATAAATCTTTTGTAATATATTACTCTGAACGGCAGATAGATCCGTCCGTAGATGATGTCAACAAAAAGTGACAACTGGCTTGAAAGGCGATGGCCCGGTACTGATGTGGTCGACAGATATATCCGTCCGTAGATGATGTCAGCAAAGTGAAAAAAAAAAAAAACAAGCTACGACCGGCTTGAAAAGCAATGGACTGCCGGGTGTGATTGACAGATACATTCGGCCATAGATAACGTCAACAAATCAACAACCCGGGAAATCAAAATTGCATGGAAGTTTTAAGACTATATTATGTGTACAATTTTGGCTGACGAGACAGAGACAGGCTAACGACTGCCGTCGGCTCTTTCGTGTACGTGAACTCTTTCTACTGATCCACATATGCATCATCGACGACAAATAAAAATATAAAATTATATCTTTATACATATACGTGTTCCACGTTATGTGTCTATACTTCAGAGATGAGAGAGTACTTACATTATTTAAATTATTCGGACTGCCATCTTCATCTTTATAGCCATTTTACGACGTTTTGGCCGTTGAACATATCAGCCCTATTTAGAGCCTTGGAATTTCGAACAGAGCACTTTATTTTGACCACTGAGGTATATCATTCTCATTCCAAGAACACTTAGATCAGGGTATGTAGTGGTTGGTTAGTTTCAGTGACTTGACCCAAAGGGTTGTGAGTTCAATTCTAGGCTACAACTTAGAGCAGTGATTCCCAACCTTTTTGCTTCGATTACCCCAAAATACAATTTCACTATTATCCGTTACCCCCAATGAACCTGTAATATAGGAAAAAAAGTAATTATATTTTCATACATCAAAAGCAGACAAAGTTAATAGAAATTATTCAATACAATAGTACCAAGCTATACTAATCAGAGGTATAGTAGCTGTAACCAAGCCGTGATTCTTAATGTGAGTGTTGAGCTTGTATTGCTGGTTCCAGTTTATTTATTCTTGGCTTTGTGACTGGAAGTGCTATTCGGGCGTCGTTTACCACATTGAGTCTGCTACGTTTCTTGGTCTTCATTCAAAGGACAGTAGAAAAAGCGTGTTCACAGAGATAAGTGGTTGAAAATCAGATGAGAATTTGTACTGCTCTAGAGGCTAGTGTTGGTATATCCTGCAGACGAGAGATCCAAAAGGTGTCTAAACCAGGCTTGGTCTCAAACAAAAGCTTCCATGCATTGTTCATCTTGAGTGTGAGAAACTCTTCTTTTGCTGGATAGTCCTCATCAGGAATGATATCTTCACTCACAAGATATGGATTTCTTACTCATTCATTGTTGGTTTTATTGGGGTAGGGGGAATTCTTCCTTGAAATGCTGTCACGTTAATAATTTGGCACAGTGTGAAATTTTAAGCTGATTGCCTCTTCCCAAACAAAACATCTATTACACCCAAAATATGGACTCATTACCCCGGGGTTGGGAATCATGGGCTTAAATGGTTAAATTAAAGGGAGATAACTACATGGCTATCTGAAATAGCATCACACATGGAATAAGAAAGATATTCCCCAGTAATCGAAATAAAAATTTCGGTTTGAAATTCCTAGCATCTGAAGAATGTCAGAGCGTATAACGCCCGAAACGTCGTAATAATGGCAATAAAGATGAGGACAACAGTTCAAACAATGTAAATAATGTTTTCCTCGTTGTTTGTCTAGAGACAGCAGTGTAATATAACACTATGAAGGTGTTGTGGGGCGTTACACACTTAACTATGGACTCTTCCTACCAACATATTAACTCTCGTGGCTTCAGTTCAGCTCAGCACAGTCTGTCTGTCTGTCAGTCACTAGTAAGCCAAGCTTATATTTACTCTTTTCTCTTGTATCTATTTTTGACTTAATATGTGTTGTTAACCTTACCACCTTGTTCGAGTTATCATTTCATGGTCCCATTACCGGTCCACATCAGAAGGCATTTCCTGTCTTAGTGTGCAGATGTCGTTATCGAAGCTTCTTGGTTACTTGTAAAATCAGTACACCAAATAAAAAATCGTTTGTTTTCCGTTTGTAATAAAAAGGGATTAGGCCATCGTCTCTATTTACCTCTTTCATTGTCTTATTTTATATGCACGATTTTACGTGTTCAGGATATTTAAGTATGGGTCAAGTTGTCGAGATTCTTTATAAACTCAGTGGAGAAGCTTCAAGACAGTTTATATTTTAAATCTTAGTCAATATCTTATTTTTTAAAGTTTGATTTAGGTTAACAGCTAACGACTGAATGATTTCAGTTTACATTTTCAATATGTATTTCCGAATAAACTGCAGTGAAGCTCCCTAACCAACTAGGTAAGCAGTGCAACTGAAAGATAGACTAATTATTTTAACTGACACAATCAAAGAATATCGATCATCAATTATTTTAAAAAAAACTTTTAGAAATTTTCCATTTCTATGATTTTTATCTGCAACAACTGAGCCTTTTAAATTACAAATACTCCGTTAGTGGTTACGTAAATAACAATGATTATAATATAAAAAATATTAAATGAATTTCACCTTGTTTACCCGGAGGAGCCCAACATGTCAATTGTATGCGCATTCACAGACAAAAATCACAATTATCAGCTACATTAATTTTTGTCTTAGCAATTCATAACTGAAGATGATCTTGGATGAGATTGAAAGACCTTAAGAAAATAAAAGAAATGAAAAAACTGCAACGCCTCCCGTAATCAGTTTAATTACATTAGGAAATGTATCCGTGAATTCGAGACGATTAAAATAAAAATAGACATATATCTAAATTATTTAATCAAACATGCTTGAATGAAGATATGCTACCTATATATATATATATATATATATATATATATATATATATATATATATATATATTTCATTCATTTATTTATATTCTAAGATATTACTTGTATCATCTTTTTGGCAATTTTGGCAATTTGGCTATTTTCTAGAGGCTCTAATCAACTCTGATTTGATTAAACATTCCAACTCAAATGATTTTCTCTCAGATAAGTAATATGGCTTTCGTTCCTCCAGGTTAAATGCCGAGGTGCTAACGATGATTGGGCAAAGAGTCGATCAGGCTTTACATAAGAATTGTGAAACAGGGATTGTTATTTTGGATTGTTGCTAAAGAATTTGACAGAGTTTGGCATATTCATCTTCTTCGGGAGTTGAAGATTTATGGTATTTCTGAAGAAATTTTCGAACTGATTCAGTGAACCTATTCTTATAGAATAGCGAAATAAAATTTGTCTTGAATTTGAACTTGTCTTCTTGAACCTTTTGACTAAATATAGTTGTCCCCTCAGAGCTCAATCGTTTTTTCACAATTTTTATCAGTTACCCTCATCAGTTCTCAACTCAGGTGACACAAGCATTTATTTCTGATTTCTTCTTCTATGTGCCCTGTCCCTTCAGGACGAAGGCGATCATGGCTTTCTACGTTTCCCTATCCCTGGTGGCTCTTAGCACGCCTTCTCCTGTTACACCATGCAATCCTCGTTACGTCATCCACCTGATTAGGTCCTTCAAATATATTATCCGTTGTTTTCCCCTGTCTCTTTTTACCTCTATCTGGCTGGTTAGCACCAGATTCTGCAAAGCCTCCTTCCTCATTGTGTGTCCCAGGAACTTCAGCTGTCTCTTCCTGATACTCAGTATTAATTTCCTTTTTGTTTCCATCATTTCCATGACCTCATCATTGCTCACATGCTCGATCCATGATATTCGCAGCATCCTTCTGTAGAACCACATATTAGTTGCTTCAAGTTTTTCCTTCATCTTTGATGGTATTGTCCAGGATTCTCTGCCATATTGAAGGATGGACAGCACGTAGCAATCCAGTACTCTCTTTGTTTTTAGTGAAAGTTTCCTGTCTTAATACTTTACTCAACTTCTGGAATGCGTCCTTCGCCATGCCAATTCGCCTTCGAATCTCTATGTTGCACCTTCCGTCTTCTGTTATAACGCTTCCCAGGTATTTAAATTTTTGTACCTGTTTGATTCTAGTATCCCCGACCTGTATTTGGCATTTTGGGCTGCCCTTTTTACTGATGAACGTGCAATTTATTTGTAGTTATTTCTTGTTACTTTCTTCAGCTACCTTCTGTAGGAGGTCTTGTAGTTTCCTTTCTGTGTCTGCTTAAGCGTTTCGATAAAATCAATTGGTAGCTGATCTCAAAAGAAATTATCTTCTTCCTCTTGTTAATTGCGGCATCGGATGACTTATTAATTTTCAAGCCTTCAAAACAAAACTGCTCTCTTTTAATCAAATGAGAGAAAGGTTTTCCTTTCATCAGCATTGCAGTTACTAACCCACAGTAGAATGATTCATTTCGACGCCTCGAAATAAGGTTTTCGCTGATATGAAAGGAAAAAATATTACACTAAATCAATTGCTATGAAAATTACTCCCCTTTGTCTTGCTAGACATTTTTTCTCTCACCAGAATCTATCTTAAATATTGATAAGTTTAAGCTTCGACCATACTTTGAATATTACCGCAACATCTGATCTTCTCCTGCTACATATTGAGAGATTCTTAATAAAATCCCAAGAAGAATATACAATGTCATCGGTATTAACCTGGCCTCCAGGCTTCAGTTTTTAGCTTACAGGTGATTTCTTGTCTAAATACTTTCGTGGTAAATTTGATTGATAAATTTAAGCACAGTATTAGATTAAAGGCAATGCTTTAGCATTTTACAGATTAAATGGTGAGATACAACCGTAAGTTCTACGCTAAGAGTTTCTTCTGTCGCATTTCTGAATTGTAGAAATCTATCCGGCTTACTGCTTCCCGGTTAAGTTTAACCTTCAAAAATGTAAATGCAATATCAATCGTTATTTTTATTTTTATTTATCGTTTTATTTTTTCTTAATTTTGTTTTGTTATTATTTTTCTTCTTAATGATTTTTTTCTCAAAATCTCTAACACTTGGGAATCTCTTGCGTGTTAGTGACTTTATTGTCATTCTTGAAGTGAAAAAGATTTTTAAAAAGTGTATGAAAAAGTAGAAACTCATCCATTCAGTTATATAATAATAAAAGTAACTGGAAAAATTACCGTCATTCTCCAAAATAATTGTAAATGATATGCATACTCGAAAAAACAACAATTATTATTTACAATTCAAAATCTATTTTGACGTTAAATAACGTACAAATGCTTGATATGCTTTCAAAAACAACAACTGTTTTTACAATACGAAATCTATTTTGACGTTAAATAAGGTACAAATGTTGGACATGCCTTGAAAAAAAAAAAACAACAGTAATTTTTAGTCCAAAATTTATTTTGACGTTAAATAACGTACAAATGTTTGATATGCTTTCAAAAACAACAACGGTTTTTACAATACGAAATCTATTTTGACGTTAAATAAGGTACAAATGTTGGACATGCCTTGAAAAAAAACATTAATCTTTAGTCCAAAATCTATGTTGACGTTAAATAACGTACAAATGATTGATATGCTTTCAAAACCAACAACGATTTTTAAAATATGAAATCTATTTTGACGTTAAATAAGATACAAATGTTGGACATGCTTTGAAAAAAACAACAGTAATTTTTAGTCCAAAATCTATGTTGACGTTAAATAACGTACAAATGCTTGATATGCTTTCAAAAACAACAACGGTTTTTACAATATGAAATCTATTTTGACGTTAAATAAGGTACAAATGTTGGACATGCCTTGAAAAAACAACAGTAATTTTTAGTCCAAAATCTATTTTGACGTTAAATAACGTACAAATACTTGATATGCTTTCAAAAACAACAACTGTTTTTACAATACGAAATCTATTTTGACGTTAAATAAGGTACAAATGTTGGACATGCCTTGAAAAAAAAAACAGTAATTTTTAGTCCAAAATCTATTTTGACGTTAAATAACGTTCAAATGTTTGATATGCTTTCAAAAACAACAACTGTTTTTACAATACGAAATCTATTTTGACGTTAAATAAGGTACAAATTTTGGATATGCCTTGAAAAAAAAAACAGTAATTTTTAGTCCAAAATCTATTTTGACGTTAAATAACGTTCAAATGTTTGATATGCTTTCAAAAACAACAATGGTTTTAACAATACGAAACCTATTTTGACGTTAAATAAGGTACAAATGTTGGACATGCTTTGAAAAAAAACAACAGTAATTCTTAGTCCAAAATCTATTTTGAAGTTAAATAACGTTCAAATGTTTTATATATTTAAAAAAAAAAAACAACGATTTTTATAATACGAAATCTATTTTGACGTTAAATAAGGTATAAATATTGGATATGCTTTGAAAAAAACAACGGTAATTTTTAGTCCAAAATCTATTTTGACGTTAAATAAGTACAAATGCTTGATATGCTTTCAAAAACAACAACGGTTTTTACAATACGAAATATACTTTGACGTTAAATAAGGTACAAATGTTGGATATGTCTTGAAAAAAACAACAGTAATTTTTGGTCCAAAATCTATTTTGAAGTTAAATAACGTTCAAATGTTTTATATATTAAAAAAAAACAACAACGATTTTTACAATACGAAATCTATTTTGACGTTAAATAAGGTATAAATATTGGATATGCTTTGAAAAAAACAACAGTAATTTTTGGTCCAAAATCTATCTTGACGTTAAATAACGTTCAAATGTTTGATATGCTTTCAAAAACAACAACGGTTTTAACAATACGAAATCTATTTTGACGTTAAATAAGGTACAAATGTTGGACATGCCTTGAAAAAACAACAGTAATTTTTAGTCCAAAATCTATTTTGAGGTTAAATAACGTACAAATACTTGATATGCTTTCAAAAACAACAACTGTTTTTACAATACGAAATCAATTTTGACGTTAAATAAGGTACAAATTTTGGACATGCCTTGAAAAAAATGACAGTAATGTTTAGTCCAAAATCTATTTTGACGTTAAATAACGTTCAAATATTTGATATGCTTTCAAAAACAACAACGGTTTTAACAATACGAAATCTATTTTGACGTTAAATAAGGTACAAATGTTGGACATGCCTTGAAAAAACAACAGTAATTTTAATCCAAAATCTATTTTGTCGTTAAATAACGTACAAATGTTTGATATGCTTTCAAAAACATCAACGGTTTTTACAATATGAAATCTATTTTGACGTTAAATAAGGTACAAATGTTGGGCATGCCTTGAAAAAACCACAGTAATTTTTAGTCCAAAATCTATTTTGAGGTTAAATAACGTACAAATACTTGATATGCTTTCAAAAACAACAACTGTTTTTACAATAGGAAATCTATTTTGACGTTAAATAAGGTACAAATGTTGGACATGCCTTGAAAAAAATGACAGTAATGTTTAGTCCAAAATCTATTTTGACGTTAAATAACGTTCAAATGTTTGATATGCTTTCAAAAACAACAACTGTTTTAACAATACGAAATCTATTTTGACGTTAAATAAGGTACAAATATTGGACATGCTTTGAAAAAAACACCAGCAATTTTTAGTCCAAAATCTATTTTGACGTTAAATAACTTACAAATGCTTGATATGCTTTCAAAAACAACAACGGTTTTAACAATACGAAATCTATTTTGACGTTAAATAAGGTACAAATGTTGGACATGCCTTGAAAAAACAACAGTAATTTTTAGTCCAAAATCTATTTTGACGTTAAAAAACGTACAAATGCTTGATATGCTTTCAAAAACAACAACGGTTTTTACAATACGAAATATATTTTGACGTTAAATAAGGTACAAATGTTGGATATACCTTCAAAAAAACATCAGTAATTTTTGGTCCAAAATCTATCTTGACGTTAAATAACGTTCAAATGCTTGATATACTTTCAAAAACAACAACGGTTTTAACAATACGAAATCTATTTTGACGTTAAATAAGGTACAAATGTTGGACATGCCTTGAAAAAACAACAGTAATTTTAATCCAAAATCTATTTTGTCGTTAAATAACGTACAAATGTTTGATATGCTTTCAAAAACATCAACGGTTTTTACAATATGAAATCTATTTTGACGTTAAATAAGGTACAAATGTTGGGCATGCCTTGAAAAAACCACAGTAATTTTTAGTCCAAAATCTATTTTGAGGTTAAATAACGTACGAATACTTGATATGCTTTCAAAAACAACAACTGTTTTTACAATAGGAAATCTATTTTGACGTTAAATAAGGTACAAATGTTGGACATGCCTTGAAAAAAATGACAGTAATGTTTAGTCCAAAATCTATTTTGACGTTAAATAACGTTCAAATGTTTGATATGCTTTCAAAAACAACAACTGTTTTAACAATACGAAATCTATTTTGACGTTAAATAAGGTACAAATATTGGACATGCTTTGAAAAAAACAACAGCAATTTTTAGTCCAAAATCTATTTTGACGTTAAATAACGTACAAATGTTTGATATGCTTTCAAAAAGGACAACGGTTTTAACAATACGAAATCTATTTTGACGTTAAATAAGGTACAAATGTTGGACATGCCTTGAAAAAACAACAGTAATTTTAATCCAAAATCTATTTTGTCGTTCAATAACGTACAAATGCTTGATATGCTTTCAGAAACAACAACGGTTTTTAACAATATGAAATCTATTTTGACGTTAAATAAGGTACAAATGTTGGACATGCCTTGAAAAAACAACAGTAATTTTAATCCAAAATCTATTTTGTCGTTAAATAACGTACAAATGCTTGATATGCTTTCAAAAACAACAACGGTTTTTAACAATACGAAATCTATTTTGACGTTAAATAAGGTACAAATGTTGGATATGCCTTGAAAAAACAACAGTAATTTTTAGTCCAAAATCTATTTTGACGTTAAATAACGTTCAAATATTTGATATGTTTTTAAAAATAAACAAACAATCGCTAAACAACGGCAAAGGTAATTTTAATTTTGACGATAAATATCTCTGAAATCAATGAAAAATTGTTATAAATAAGTAAACTATATCTTATACGTTATAAGATATATCGACTTAAAATCCTTTAATTGATTAACAATTTTGTAAAAAAAAATCAAACTTTCTAATATTCCCTGTCCAAAATTTTGGATTAAGCATCGACGTACATCGTGGCTAAAATGCTTAAAACACACAGAATCTATATAGAGTTATAAAGAGTTAGTAAACTAACAATTTCCATATGAAAATATTTACACATATGCCTATCTGAAAATGAACTATAAATTCATTTATTTAAATTTATATTCATTAAGTAAATTAACTCTCCAGCTCCAATAATACATTTAAATAGCGCATCCACTCCTAGCCTGGGATACCCGTAGAATAGGGCATAGCTAATTCCTGTTGTATATGCCTACTCTGGCACATTTGTATTTGTTTAGCACACATAGAGACCGCCTAGGATTGATACTGCAACTATACTGAGCGGACCTTAGTTTCTGGGAGAATACGCGTTTTGTAGCCTAATCAGTCATAATAACTTGGGACTTCGTGCTTGCACAGCCATCAATGGCTGCCAAAGGGTCACGTTTAACCAGTTTCATTTGCAAGTCTTAGGTTAAAACATGCTATGGTTTTCCGGAACATTCCAAAGGTGCCACACGCTGGGGTCGCCTCCTCCAGACCGACAACATCAAAAAGTCACCCATGTTGAGATTTTCGTTTTGTTAAGATAACGATTGATCATAAACAGTGAATAGGTTAGATCGTGGAAATCAGGAGAGCATCCTCTCGGCAGTCTGTTCCATAAGGATCAGATGTTGGGAAAATGCTTTCTTAATGGAACGTCATTCTTATTAAAGGAATATCAAGAGAATGGGAATGATTCGTCCCAGTGTACGTGCCAAGGCTGGTATTAGTTGTGAAGGACAGAACAGCTGGAATGAATGTAGCTCGTCCGAGCATTTGCCATGGAAATAACTACAGAATAGCGATTAGATGGCGACGTTTCGCCTGTAACTGCCAAAATGAATGATTGCCTGTTGCTGTAAATATGACAGAATATGGACGGAAATGAAGGAAAAACTTCATAATAAGGATATATGGAGATTTTATGCATATAGGTCATATAGACACTACTGTAGCGTAGAGGGATACATCCTCACCATATCAGTTGTTGCTGATGGTTTTTTTGCAGCAAGTATATTATGGATCGAGCATGTGAGCAATGATGATGTTTTGGAAAAGATGGAAACAAAGAATAACGCACAAATTCTTGATATGCCTTAAAAAATAACAATTATCTTTACGATCCAAAAACTATTTTGACGTTAAATAACGTACATATATTTGAAATGCCTTAAAACAACAATTCTTTGTTACAATCCAAAATCTAATTTGACGTTAAATAACGTACAAATGCTTGATATGCCTTAAAAACAACAATTATTTTTACAATCCAAAATCTATTTTGATGTTAAATAACTTACAAATATTTGATATGCCTTAAAATAACGATTATTTTATACAATCCAAAATCTAATTTGACGTTAAATAACGTACAAATTCTTGATATGCCTTAAATGGAAATTAATACTGAGCATCTGGAAGAGACAGCTGAAGATTCTGGAATACGCAATGAGGAAGTAGGGCTTGGAGAACCTGATACTAACAGGCCAGACAAAGGGAAGGAGAGACAGGGGAAACAGCGTGTAACCTACTTGATTGGCCTGTGTGGATGGCGGAACGAGGGTTGCGTGGAGTAACAGGAGAAAGCGCTCTAAGAGCCACCAGGAATAGGGAGACGTGGAAAGACATGATCGCCTACGTCTTGAAAGGACAGGGCACATAGAAGAAGAAGATATATGCCAACTGTTTATAAGAAATTATGTGGATATAAAGTGGGGGATCAAATCTATATTATAATCAATATATAAACTGATCCCTAATTTTGTGGCCATGCTACTTTCTTTACATTTATATTCTAGATTTACGGGCTTGAGCAGGTGGATGAAAGAATGGGGGTTGCATGGTGTAACAGGAAAAAGTATGCAAAAAACCACCAAGGATAGGTAGACGTGGAAAGCCATGATCGCCTACGTCCTGAAGGGTCAAAACACATAGAAGAAAAAGTTTTTTTTTTTAAAGATGGAGTTGCTAGCTTCACGTTCAAACAGTTTTGATCTCAAAGTAGTCCTTCCCCTACTAAAGCTAGAACTTGGTTTACATTGATCTAGCTGGAGAAAGGATACCGACTGTATTTTTACAAAAGCGAATGCCATATCCACTAATTGATACGCTATTCAAAATTTCTGTGTTGGTAACGACTAAGCTATGCGCAAACCATTTTATTATATCTGCAAAGAAGAAACCAGATATTGATTGATGAATAACTTCGAATGAAAATGAAAGAAAAATAGTAACAAGAAGAAGAAATAGAAAAATGAAAAAAGATAATTTTATGTGAAAAAGGACAAACCAAATAAAAATCAGGAATAAAAAAAATTGAAAATAAGCATAGAAATAAAGAATAAAGAAAAAACGTAGAATGAATGAAAATATGAACATATTGGTTAATAGAAGAAAAAAGCTGGAAAGAAAATAATAGAAAAATGGTAATAGCGACAACGAGTAGAAAAACTAATGCAAAAAAGAACGAACGAAAGAAAGATCAAGAATAGAAAAAAGTTATTAGGAATAAGCCGAGAAATAAAGAATAAAGAAAATGAATGAAAATATAATGATAAAAGTGCGAATGAAAATGAAAAAAAGCAATAACAACAACGAAAAGAAAAATGAAAATAAATAATTTAAGAGAAAAAAAAAACGAAAGTAAAATCAGAATTAAAAATTAATCATAAATAAAAGGTCAATAAGTATAATACAAAAGCAATTTGATATTGAGGAGAATAGATTTTCAGATTGTGAGTCAGGAAGAAAAATAGTCACGTTCAACGCGAGTCAAAAAAATAAAGAAAAAGAAAGAAAAAGATTAAATGCAAAAAGATGAATAAAAATAAAAATAAATTGATTAAAATGAAAGGTGTGTTAGGACCAAAAAAAAAAAAAAAACATTACAAGAAGGCCTGCATGTTTGACTGAACGTGATTACCTCTTTTAAATCATTATCTCCCGATTAAAATGTCATATAAAATAATATAAAATAATATAAAATAATAACGATATTCGTTTTTTTATAAAATCATATTTTCACCAATTTTTATTTTCGACAAGAAATGTCATGAGTTTTTTTTCCTTGTAATTTTTCATGAATTTCATTTTATTTTAATTAATTGCTTAACACTAGCGATTAAAAATAGGCTGAAAATAAAATAAAGAATAAAAATGACAAAGTTAATATATATATATATATATATATATATATATATGATACATTGATGTATGAATAAAACGATTAAAATCTTTAATAACTTCCTTTTTAAATCGTTATCAAGAAATATACATAATTATGGAAATATACATAATTTATTATATATAGAGAGGGAAAACCGGAGTGCAGACAGATATGTGTGTGTGTGTGTGTGTGTGTGTGTGTGTGTGTGTGTGTGTGTGTGTAGATAGATAGATAGATAGATAGATAGATAGACAGATATAAACAGAATGAGATAGATAGATAGATAGATAGATAGATAGATAGATAGATAGATAGATAGATAGATACTGTGATAAATTGATAGATAGAGGGAGAGTGTGTGAGTGTGTGAGGGGAGTTCATTTTGGGGGGATTGTAATGATATAAACAATGGGAAAAAGGAATGCTTAAAAAAGCTAATACGGGAAATTAAAGAAGAATAAAAAATGAAAGAAAAATATAAAAATGAAAATATCTAAGAAAATCAGTGCAATGCTAGATTAGAAAAAGAAAAGTAAAAGGCCTTAGAGAAGAAGTACGGAGTAAAAAAGAGAAAATATGTTATTATCGCGACGTTTTTGGCAAAAAGAAATCAAAATATGACGATATACAAAATATGAGAAAAAAAGAAGAAAAGAAGAAAAGATGAATGATGTTGGAGTGAAATGAAGAACCAAGAAGAAAATTGAAGAATAAAAGAAAAAAAAAGAAGCAATAAAAGAAGATAAGAGAATGCAGACGAGAAAAGGAATATTAAGGGAAAAAGTGAAGAGAGGGAAATCTAAGAATTGTCGCAAAGATACAAGAAGATTCACATTCTCAAGATGGAAAGAACGAGAAGTTTCAAGAAAGAAAAAAAAAGAGAAATGAAAACAATTGATTGGAAAGGGAAAGAAGGAAAATGTAAAACCAAAAGAAAAAAAAACAGATAAATTAAAAATAAGAGGGACTTTTCAAGAGACAACTAAAAAAGAAGAAAAAAATTTAAAATATTTGAATTGAGATAAACAAAAAAGACAATGAGAAAACAAGTTAAAGGTAAAGAAAAATTGAAAAAAATGATGAAAGTATTAAAATGAAAATAAAAAAGGTAGTATATGCAAAAGGGAACAGAGAAAGGCGAACGGAAACAAGGAGTGAGAAAGCAAGAGAAAGAAAGGTAAAAAGAGAGAGAAAGCAATATATATATATATATATATATATATATATAAACTTATTTATAAATGGAACTTTGTCTGTGTGTCTGTATGTGTGAGTGTGTATGTGTCCGTTACCTATAGACTCCGAAACGGCTGAACCGATTTTCTTGAAAATTCACACAGTTGTACTATAAGCGTCTGCGAGTGTTCTTAGCTAGGTTTTAACCCCCGTTAAATATTGAAAATCGATAATCGAAAAAATCGGGTTATAGAAGGAGTGGTCTGATTTTAATCAAATTTGATACACTCATAGACAAAGACATACGAAATCCACAATTTTTATCCAATTCTCACCAAACTTCACACAAATATTCTTTAGGTTGAGTCTGAGCTCCAAGACCATGGATTAGTTTTAAAGCTTTCATTACACCCGAGCAACGCCGGGCTTTTCTGCTAGCATATATATAATCTTGAAAAAATTATTGGATATTCTACAAATCCATGGGAAATAGATATTTCACAGCTAAAACAACCGCTCCTCAAACCCAAATCCATACAACAATTGTTTTTTCAAGATTATATTAATCTGTTAAGTTCAATGAAAGATTTAACATTGAGTTCTTTTGAGTTTGTCTCTATTGGAATTTACCAGACAAAAATACTAAATATTTTACATTATATATAAGATAGATAGATAGATAGATAGATAGATAGATAGATAGATAGATAGATGGATAGATAGATAGATAGGGAACGACAGAGAGACAGAAAGGAAGAGATAAAGAAAGAGTGAAAAAGAAACATAGAGAAAGAAGAAAGAGATCAAAAAATGAGAAAGGGAGAGAGAGATAAAAGGAAATATATATATAAAGAGTAAGAGAGAAAACAAGCGTTAAAGAGAAAGACAGAAAAAGAGTAAAGAACAAAGGAAAAAGAGAGAAAGCGAAAAAGAGCGAAAATACGAAAGAAAGAGAGAGAGAGAGAGAGAAAGAGAGATATAGAAAAATATATGTATATATACAGAGTGAAAAAAAGAAAGAAAGAGTGTCTAAGCGAGAGAGAGAGAGAGAGAGAGAGTTTAAGATATATCTATATAGAGAGATAGCCGAGGAAGTGAAAGAATGAGTGTAAAAAAGCAAGTACAAAAGAGAAAGAGAGAGAAAGATATATATATATATATATATATATATATATATATATATATATATATATATATATATGTGGGGGGGGGTGCGTGTGTGTAAAAAGAAAATAGAAATGAAGACGGGGGAGACAATTCGAGAAATAAATTAAAAATAAATTGCGTATATATTAAAAGTTCATGTCTGCCGCTGGGCCATAAATAATAATTGAATAGAAAATGTGTATTATTCATTTCAATTGAAGTTTTCAGTCGATAATATTTGTGAAATGTCAGAGACCTTTTTAAGCTTAGCTTTAGGATATACGTGTTAATTACAGTTACATATTTATCATATCTATGAGGGATTTTTTTCATGTCATCTTCACCTGAAATAGATTCACAATAAAACTAAACGTTGAAAAACATTTTATATTTCTAATATACTCTCATTTTCACACACACAAACACACACACACACACATACAGTTTTTAATTGTGATAATGTTTAGCGCCAAAGTTGTGTTTTTTCAGTGATTTTACTGATAAAATGTATTTTGGCAAGCAGGTTGTAATTTTTGAGATCAATAGATATATGTACCGGCCTGAATATTTTTATGATATTTTGTTTGAAAAATGTGTCAAATTGAAAACAGTCTATCTATCTATCTATCTATCTATCTATCTATCTATCTATCTATCTACAATTTAGATTAATCTACAATTTGTAGATTATCGAAAAAAATTCTAGATTATATTACTCTGTTAATTTAAATAAATAAATTTAACATTAAGTTCTTTTGAGTTCGTCTCTATCGGAATTTATCTGACTCAAATACCAAATATCCTACGTTATATATATATATATATATATATATATATTCAGTGACGTATATTAATGAATATACATATTAGGTTTCACATGTACATAGTATTATTATTTAGGTGTCAATAGAACAGCGCAGAATATATGAACAGATGTCTATTATATATATATATATATATATATATATATATATATATATATATATATATATATTCTACGACTCTGGCATAATTCGGAGTTTCATGCGTTATAACACATAAAATTCCGATTCATGCCATAGACGTAGGATAATATATATATATATATATATATATATATATATATATATAGATATATATAAACACCTTGTATTAAACGATAGAGACACCTTAGTCTTGCAGATTTTCTGATGTATTTTCTTATATTTTCAGATGAGGCCTTTTATTTCCAAATTATTTTTTATGCAAATATTGTCCATAGGTTAACCGAGTAGTTTCGAACGTCATCGTCCATCATCAGGGTAAATTTACAGTTTTACAGTTTTAAACATCAACGATTGCCTTTTGAGCAGAAAACATGTTACGATATATGTTTAAAAATTTAAAAGTGTAAATTTGTCCCTGATGATGAACGCTGACGTTCAAAAGTACTCAGGCTTACGGCCTATCACGTTGAATACACCGGTTCTCGCTCGATCACCGAAGTTAAGCAACGTTGAGCCTGGTCAGTACTTAGATGGGTGACCGCTTGGCAATACCAGGTGCTGTAAGCTGCTAGTGACGGATGTGCGTTGTGGTGCAGTGGATATCGGCTCCGAAAGAGAAATCGATGAGCCGAGTTCGAATTCCAGTTGAATACCCTGCATTCACTTATAGCACTGGTACCCTTGGGAAAGGTATTAATCCGTCCATTCCCTCCAGTTATGGGTTAAATAACAAGGGTAGGACTTGGGGACCCTGCTCTTAAAAACAAATCCCAATGAATCGTGAAAAGAAAAATGTTGTAAAAATAAAATAAACTTACCCCAAAATCATTGGTTATGACCTTAAATGATTCCATTAAGGATTGATAGGTCGTTAAGCCTAAAAAACAAACAAAACAAAAGTACTCGGTTAATCTATGGACAATATTTGCATATATATAATTCGGAGATAAAAAGCCTCACTAGAAAATATGAGAAAATACTTCAGAAAATCTGTGAGACTAAGTTGTTCTATCGTTTAATACAACGTGTTTAAAAGAAAAGATGCTGCCAAAATATACGTACTTTATATATATATATATATATATATATATATATATATATATATATATATATCAGCATGCAGTGTGGGTATAGAAGAATCCAAAGGAGTATCCTGTACATACAGTGGTAGGATAACTCTCTAAGAGAGCTCTAAGCTCTAAACATATATGCATATATATACATATAGAGGAAATATAAGAAAAATTAAGGCAGACACGTTATTTCATAGTGAATCGGAAGTGTGGGCCTATTTCTGGCGAACCATTATCAGCTTCCGTCTTTATTTTACAAAGGATTTACACGAATGAGATTCACAAAGACCTAAAAAACGAATCCATTATTTCTATTCGTTTTTTAAGGTCTTTGTGAATCTCATTCGTGTAAAATCCTTTGTAAATTAAAGACGGAAGGTGATGATGGTTCGCTTGAAATAGGCCCATACTTCCGATTCACCATGAAATAACGTGTCTGCCTTAATGTTTTTTATATACATATATATATATATATATATATTTTTTTTTTTATTCCGGATTTCTCATTATTTATTTATTGTTTGCTAATCCTTAGTCATCAAGATTAAAACCCTCCATTGGTACCCTTGATGAATATATGAATTCACGGTAATGTCTATTCAGTTTACTTCATTTCGGATATCGAGGGAAATTAGTTCGGTTCTTTCGGGAAAACGAAAATGCATCATATGAAATTTTGAAAATTAAAAGTACCTGTGCATTCTATTCATTCTCAATTTAAAGATCCCACATCGACCCCCACCCTACCCCTCACGCACTCATACACACAATAACCTTTATTTTATTCTTTTTAGTTGAGTTGGTTTCCTTTTTTGGGACATACAATAACCGCTCCCTCTACATTTGTTTTCAACACTTTTATCATTAATATCGTCTTGTTCTCCTGTGATTGCAATCACGCCCACATAACTTTACAGATCGCATCACAGAAGACCCAAGTCACTGTCATCCAAGGACAAATTGATGTAACTAAAACGCTTAATATGAAACTTGGACACGTAATTGATGCTCTGTTGAGGCTTGGGAAACAATAAACTTAATAAAAGGTAATGGTAGACAATAAAATAACTGCTAAAAAAAAAAAATTAAAACCAGTCTTGCACATATTTTTGCTTACTGTCTTGGGTCATATTTAATCGACAAAAGACACTTGTTCTATTGTCCAATACGCTGAATATAATTTCGAATTCATTGTCACTATTACTTCCAAAATATACACTTATATAAAAAGTTTCTGATAAGAAAAACAGGTGATATTTATTTTTAAATTGTAGTTTGCTGTTGAATATTTACCAAGGACGCATAACAGAAATTGGCTATTTTCAGCTACAAACGTCTTAAAATGGATAAAACATATTCAGATCAATCAACATAAAATGTCGCACTTAAATTGATACAAACATTGATCTTTTAAGCAACTCGATTGTAAGTAACTTGTTTGGAAGTAAATTGTTTGTAAGCAACTCTACTTTTATTTAACGAAATCTAAAGAAACTGTCGGCAGCGTTTTTTAAGCTGCTACGACAAAATAGTCTAAGAAAATATAAACGTAAAATTAAACGAGAATTTACGAAAAACAGGTTGAGTATTCTTTATCCGAAATTTCAAACTTTCAAAACCTCTAAAATCCGAAAGTTTTTCAGGTGTTGACATGTCAGTCAGATAAGCGCCATACGAGATGCACGCTTTGGGCGATCATGTCTCGAAAAAGACATGACTGACTGGGCAGAAGATTATCCCGCAGTAGGCTGCCATTGCTTTCCGCAGTAGACTGGATGCCAGCCAAGGCTATTGAACCCAATCTGTCCTATTATTTAACCCATAATTGGAAGAAGAAGAGATAGATTATATTACTTTATTATATTAATTATAATTAGTGGGGGATCAGTTTATTACTTCATAATAATAGAAAAACTATCCCTCACTTTATGCCTAGTAGAAGTTTTAATTGTTTCCAATTATTATATTGTCAGTCATTTAAGAGCCGTACGTGATACATGATTTGGGCGATCATGTCTCGAAAGAGACATGACTGACTGGGCAGAAGATTATCCCACTGTAGGTTGCCGTTACTTTCTGGAGCAGACTGGTTGTCAGCTAAGGCTATAGAATCCAATCTATCCTGTTATTTAATCCATACCTGGAGAGAAGAATACCTTTTCCAAGGGTATTTGTGCGTAAGTAAATGCAAGGAATTCGACTTGAATTCTAACTAGGCTCCCCGATTTCTCGCTCCGAGTCGATATCCACTAGCTAATTTTCATAGTATACCACCATAAAAATATTGAAAAATGTTAAATTGCAAGGAGAAAAATCAAAAGGGCGAATTTCATAAATGGTAAAAATTTAAATATTCTAAGATTGAAGATAAAAATTTAAAGTAAAAATTTAAATTAAAATATAACTTATAAAATTTTAAATAAAAATTTAAAAAAATATATATTAGAATACAGGAAGCAAAAATTAAAAGGGCTTAATTCATAATTATCCATAGTAATATATGCAGGGAAAAGAAAGAAAGAAAAAGGTTGCCATTACTTTCTGCGGTAGATTGGTTGCCAACCAAGGCTATAAAACCCAAACTGTTCGGTTATTTAACTCATAACTGGAGGAAAGAGACGGATTAATACCTTTCCCAAGGGTATTTGTGCGTAAGGGAATGGAACGAATTCAACCGGAATTCGTACTCAGCTTCCAGATTTCTCGTTCTGAGCCGAGGTCCACTGCACCACAACACACATCCGGTGTTGACATGACTCGTGACCAAGAGAAAATATCAGAAAACACCAAGGTTACCCAGAGCATAAATATTATGCTGTGTTTTTGCAAATAAAATGCTGACTTTTTTCAGTTTTCACTGCAATTAGCTGTTTGGTTTGCTTTGCTTTAAGTTTAACGACCCATCAACCATTATGGTCATTTAAGGTCAGTTTTTGAATTGTGGAATCACATTTTTTTTAATATAGTTAATTGTTTCGAAGTTGTTGCACGTGTTAGAGTGGTTGTAGGCATTAGATTGGTTGTACATGCTTTTATTTTAATTAAATTTTGTTGTTGTCGTTGGAGACGATGTTTTCTTTTTATATATATATATATCTCCGTGTGAATTCTTTCGAAAATTTGTATCCTTATTGTCGTGGACCCGGTTAAAGGTCCAGTAAGAATAATACAAAAACAATCCAAAATAGGAAATAACGAATATATATTAAACACGGAAAAATGCAACACTTTGAACTTTGTTAGTAGAACGATAATACGGGTTAGTGTGTAATACTATAATTCGACCCTCGTAATGGTCGTTACGATAGCAGTGTCCTTAGACGACTATCGGCTGAGTTCAGGACGCTCTCCTCAGGCTACTCCCTCAGTCTACTTAGACTATCTCACTCGCTATTTTTATTTAATAGTAGTCATTTTAATTGTGGATGAAAGGGTTTCTCTTTCATCGTTTGATTTTAATAGCGAACATAACTTGAATATCATCTAATTTCTACCATTTAGAAGCATGCTTTCAAAAATGTGTCCATTTCATATTTCTATTGGTTTGAACGTGTCAATGGTGATTGTCTTTATTAAAATATATAGTAATAGTTTGCTCGGTGAGAATTTTAAGAGACTGATATCGGCGCTAGTGATCAAGCCAGAATATATCATCGCTTTTTTTTATTTTGAATACTAAATTTCAAAGCTAGCTGTATTTTTTATTTCGAGAAAGAACGTAACATACTATTCCTAACACAGTTTACATACTAAGCAATACTAAGATAAGTGTCTTGAACTCGGTTAAAGGTCCAGCAGGAAATAATACAAAAACAACCAAAATAGGAAATAACGAATATATATTAAACAGAGCAAAATATCAACACTTGGAACTTTGTTGGTAGATCGATAATACAGATTAGAGTGTAATATTATAATCCGACCCTAGAATTGGGACTCGTACTGGTCGTTATTGTAGCAATGTTCGTAGACGACTCTCGGCTATGTTTAGGGCGTCCTCCTCAGGCTACTCTCTTAGGCTATCTACTCAGGTTATCTGCGCTATCTACTGGCATGTGAGGGGAGGTATAGGTAATGGTTGGAAGAGTTCATTCCGTTTAATGGGTGATTCCACCTTGGCAAATAATCAAGAAAGAAGGCGTGCAGAATGTTGTAGTTTGTGAAAAACTGGCACAAATACTCAATTTTAGAACTCTTCTCAAATTCGTTCCGTATACACATTATCCCGTTCACAGGCGTTTTTTCCCCGCCTCTCTCCCGTGTAGTGTTTTTATGTTGAGCTGATCTCGCGAAATGTGCGTTGTGGTGATGTAGATATCGGCCCGGAACGAGAAATCGAGGAGCCGAGTTCGAATCCTAGTTGAATTCCTTGCATTCACTTACACGCAAATACTCTTGGGAAAGGAATTAATCAGTCTCTTCCCACCAGTTATGGATTATGTTGTGGATGAATATCCTGTCTTACCCAGGACAAAATAGGAAATAAGGAATATATATTAAACACGGAAAAATGCAACACTTTGAACTTTGTTAGTAGAACGATAATATGGGTTAGTGTGTAATACTATAATTTGACCCTCGAACTGGGACGCGTAATGTTCGCTACGGTAGCAGTGTTCGTAGATTACTCTAGGGTGAGTTAAGGGTGTTGTCCTCAGGCTACTCTCTAAGGCTATCTACCCTCACCTCTTGTGAGGTGAGGTATATGTAGTGGTTGGAAGAGTTCATTCGCTTTGATGGGTGATGCTGCCATGACAGTTCTATTTTCTTTAAATATGACATTAAATGATCCATCTTAGTGTGTTCAAATAGTTCTTTCGTTGTCTGTGTATTGTAGTACTTTTTCCGTACGGATGAAAAGTCAGCGCAGTCCATCCTGAAGTGTCTTACAGTGTAAGGGGCATGACAGGCTGTGTAGCCATAGCGGTTCCCTTTATTTAAAAAGTTAGGATGTGGTTTCCAGCTTTCTCTTTTCCAATCTTTTCACTCTTACCTAGACCCCTGCGCATCAGTGGCGTTATCGCCTTGCTTGGGGTGATATGATTAAAAAAAAAAAAAGAAAAAAGATATTCATTTATTTAACCGTAAATTTAGATCAAATTTAGCGGGGATAGCTATTTAAACATGTCAGTTCCAGACATCCATTGTCAACCCCAGTCAGCTAACTAATCGAGAAAAATTCTCATATTTGAAGCATGTGTTAGTAAAAAAAGAGTTGACGCATGTTGGTTACGATAAGGTCAAATCGAGAAGAATCGTAGTAGTAATTTTTCCTAGTTTGGTAGTGGAAGGCAGATGGTTTGACCATTGGGTCAGGGATTGTCGGTAGGAAAAGGCTTCAGATTCACAAAATTTAAATTCTAATCTATGTAAGAGTCAAAGCATGTTATGAATACATGAATGAGGTAGATAACTACCAAAATTTAAATTTATTAAGGTGACTACACTTGTTAATAAATTCGTTACGTTTATTAAGAAGTACATCTGTTACTGAAATTTTAAAATCCTAATTTTTTCTGCTAAACATAGATTACATTTATTACTTGGACTATTAGCAATACATGCCGTGTCTATCAGCTACCACCTCATCTATGGCTTTAGGCCTTCTTCCTTCAGTCCCCAGTGTTTTCTGGAGAGGGGTGTCTGATACCTTAACATGGTGTTAGTAAAAGTGTGCCTATGCGTATAAAATATTTGCCTTCTGTATTTGTTTTATAACATATATATTTCAAAACTTATGCATTTAGCCAGCAAATTGTCTTTTACACATGTCAGATTAAATAAATTGCAAACATTATGTTTGCTTATTTTTAATAATATCCGTTCATACTCACGGATAATTTTTCGCGTATTGCAATCAAAAGATGTCAGAAATGAACTGTAACGTTGACAGATGATATTTTCATTCATTCCTCAATGTACCCAAGTACTTTCAACCTCTTTCCGAGGTCATCTTCAGTGGTGTGAGTTATGGTAACAAATGTAACAGGAAAGCTGTGTTGCTAAAACTTACGTTACATTTTTTCCTGTTTCAAATATAAATATAACTTCAAATATAAAGCGCCCATAACTCAGAGGTAGAATCGCGAACCGATGTCATGTCGGTCGGGTTTCGTTCATAGTTAGGAGCAATCTCATATCTAACCGTACTGATCAGCTGTGATACAGCAAAACAGAACTGTCTGCGGATGACTATATATATATATATATATATATATATATATATATATATATATGTGTGTGTGTGTGTGTGTGTGTGTGTTTGTGTGTGTGTGTGTGCGTGTGTGTGTGTGTGTGTGTGTACAGTCAATAAACCAAGAATAGTTATAGATCTGGTTAACCGACTCAGATGTTTCTTTCGGCATATCAGGACCAGAATAATTATACCAGTACAAAAATTGTCCGAAAGTTTTATTTATCAAAACAATTTCAGCTATATTTTTATCCATTACAAAGGATGAATTTTATTTTACTATATATATATATATATATATATGAATAGAAAAAATAAAACAAGTAGAAAAAAGTGTCTTTAATCTCACGTTTCACTTAAAGCTTCTTCAGAGAATTGATAAGGACGAATGATTTAAAAATCCGAGATTGTATTTTGAAATGAGGTATAGTTTCAAAGGTCAGATACGTGTCACGTGTGATAAAGGAATAGATGAATATTGGATTTGTTTAAATGTATGTGACAACGCGTTCTTTTTAAATAAAATGAGAGAAAACAGTTATGAATGTATGCGTTGAGAGAAATCAAATGATGGAACGATTTTCATTCTAAATAACGTGAGAATCGTTTAAATTCTAGTGAAAATAATGTTAACAGAATCTTTTAAAATAATAAAATACTAAATACCGTTAACGGTTAGTATCTTTCAATAAAATAAGAATGATATTGTCCAAATATTACACCAAACATCAATTTGAACCAAATTAGTATCTTTCAACCAAACAATTAGTATCTTTCAACCAAACAATTAGTATCTTTCAACCAAACAAAAATGATATAGTCAGATTAAAAAAAAAAGGCATCAAACATCAATTTGACTGCCGGGATTCATAAACGTAAATGTCTACAGTGCAATAACGTATACATTGGCGAAACATCACGAAATCTAAAAGCGCTGATTTACGAACATAAAAGAGACTTACGCTTGGACATAAGTTCCAACTCTCTTGTATTACATCGAAATAAAACAGGTCACAGTTTTGATTTCTCAAATGTACGCTGAATTAAAAAAGAACACAACCCTTTAAGGAGGAAGTCAGTCAGTTAATTGCCATACGTGATACACGCTTGGGCGATCATGTCTCGAAAGTAGTAGGTTGCCATTGCTTTCTGCGGTAGACTGGTTGCCGACCAAGGCTATAGAACCCAATCTATTCTGTTATTTAACCCATAACTGTAAGGAAGAGACGGATTAATACCTCTCCGAAGGGTATTTGCGCGTAAGTGAATGCAATGAATTCGGCTGGAATTCGAACTCGGCTCCCTGATTTCTCGTTCCGTGCCGATATCCAATGCATTACAACGCACATGAAGTACTTTGAGAATATATTAATAACATTACTACCAACTGTAAACACACGATTAAAAGATTACATTACTTCCAAATTTTTTCGCAAAATAATACTTTATGACTCTAAATACCAGTAGATAGTATTAAATAAGTTACAGATAGTTTCTTATATTTTTTAACAATGTAATAGTTTCCTTACATACTATCATTATGGTCCTGGGCATGACGGTAAACTGCATCTGGCAGCAAGGCCTTTGATTGGGAGGTTGTGAAGAGCATGGAACCACCTCTTAATTGTTGTTGTTCTCAGGTCCACCCTGACCCGGATTGGCAGCACATGTTAGGGTCCCAGCTATGGGTAAATAGTTAACCCCTAAGCTGGGGTCAAAACACTATGAAAGTATAAAAATACACTTTTATATGTAAAGAGAAATAAACTTTTATAGAAAATATACATTTTTGAAGAAAATAAATTAACACATTTTTGAAGGAAAAATTATTCTTATAGATATTACCAACGAGACGTTTTTGAAGGAAAAATATTACCAATAATACAGTTTTTCGAAGGAAAAAAAGTGAAAATTATTGTCATAATGAATTTTTGAAGGAAAAAAAATATTGCAAGCAATACATTTTTAATACAAACCTAGAAGACATCTTCAGTTTTCTAAAATAAAAACAAAATTTTTCATTAAAATTTGACTAAATCAAAAGTTTTACTATACCTGAACATTAAAAATACCTTAAAACCCTACATTTTTGCCATTAAATAACCCGTAAAGTTTGATATGCCGTAAAATAAACCTCACTACTATCATTATATGTAATTTAGAGTTGTTTATTATTATTATGTCATTTTTTATCATATTTCTATTTCTGCTATGGTCGCACTACCTACAATTTCTGCAGTAAGACCTAAGACAGGTTGTGGCGTGTTGTTATGGCTCCATTTCATGTTTTTTTTTATCTTCCCCATCATCCCTGGCGTTACATAGACAAAGTCCTCCTTAGTGTGTGGGCTGTAATTAATAAGATAATTTTTTGTATATCACTTAAGCTGGGGTTTCCAGGGATTCCTTCAATGTATTGCTTTGTTCCATTTTTTATCATTCCAAGTGCACCTACTATCACTGGCACAACTCTTGTTTTCAATTTCCACATTTTTTTTATTTTAATTTCCAGGTCTTTATATTTTGACAGTTTTTCAAATTCCTTGGTTGCTATGTTACAATCCGCTGGACAAGCGATATCAATTAATAGACAAGTTTTCTCTTTCTGGTTTTTAACGATAATATCTGGCCTGTTTGCTTCAATTTTTCTGTCTGTGTAGATGGTGTAATCCCATAGAATGGTTACATCTTCTATTTCTGTAACCGGTGCTGGGTGATGTTCATACCAGTGTTTGTTTACAGATTTTCCATAGTGTTTGCACATTGTCCAATGTAAATATTGCCGCACTCTATCGTGGCGATTTTTATATTCATTTGGGGCAAGTACAGAACAGCCGGAGATTAGATGGTCTATTGTTTCTTGGTGTTTATCAAAAAACATGCATTTTGGATCCATATTATTATGTATAATATTTGCCTGAAAGTTTCTAGTGAAAAGACTTTGGTCTTGTGCTGCAAGAACAAAGCCTTCAGTTTCAGACTTTAATCCAGATGCACGTAGCCATCGATGAGTATTAACTTTGTCAACATTGGATTTATTGGCACGTTCTGGATATTGGCCATGCAGAGGTTTGTCTTGCCAGCGTTGTTTCATCTGGTCAAGAGCCTTATTTTTGGCTTTCATTTTCATATGTTTTGCTGCAATAGTTGGTTCTTGGCTTCTGTTTTGCTTTTCTACAGAATCTACTAACGGTAAATCTTGTTTGCATTTACTGCCTTCTTTTATTATTGAATATTTTTTCTTTCTTTCTTCATGTTGCCTTACTAATTGTATCATCCAGTCCTTTGTTGTTTCTATATATGTTAGTAAGCCAATAGTTGTTGTCTTGTATGATAATTCTAGCTGAATAAGACCTCTTCTACCTTCTTTACGGGGTATGTATAGGCGGTCTACATCAGCCTTTCGATGATGCATCTTATGCTTAGAAAGAAGCATTCTTGTTTTAGAATCCATTCACCTGATGTCGTTTAGAGTTATTATTATTATTATGTCATTTTTCATCATATTTCGATTTCTGCTTTGGTCGCACTACCAACCACGTCTGCGGGGAGACCTAAGGCAGGTCGTGGCGTGTTGTTATGGCCCCATTTCATGTTTTTCTATCTTCCCTATCATCCCTAGCGTTACATAGATAAAGTTTCCCTTAGTGTGTAGGCTGTACTTAAAACAATTTTTTGTATATCTCTAAAGCTGGGGTTTCCAGGGATTCTTTCAATGTGTTGTTTTGTTAAATTTTGTATCATTCCAAGTTCACCTACTATCACTGGCACAACTCTTGTTTTCAATTTCCACATTTTTTCTATTTAAAAAATTAAAAATGGATATGGAAGACCTGAGATGTATTACAGACTGACTTTGGTAATGCCGTAAACGTATAAACATTGGACAATTTTATAAAAAAAACTGTTAATTAAAGTTTCAAATCTTTGGAACACATAATGAAGACAGACGGTTTGGAGAAAACAGAAAAATGAAAAGAAAAAACACCCTGGATACAGCGAAATCAATCGTAGCTGGGGAAAACGTCGAATAACCTATTTAATTTTGTGCAAATGAAAGCTGGTATAAGCGTCACACTTTTAACAAAGAGTTCAAAAAGAGGGAAAGCCTTGCTGAGAATTAAAAAGACAGAAAGCTGTGGAGAAACATGAGTGATCACCTTCTCAATTGACATGTCAGGGAGAGAGTGAGAAAGTCGAATACACATACGTAAAGAGAAGTGATTCTTTTTATGATGAATAAGTCATTTTTTAATATCTAACATACCAGGGTAAAGGTGAATTACAAAAGACGATAGTTACACAAGAATTTTTACATATTTAGTTATATTTTTATATAACTCCATTTGTGATCGACGATACAAAGAGACGTGGCAATATTTTAGGTGTGGCAATACACTTTAAACAAACGACATAGTTTTGAATCTACACTTTCATAAAAAGCAAACTTGAATTGGGTGGAATAACAGAGGAAAAAGCCTTTAATCATTGGAAAGTGAGGAAAAAAGACAACAAACCTATTTTGTGTATGAATATTTGTTTATATACTTGATAAATCGCGTTGCGACATTAAAAAATCGAAGATAATGTAACTTATATACACATAGATTAACATAAAAAGAAAGATATGTTCATGTAAATAGTCATACATCTAAAAAAGAGAGAATATGCAAACACACGTACACACGCGCGCGCATGCACACACACCACATACCTAAAGCGCGATGGGTAAATTGTCGCTATTTAAAATATTTAATTTCGTGCATATGTGTTATTCGTTTTTTATTCTGTCGACCACACAGTGTAGTAGGGTCAGTTGGGCACCTAATGTAAGAAAAAAAAAAGAGTACCATGACGCAATTCACTTCGCCAGAAACTTGGAAACGGTATACTGTATATCGAGGTATTCCCGCCCAAATATATATATTGAGAGGAAAGCTCAACACATAATTAAACGTTTATAAATCTGGAATTTATTTCAACAATGTAAAAAAGTTATATTTGCGTCGTCCAGCCCATTGATGAATAAATGACCTACTCCTCAACGGTCTAAAGAAGGCAATTGTATTATTATTATTTATTATATTGCGAAAATAAATTCTGGATTTATAAACGATTTACTATTTGTTGAGTTTTTCTCCAAAATAATCCCTTTGAATAATATCCACTGAGCTCACTAATTTTATCCAATTGATATTTTATATTAAATAAGATTAATCTTTTGGATGATCCTTTCCGTCTTCACAGGTTGCCACACATTCCTATACACACGACCACGCACACACACAAACACACGCACACACGCACACACACACAAACACACACACACACACACAGACATCTATCTATCTATATATATATAGTCATCCGCAGACATATCTGTTTCGCTGTATCACAGCTAATTAGTAAGGTTAGACTCCAATTGCTGTTAACCCAGGATTAAAACCCGATCGAATTGGCGTCAGTCCGCGATTCTACATCTGGGCTATGGGCGCTCGGCAGAAGAAGGCAGACTTTTTAGCTCGTATATTATCATTATACACGCCCAATAGCCAGAGTGATCTAATTCATTATTGAATGAGCGATGCGTACATGCTTGAGTAGCTACTGTTTTTCAAAGTCTCCCATTCTTCCAGAGTGCTCAATCAGGGTGTGAAAACGTATATATATATATATATATATATATATATATATATATATATATATATATATTTTTTTTCGTTTATAAACGAGTTATTTCGCTAACTTGGTTTACATCATGAATTCTTTCTTCAGGCGATTTTAAATAACTATTACTAACTATTTTTAATAACTTAAAAATCTTAAAATATTTTTAAGTTATTAAAAATCGCCCGAAGAAAACACTCATGGTAGAGACCAAGATAGCGAAATAACTCGTTTATAAATGAAATATATTCAAAAGTTCTACAATATAATTGTATAGAACACTTTTTAATACAAATGTGTACTGATCTAACCCTATTAGGACCAAAAACTAAATATTAAACAATCAATCAATATATATATATATATATATATATATATATATATATACTAGCAGTGTTGCCCGGTGTTGCTCGGGTATAATGAAAGCTTTAAAATTAATCCATGCTCTTGGAGCTCAGACTCAGCCTAAAGAATATTTGTGTGAAGATTGATGAGAATCGGATAAAAATTGTGGATTTGTATAAAGGACATACAGAGAGATAAACAGACACATACGCAAACATCTTGCCTTTTATATATTTATATATATATATATATATATATTTATATCATATCGATTTTCTGCACTATTTTAAGAAGTGCAACCTTGAAAATTCTGAATATCGTTTCTTATGTTTTGCCTATGAGTGTATCAAATTTGATTAAAATCGGACCACTCCTTGTATAACCCAATTTTTTTGAATATTGATTTTCGATATTGATCGGGGGTACCTCGACACAAAACCTAGCTAAGAACACTTGCAGACGCTTATAGTACAACTGTGTAGATTTTCAAGAAAATTGGTTCAGCCGTTTTGGAGTCTATAGGTAACGGATACACACACAGACAAAGTTCCATGTATAAATAAGTTTATATATATATATATATATATATGTGTGTGTGTGTGTGTGTGTGTGTGTGCGTGTGTGTGTGTGTGTGTGTGTGTATAAAAATGTTTTAATATATTGTTCCGAAATTGCAGGTTTTTTTTCAGTAATTTCATAGTGGAACGGCATTTTAGGCAAGCATATTTTTTTCATAAAGTGCTCGATAGCAAAATAAGGATAGAGCGTTAATAGAACTAATGTGGAGAAACTTATCACATATTTGAGCGGCATTATTTCAGTTATGTTAAACTTTTTTGAGAAAAGCTAATGACGCTGAAGAGGGAAGACATTGTAA